>VZRR01007611.1:167315-235300 GCA_013398015.1 Oreocharis arfaki
AAGCAGAAAAATTCCCAATAAATATTCTGTTTGGAAAACATTTAGAATGCAAGTGGAGGAGGCTGCAGCAATAACAATGGGCTGTGGGGAGCAGCAGAAACGCTGTGTGTTTAACTCTGTGTCTCCTGAGCAGTCCCAGGCTCCAAAGGGCGGTGTATCTTCAGCACTGGGACTCGACACCAGGAAATGCAATTCCTGATAACAGTCCATGATGAAGATATCATGACCTTTCTGGAAATATTCCTTAAGCTCCTTGCCAAGGAAAACGGTCAAGCACAAGCTATTAAGCTGCAATAGCTACCTACCCACTTTATTAGTGTGCACTGAATTTGTTTTGTTTAAATGACTCCCGGGGGAACAAAGAGCGGAAACGGGCATTACACTTGTTGCATATTTACCGCTGAACTCATTCAGCTCCATTACAAGCGGGGGAAGATTTCAAAGCCTTTGCTCACAAGTTGGAAGTCTTACCGAGAAGACTATTCTTAGATACAAGCTAGGTCAGCATTTCCTAACTTTTTTTTTTTTTTAAGTGGAAGTCTTTCAGGATCTGAAAAAAGTCTTACATAGCAAGATCACATACTTTTCAGTAACAACCATATAAAAGTTAGGTTAACATTAGTGTTCATTTATTGCTTTTGTTCCACTCTAACCCCTCAATTAAATTTGTTTGCTCACTAATGAGACGTGTGAGGGTCTGGTCTATATTTTTACCCCCTCTTCATTTGGATGTTCATCTGCTAATACCTTACAAAGCACAAGTGAAGGACTGCACTAAAAGACATTCTCCCTGCCAACTGGATGAGCTCGGTTCCACAAAACAAAACAGAACTTAGCAGCTGCAATGCCCAGTGTGCATTTTCCACACAGTATCAATGAATTACTAAAACAAGCATTTAGAAGGTCTGAACTTTCACATTTTGCCATTAACTCCTTTTTGCTACTGAAAATCCTGGATCAGGGCAATACAAGTCTGACACCTGTTTACCCCATCTTCTGGACGTTAAGGACAGTCAAACTCATCCAGCCTGCAAAATGACTTCAGCTTGGATCTATCAGACATGAATTACATGTTCAAACAGAGCAATGCTTTAAAAACCTTACAAGGCGAAGAGGTTCAGAGTTGCTTTGCAGGAAAATTAACAGTCGAGCTTCGGCAGTATCAGACCAGAGACAGTGTATGAGCAAAACGTAACTTAAAAACCTAATTCTCTAAAAATACTGATACTCTCTATTTTAAAGACAGTTTTATCCCCTAGGCACCTTCCTCTTGGACACGACACTGAAGTTACAGGATCAACCTCTTGGCTCCTTTTCAGAGGGATTTAGCTGTACTCTAGTAACCCTCATCCAGTAACCATGCATCAGTTGCTTGCATTAGTTTTTGTCCCACTGGGAGGAATATCACGCCTTCAGATATCTGTGTAGTTCAGGTAATTAAACAGGGACATTATGAACAAATATTTAAATTTTGAAAAAAGAAGGGAAACTGAACACTTGAAAAAGCAGCAGCTAATTTCAATGAGAACAACTGCTAATTTCCGTGTTTCTTTTATGGCCTGATCCTGTTCTAAATGCTGATAGTCAGACCTGTTAAAAAGCAACCCTATGCAGTTAAAAAGTAGGGAAAGGTTAAATACATGTAGGGACAAGGAAGAAGAAAATAAGATCTTTGTTAAATAAGGTCTTATCTATCAAACAATAGCAGATTAACTATGCAGAGCACTTAATTCTAATTTTTGTATCATCAGAAAAGCTAAATCCAGGAATGAAACCCCAAGCAAATAGCAACGCATGCGTTCACGTTTCCAGATTTGCTGTTGCTGGACTTTCCTCTTTCTTACCGAGAATAAACAGAGCCTCTAAAAGACCGAGCACACAGGGTGACTAATAACTATAACATGAGTGTCCCCGGGGCTGCCTTAACTTCTTTCAGAAAATAAAGGAAGAGCTCCATAGCACTCCTGACAAACTGTGCCTTTTTTTTTTTGTTGACATTTTCAAGCGAAGAGGCTGGAAGACTTTCAAATGTTGTTTACAGTTTTAGAGAAGTCATATTGTTAGCAAATAGGGTAGAGGGAGGAAAAAAAAGTGCATTTGGTTTTGTTTGTTTTTTCTGAAAGCATCGACCTTCCCCTAAGCCATAGCTCCTCCCCTTCACTTCAGAAGTAGCATTTCTGTGTTTTACCCAAAGGGAAAAACTAACCATCCCTTGTGTTGTGGCACGTGTACAGTGCTGCAGCAAGCTTTTGTACCTTTGTGCACAGGAACATGCCAGCATAGTTGGCCTCGTCTTCCCCCTGGAACAGCCCTGAGAGGCACTGATAAGATGTTTTTCTCCTCCAGCAGCAACTATCAGCATTCATAAGGCAAAAGAACCACTACAAACGTAGAAAAAGCCATTTGGAACACAGACGGGATCGTTTTTCCTTCTGCCTCACTCCCAAGCAGGATAAAAAAAGCACCTGACTTGATGGAACAAAGCCAGGTTTTCTGGCCTGATTATTTTCTACTGTTGAACAATGCCCATTTACACTAAAGATAAAAAGCAAACTCTGCAGTGAAACAGATGAGGCTGGGGAGGAACAGCACGGGCAGGCTTGGAAGGAGTCCATGGGGGAAAGTCCCATAAAAATGCCTCATGACCAGCCTGCAGTTGGGCTTTGGAGACGACTGCTTGCTGGACAAGTGGTCTAGTTCCCTCCTGAAAGCTGAAGTAGGTGGGTACAAGCAGAAATAAATACAAATGCCAAAAAAAAAAGTACAAAAATGTAAGAACCCAAATCATATTTAATATCAATAAAACTAGCTTTTTACTCAGAAGCAGGATTCCCCAGTAACTGTTAAAAACCAATGTTTCGGGTAACCAGGAAAGCAAGATTAAAGCAAAATTACTTGGAAAGATTAAGAAGGTAAAGCCAGGCAAAGTGCTCTTCGTTCTCTCTGATTCAGTTTAAGAGGGCAGGGTACACCACAGCATGTGTTATACGCTGAATCAGCACTTTCACTGTGGCTTGAAGGTGAGCAGGACAATTTTAAAGGTAGAGGGAAGCCACACATGGTGGAATATTGCTGAAAAATGCACAATGAAAGCAATACTTCGTAATGGAGGAGCTGGAATACACCCCCAGCCCTTACCACCACTACCTTGTAAAGGATCAGAATTGTTTAAACTGCTTCAAAAATGTCCTTCTTCTCACTAGTAGCTCTGGACATTTGATAAATATTTGCCTAAAGTTTTTTTTTTTTTTGCTAAATGTTTTGCTAAATGTTTGCTAGCAGCTCTATTAGTGTGAGACAGGTATCTGTGAGCAGCCTGCTTCCTACTCTGGAGCACAGTAGCCTGGCCCACCAGGGCTGGTGGTCAGCCACCTTCTCCACAGGAAGGATGAACAGTAATTAGAGACAGACATTTTGAAGAGTACATCCAGCATGCAAGAGAGAGACTAGAAAGCAGGCTTTACCCACTATATCTTTTAACTAGTTTTGTCTTGAATAGAAGACACTGGAGTCTGATTTTCACAGCAAGGGGGAAGAGAGTGGGTCTGTGATTCTCTGAAATCTGCTGAAAATTCATTAAGAATTTTCAGATGGACTAAGTAGAAAAGACACACCTTTACAGCCAAATGAAAACCTCTGGATGGTCTGAGGAAGCTGGTAGTTCCAGTCAGTGTTTCCCGGCCAAACATCATTTACATTCCTCATTCATGCTATAACTTAATGGAGAACGAAGCCAGTTTTCTCAGACAACCCCTTCCGAGGCCCTGTACACCACTTCCTCTTCACAGAAGACGACTTTGCAGTACCAAAACTGCCTGCCCAGCAGTCCTGTGCAGGTCAAGGGGATGCCACCAGAGGTCTGCAGAAAATGGCTATTTTCCCCAGCCCCTTCGATGCCATCCTTTACACCTTGTCCTAGAGAAAGGTTTTCCAACCCCACACCCTTCTGCCATAGTGTTGAACGCTCCTTCACCCCTGAGGTGCTGCTACACTGTACAGGACCTACCTCCGCTGTCTTCATCCCCCTCAGGCGCTGGGCACATGCCAGAGAGCCAAACAAGGGAGCAGCTGCTGTCAAACCCACTGGCCAGAGACAAACTGAGATCTCTCCAGGCATGCGAAAAGTAATGGGAAAGGTGACACACAGAGGGCCATAAACAGGTAACTGTTTTGTCGTAGGACCAATGTGCTGGATTTTGTGAACTTGTCCCTCTGAGATTACCCATTGGCACACACGCACAATTTAGCTCTGCCCCTTTCACCCTTTTCCAGCTTTCTTTAGCCATTCTGGGTTTCAAGCAAAGCAGAGCTGTGTCCCAGCCTACGAGCAGGACCCACGTCAGGGCCGCAGAGGGAACAGCCCTCCCTGAGTCAGGTCCCCCTCATGCATCTGGTCACTAACCCTAAAGCTAGGAAGAGAGTGTCAATTCTCTCCCCCACAACCCCCTGCTGCTTCTCCTACTTTATTATCCTTACAAAGCTATACAGAGGGAAAAACAATCTGTCCAGAATCATTTGAGAGTGAAGGATTCAAAAAAAAGCAAGAAAATAGCGACACTGTTGCAGACATGTACACAGAGAAGCCTTTGTGTGCCAGAGCAAGGGAGCCAGCAGAGACATCTCCGTCAGTTTACAGCAACAGAGCAAGCTAGGGTGGAATCAGCAACAAACTCATTAGGATGCAGTTTAATCACACTGCCCAAAGGCAGGCCTGCTAAATAACCTTGCTAGTGTGCTTTCAAACATCCTTGGGCATTATTTGATCACTTTACTTGAGGCAGGGTAGCTGTTTCTCCATCACTGCTGTACTATGGGATACCCCCAGCAGTTTGGGGTTAGGCAGCCAAGGATTAAAATCCCTTTCCTACCATTTTGTCTAGCACAGCAGCTGCAGATAGAGAGCAGCTGGTTTACTGCAAATGTTGCTGGTTTGTACCTTTGATAGCTTTACCACCGCCTGGTTCCTCTTCTTCCTCTCTACATGTTTTCCAGACCCTCCTATCCGGAGTGAACTTTGAGATAAGCCCTCAGGTCTGAAGAGCAAAACATAGAGGATCCCGCCAGCACCCCTCCCACATACAAGCCCAGGAGACATCTGTTGGGTGAGGCAAACGAAGTCCCATTGAGGTCAAGCCCTGCCTGGCTAAAACAGGAAGCAGAGTGAGCCATTGACCACAGGTTGTGGGATGGTCAGATGTTTTTAATCAGGCTGTTGTAGCTCAATCAACTCCTGTCCCTCCTGCAAATGAGGTTATAAATACCTATTTTGTCAGCTGTGCTATAGATTAATGTTCCTCAGGTAGAAGAGAGAAAAATCCGACACTGTGTGAACAGGTCACTGAGCTGTAATCAGACCTTTAGTGTTATCTGTCTTTTATGGACAGGTGCTCAGCAAGGAAGAGCTTGGCTTCCTCCAGGGCAAGCAAGGCATGTTACAGAGCCTTGTCAAAGTTAAGACTGCCTGGCCCCATTTTTCTGGAAAAAATGGCAGAATTAGCATTTGACGTGTGTGTACCAGTACCCTACACAAGCTGTCAACACCTTTTTTTTATAGACTTGTACAACAACAGCTATTAGAAGCCAAATATAGAAAGGTTTCCTGAGGCTACCTCTACACTTACCTGAGATTTATTACACTAATGACCCTGTTCTCATATTAGTCAGTGTAATCTGTGAAGCATTCAAAATAAAGCCTTAGAGTGCCCTGGAAACCAAGATATATGATTAAGGCCAGATAAGAGCAGAAGCTTTTCAGTGGTCTCCTGCCACTCTTGTATTCAGAGCTTGGCCAGCCTAATAGGTTACTCTAACTAAAACATTTCTGCTGTCTTTCCTAGCAAAGCTTATTCATTTGAAATTGTGCATAAAGGCTTTAAGGATGCACTTTGAAAGCTCTGCAAAAGGTAGAGGAAAGGAGAGATTGCTATTCTTGCAGACCGGTGATACTCAGACTCTTCATTAGAAATGGGACCAATCAGCTAGAAAATGAAACGGACCGTGATGTAAAATGCCAAGGTGCACTCTGCGGAAAGACATTCTTCACTAAGACACCTCAGGACTTGCTGGAAGTTTCTTGCCATTGCCGGGGAAGCAACAGCAAAGTGCTCAGCCAGGGGAGCAGCAAGCCCTCAGCACAATTCCCCGTGCTGCAGGAATTGCCACCAGCAGAATTCGGGTGTTTCATCCATTATTCAGCAGCTGCTGCCAGCTCTCATTCACATATATCAGCTTGGGCATTAATAAGTAAAACACCATACCTACAGACCAGTGACAGAGGACAACATTGAAAGCTAATGAGCAAGCAGGCTTCTTGCATTTGCTTGTACTACAGTCTGACACTGACCATTTCAACAACTGCTCTTATGCTGAGATCCGTATCTTGGACCATTTTTATTCACTTACACTCCAGAGGAGCTTTTTCACCTTCTTTTCCTGTGACAGTTATCTTCTTTTCACCTGGAAAGATGTTCCACTCCAGCCTATTCCAATAAAGAAATTCAGAATTCTTAAATAGGCATATAATAATTTCTATTGAAAGTGTTTGTATGGAGTATGGCGTGTTCTGGCCTCTCACTACTGCTTGCGAGAACCCTCATAGCTTAACTCAGCTGTAGCATTACTTCTTTTCTCAGGACCAACCTAACAAAAAAGTATCAAATCTTTTCAGCGTTGCTACGCCATCAGGGAGATTTCTGCCCCCCTAGGCTTTCTATGCAGCCTTGACTTCAAGCCAGGCTAAATCCTGAAGTAGTAGATCCTGCTCAAGAGACTGCCTCATTAACCAAGGCAGTAATCACAGGGGGACTTTGTGATCGTCACTCCTGACCTGCTTCCAGGATCACTGCGCTGTGCTGGGCAGGTTAGAACACCCTGCATACTCACACTGTCAGCTAATCCCAGGAAAGGCTTCTGGATGCTACCTTATTCTGGAGAAAGATGTTGCAGAATGCTAACAACACACAGAGCTTGGTACCTCGCAAATTTCATGGTTTCTTTTCTTCCTCTTCTCAGGTTGAGTAGCTCTCAGGGTCCTGCTACAAAGCCGCTGAACCAGTGTAGCCAAGCCATAGCCAAGATAGCCAGAGGTCTTACATTAAATACAAAACCCAAACAAAACAAAAACACACACAGAGGTTTAATTATACACAACCACATTGAAGTGTCACCATAACTGATCAAACTAGAAGCTTAAACTGAAGGGAAAAAACCAAACAAACATGCTTTTCTTTCCACCAGGAGTCAAGATTTTCACTTGGCCACACAGTATTACAAATACGAGAAAAAGAAGTAAGGAGTGGCCGAGAGGACTCAAACCAGCTGCCCTTCCTCATCAGCAAATTTTGTAAGCAATTGCAAAGGAATTTGTTTAACAAAGGCTTTTGGAAAAGAAATCTAGAACAGAAAGTAAACGATAACTGCTATTGGCTGGCCTTTGGACACTGCAAAACTTAATGATGTATTTTGGTTTATTCATGCAGAAAGTAGCATATTTAAGATTTACTCGGAGAGTCATTTCTCATAGACCCTAGTAGAGTATTAGATACTCAACCATTCTTAGAGTGCTGATGACACTGTCAAGCACACAAACATTTGACCATCTGCTGTGTCTATATCTCTTTAAGGTACCCCAGAGAATGAAAGCGTCTCTGAGCTTCACACAGGAGCAAGATGTTTCTAAGGCAGCGCAGTAAAATTAAGATATTTCAGAACTTACTAGTTCAGCAAAACTGATGCAGGTACTTAATAGTTCATTATAGCATAGGGAAGTCAGGAAGAGCCTTTGCTCAGACTGTAAATCTAGACTCACTTATCTAATTTTCAGCTTACTTTAAGGCACTAGAGATTTTTAAGAGGCAGATTATAGCTAGGCTCTACATATAGACACATTTGCATCAAGGAAAAGTAATTTAATTTGGTAGCATGTGCAAGTATTTCTGAAGACCACTATTTCTGAAGACCACTACTTCCCTGTAATGCTAACAATCTGGATAATGGGTTCTTCAAAATCAGCAGTAGACTTATAAAGTTTTCCTTTTGGAAACAGGGTGTGTTTCTAGATGTTTACCTTAGCTGCTTTTCAACAACATTTTCCTCCTAAACCAAGAGATTCCTTCCAATTTGCTTGCTTAAGGGTGTGTTTACTATCATTCATTCAAAACAGCACCTGCATTAACTTCAGCCGTATTTTATGGAAGATGACATTATTTCTGAGACTTCTGTTGGTCTGTGAGTATTTTGAACACACTGATCTAAGAGAGGCCTCTGGACTCAGAAATCTGCTGCTCATCATACAAGAGAGGAAAGATCTCTTAATCAAATCTAATAAAAGGTTACCTGCAGGTCAGTAGAGCCCTAGAGAGAGCATAGCTTCTGTCTGCCCAGCTCCTACCTCGGCTTCTCTCCATCCACCAGGCTCTAACACAGAGGGAAGTTCAGCCCCGCGGCCAAGTCTCAACTCTTTCCAAACATGAAGTCTAAGGGCAGGCACCACAAGCACAGCATCCACTGGTGTGAGATTCAGCAGCGGAGGCTTTTCTCCCCAGCTGAGGGATCCACCTGATCACAAACAACCACAGTCAGCTGTCCAGCAAAGACTTAGCTGGTGAGGCACCAGGCATTAGATTTTCCCTCAGGACCACTTCTAATCGGGTTTCACCTGACTGCTCCTCCAACATCTCTTGATCTCTTGCAGCCAGCATGTTCACCTCCTGTCTAGAACTCTTCCAGGAGTGAATAGTTCTCACTCATTCCTGCCTCACACCTCACTTCAGGAGAAAAGCCCCATGCTTGAGTGTCTCGTCTCTTCTCTCAACATCTTCCTTCCTCAGCTGTGCAAGACTCGTAGACCCCCGCCAAGGCTTTTAATAACCATCCTCTTTTCCACCATATAGGTTTTTCTTCAGCCTATTCACAGACAGCACAGTCTGATGAGCCTGCTGCACACATGAAAGTGTATCAGCCTGGAGTTTGCTCTTCTCCTAGGAAGTTTTGTGTTCGAGTCACAGGCAAAAGACAAAATGGCTCTTGACATAGATGGTTGCTTATAAACATAGCCACAAAGCTCGTAGAGATATACGGCACCATAAAAATAGTCCAGCCCAGCTCCCAGCTTTCACTGTGCTATTGTGTAACATTTCCACCCCCTGCTGAGAATGGAAGAAGTCTTGGGTGATCAGAAATTCTGCCCTCGAGGGAGAGCTCCAGAAAAGCCAGTAGAACCATGTCAGAATTAAGTCGTTGCAGAATTTAAGCCAATGAAGTTTTCCATGTGCCTTTCTGCTTTCCATAACCTGGTGTTTCTAGAGCTAGAGGTCGCTGCTTGGATTGTAAGAAAAAAAATGCCAATACAACCAGAACCCAACAAGCCCAACCCCCGAAAAACCCCAACAACAAAAATATCCAGCCAAACTGGCTACAATTTCTGCTCTGGAGACCCTATAAATTAAGCTGAAGTTTTTTGTCTTCTTTATGTTAAATCAAAAAGAAATGAATCAGAAGTAAAATGATAGGTACTCTCCAGAAGAAAGGACAAGACATGTCAGGGTAAGCAAAGTCGTCTCAGCTGGCAAGGATCAGTGTCTCAGAAATGCCTGCTCACCAGTGAAATACAACAATTCACTGCACAGAAAGATGCGTGTCAAGGTCTGCTAAGAGATAATAAAACCAGGCTTGAAATTAGTTCATCTTAAACATCTGAGCTTTCATTCATCCTGGGGGAAAATCTGTAGGCCTGTTTCTCATTCCAAAAGAATTAGCTATCCTGCTCTTGCAATGAGTCAGCTCACCTTGCCAGGCCACAACCTGGGTAGGAAATGGCATCGATCTGCTCTAGCCACTCAAACTTCTCTGAAGCAGCTCCTGTGCAGCTTAACAGGCTCATTTCCCAGGAATATCCACTAGGTATCTGCTTACCCTGGCACAGGGACAGAGAAACAGCAATATAAAATGTCAGATAGAGCTTGTCAGGGCTTGTCAGATCGGGAAGGGTTTCACTGTTTCTCTTGGGCACAAATGTTCTGCATCTCCGAGAGGCTAATTTTAATGGTGTGAGCATCACTTGGGAGAAGGGGAGACAAGACATTTGCCATTGTTATTGCCTTATGAAAACTCGTCAAACAGTTGAGGCTTTTACAGCTTGGCTGTGGGGAAAATGTCAGGTTTCTTAACTCGACAGAAGTCAAAAAGAAAATCTGTGTTAAGAGGGAACCCACCCAGAAAGGCTGGGAGACACATGCATGTCTGGTTAACTGCACCTTGCCAGGAGTTGCTTGGCTCACTGAAGCTGTCAAGTGTCACCTCATGGCAGCTTAGTCTCCCTTTGGTCCTGGTTGGTTAAGTTTCTCATAACATCAAATGGCAGCTGGCACTGATTGGCACCTTGGCTGGTCAGAAAAGTGGGTAAAGACATGAAGAGGCAGGTCAGGCTCCCCTTGGGAAGTCCAGTCCACCGGATTTAGCTTGACTCTGCTTCTTAGATAATACTTGACAAAAAATGCAGAGACTGGATTTCAGTGCTGCTTGTACTGAGACCGTCCCAAAGCCTGGCTTTTAGAGTATTAGAGAGAAATATACTAGAGCTTTTAGAATACTGCTGATATACCCACAAGGGATATATTCCTTTCGCCAAGCGTAAGGAAGGTAGCTAATCAGAAAATAAAGAAATTAGATCTACTATGAACTTGGTTTTTGAGATTACCAAAACAACAGAAGCTAAATAGCCAAAGCGTGTTACTTATTTTGAGTATAGCCTTCAGTTTTCCTTTTCTAAGATGTTATTTTATTATGACTAAAGAGATTTGAAAATCAGGATTTAAAGTAGACTCTCTAATATGGCCAGTCAAGACAAGGTACAGTTGCACTCCAGAAAATCAGAAAGGAGGATGTATTTTAAGAAGAATTTATCCTGATGTTCAGGAATTCCTACTTGGAAGCCTCCTCGTAGGAGCCAGGGCTCCATCAAACACCAGCCTCTTGTCTCAAACATGGACTCTGCATATTGTCAATATAGATATCTTTTCCAGCTTTCAGACCACATCCTGTATCACTTATTGCTAATTAATCCCTGAGGGGTTTAGATATTTAATATTGCAACATGTGAAGACGTCTTAGAAGCAGAAAACCTAAATCAAAGGCACCAAGGCTTTAACCGAAGAATTAATCACAAAGGGCCACACTGCCTCTGGGAGCAGAGCTCTGCTCTGTGCAGGAGAAAATGGGCATCACTTCCAGATACATTGGAAATCTCAAGCCCAAGCCTGGAAAGAGCAGAAGCAGCCCAGGAAGTGCTCTCATTTCTGACAGTAGCCTGAACTCCTGCAAGGATACTGTGGGCGGAGGATCAACCAAGCCCACAGTATTCACTAACTCATGGCAAGAAAACAAGTGGGAAATGGGTTCAGGATTTTGCCAGAAGTAGTTTCCAGGTTAGGAGGAGATTTATAACCAGTCACTTGTAACTGAAAACTAATCCATGGTCTCCATAACCTTTATGTTTAATAGAGGTATAAATGTGTTGGCAAGTGCTTGTAGAAAAGATGCCACAACGGAATGATTTTATTGGTAGAGCTTCCCTTGGTTCTGCTGGTGAAATATACCGAACTGACAGATAGAGACTACTCCAGGGGCTTCTGCCTGTTTTAAAATGTCATAAAGAGAAAACAAATGAGCAATTTTGCCTCTCTGCAAGGCTTTATTGCCCTGGTAGCAACCCTCCATGTCTATGGAACAGCTTTAAACAGCACGAGTGGGGAAGACGTTAGTGCGTAGTCCGAGTTTGCTTCTGTGCAGAAAGGCAGCACACTGCCTTTGTAACACCTGAACTGCCCCACGAGCTCTGCTTGGGCTTCTTGAGCAGGGCTTGAGAGGATGCAGAAATATCGCCCCTGTGGTCTGTGTGAGGATGCAGCCCCCTGCCTGGAGCACTGACATGACAAAAGACAGCTCTCACAATCAGGGCAGCCACAGCTTTTGCATTCATAGGCCCAGATTTGTAGTCAGGGTACAGATGGCATCATTATCTACTCCTCTTTGGTTTCCTAAAGAAGTACACATTTAAACAGCATGAGAATGAGGGCCTGTCATGCCATGGTTTGTCTGAAATTGTCATTATCTCTAAAGCACATGTCACAATGTCAAGATTGAAGTAAATGCATCAGCACTTTACCCAGCTGACGGAACATGACACTGTCTAAGGAGATTGACAGAAAAAGTAGGTAAGGCTGAAAAGTGTTCCAGGATAGAGTAGGGGAAATGTAATAGCACAAAAATTTTGGAATGCTAGGTTTTCCTGGAGCCCCCATTCCCACGGGGTGATGTGGAACAGCTTACATGGAAGGTAAAGGGTATCCACGTGTCTTGTCATTACTACTTGGGGGTCCTTAACTCTGCAAGGTGCATCAGGCTCCCTTTGACTTTAGTCACTGATAATTATAGAGCGCGAACAGGTTTCTCTTAAGCCCTACACTGGGCTCTATCTCAGATCAGTTTCCATCAGTCAAGCCAGTGTCAGATGACATTCTAGATTTACAGCAGAGATCACCATTTTGCTTGCCAGCTCTAAGAGCCTAACGACAAACTCTGGAACTGGAAACTATTTTAATAGGAGCGCACAAGCAAAGGAAGTAGTAAAGGTTTTCCAAAATATCCAGTGACGCAGAGCTCTCTCTTCTGCCTGTGGATGCTGGCAAATAATAATGACCACATTTTAGTTAATGATTACGAGGTGCACCAGGCCACCAGATCATGCTGCCCTGGACAAAGATACAGGCTATTTCCACAGTGTCAGGCAGCTGCTCCACCTGCTGGATTAAGCCTACAGCTAAAGCAGTTTAGCTCAACCCACATCTCGTGAACGTGGTCCTCTGTGTCAGTCAGCCTGTGAATTGTAGCTATGAATAGTTTAAGCAGCCCTCGGGAAGGTCATGAGTACTATGGAGGTCCTAGTGGTGTGGGTGAGTTGAGTCACTGGAGTAAGGAGTAAAAATGGTAAGGCCGTGGGCACGTTGGCCAGTCTCCAGTTATTCTCTGATGAGACAGGCGCTTGAAAGTTAATTTGTGAAGTAACAGGACTGAAGTCAAACCATAAATGAAGTTTCTTAAAATATATAAACAAATAAGCATTGATACTGCTGTTTCTGGGTTTCTAGGGTACACAGAATGTCAAGTGACTGATGATGCATACAGAAAGCCTTGCAACAAAGGAGATCAGTATTTGCTGAAACAGAGCACATTATGGAGTTTCGCTTTTGACAGAGCTGAATGCCAGCATGTTCAGTCTTCCACACTGATAGACCCAGTCAGCCCGGAGAAAAAAATTCTGTATCACTCCACACCATGTATGGTCATTTTTGTCAGGGTGAAATAGGAGGATTTTAAAAAATATACTCACTTTGCAGAGCTTTAAATGGCTTCACAGAGATGTAAAATAAAGAGCATTAGCCTCAAATGCAATTGAAAACCGAAAAAAAAAAAGAGGGTTGGGAAAAGACAAATACCTTTCTTTAAAGTGACCATCATTCTTGGATACTAGATAGGATATTTCAGATTACTCACACTGTGAAGGTTTGGTTTTATTTGTGTCTCCTCTTCCCAGGGCAGATCACGTTTATTCTTATAATACCTAAAAAACCCCAAACTGCAATGAAAATGAAGGCTGGGACAAGGCAGTAACGAAAGTATATCTCTGTGTCAGAGTGCAGTGCACCTGATACAGAGTCATACCGTCTCCATCAATTGAGGCAAACTCATCTGTAAGAAAAGACTATGTAGAAAACAGCTACTAATTCATGAAGATGTACAAAAGTTGTTAGTCATGTCACAGTTATGAAAATATTTCTTGTTGAGGAGCATCCTGATTTGGGAAACAAAGACCAACAGATTGCTCTTTTCTTCTCAGCTGTGATGGAGAGATTTTGTGTGAGTGGGTTAGCTGTCATTTCCTCGTCTGTGTGATGGTTGTTGTAAGCACAGTCTCTGTGTCACAGCAAGGTCACTTTCATCCTGGAAGTTTCAGCATAAACATAATATATCATTATTCTTAAATGAAATTATTTACAGCACCTGTAAATTAAACCATTGTCTGTATCCACTAGAATTAATTTCATACTCTGAGAGATGTCACCGAAAGAAATCTCGAAATACGAAAGAAGAAAGTGTGGCCTTCCTAAAAATTACTGGGATAGGAGCTATCTTTTGGATCCTGGATACCTGTGCAGCTGTTTCATCTGCTGCTTTCCCAGTTTGGTGGGATTTGCTGAGATCATCTCCTGTCCTCATTTACATTCTTTGGGTTAGAAGCTGGAACAAAGGACTTATGGCAACTCTAGGTTTTCTTCTCTGTTTTGATGATTTGGAAACACATCTGCTCAGTACCCACAAGGGGCCTGCACTGGCTGCCTGCATTTGCATCGTCATTCCTAAGCCCTGAATCATGGTGGGAGCACTGAGATTAGCCAAAGGACTGCCTGAGATGACTCATGAAGGGGTTTACAGCCATGCACCCCTTTTTCTTACTACACTTACCCTTGTCCTCCTGCCCCTGTTCTCTCTCATATTTTTAGCATTTCTTTGTCTTGTCTGGTCCAAGCAGACCACAAATGCTGGTATTCTATGTGGGTGTGGGTCTCTGGGCTCTAGCACATCATGTGACAATAGACAACTATAAGAATCTCACAGTAGAATAGCTCTTTCTTGGCAAGGAAAAACCCTTCCAAACTTGACTAGAGAAGCGTAGTTTGGAGTACTACACAGCCAGGAATACAAGTCAAATAAAAATACTCAGTATTGTGTTAAATGTCCTGGCAGATTTTACTCCTACTGCCTCGCAACGACTGGCAGAGACGTCTATCAGAAGCATCTGAGAGACAGCTGCATCAAAACACAAGGGTGACACATGCACAGAGCCTTTTATGATATAAATAGGATGTCATTAAAATTCTTTGTTACGTGCAATGATAAACACACTACATCAGATTATTAACTTGGCAGTACCACCAGTGGTATAGGAGAAAAACACAGAGCATTTCCCCTAAAAACACAAGATGCTGACTGTGTTCTGTATCCAGGGATTGTTTTGTATTTCTTGTGGGTTTCATAGTTAAAGTAAGAAGAAGATAAAGGACTATCCTTTGAGGATTGCAAGCTCCTAATGAGCTTGGTTCTGTGGTGAGGGCTGGTGGAGCCTGATGCCTTTCTTGAACAAACAGTCTCTCTCTGCTCAATGTGTACACAGCTCAGTGAATTTACTGAGGGTGAACTGGGAGTACATCACACTGCTTCCCACCCTCTGTTACTGATTCCTCAGAAACTCACACCCATCCTGTCATACGGTAATTTAGGTAGAAAGTCCAGGCCAACGGACTGTTAATAAGGGTATGGTGTCTTTTACTTACTGTAGTGAAGTTAATCCTGCTCACCGAAATTTTTTAACTGTAAAAAAACCCCAATCAACCACCAAAACAATGGAAACAAAAAAGGCCAGAAGCCCCTAAACCCTTGCACCATAGACAGAATGAGTGTGAGCTGTCTGGATTCTCGCTTACTCCTTCCCTGACTCAACAGAAATTAATCTTTATGCCGAATCCATCACCAAGCTCTCTGCCAAGAGGACTGTCAAAGGTGCCAGATAGCACTGATCAGTGTATGATCTGTGTCTCATGATCTAAAAGAGATTATTGCATTTTGTGCTAGCTGAGGTGATGGCAAACTCATCTTTGGGTACACAGGCAGTGCTGTAGAGCCCAAGCCTGAGGTGTGGAAGTCAGGCCCATGGCTCCACAATTTGGGTCCTCCCATATACGGAGCTGGGTGCAGGGTCAGAGCAAATCTGGGTCTGGTACACTGGCCAGGCTCGGCTGGAGCCTGCCCTAGGAGCTTGCATCTGGTGGGGAAGGTTGGGTTTCTCTTTGCAAACAGATGATTTTGTGCCCGTTAAACCACACCTTGTTTACACTTGAACATGGTAGTGAACAGCTGTTCCCATTACCATCAATATTCAAGATGAAATTTTGAACCCTATCCATCTGGATTCCTAAGAGAATGCCATCTGGGCTATGCTCTCCAAAGATGCTGCAGATTGTGTGGCCTGTGCTCTCACTGCCACTGCCTTAAAACCTTCGCTTACTTTTTCTGCCCATACACAGCAGGGTCGTTGAGGACATTTTTCTCTTCCGCATCACTGACAAAAATCTTTCTCTAAAATACTCTTGTCTTTCCAAGGAAACTATACCACACCACAGTATGTGTGTGGCACAACCTACAAAACCTCAGTTAGGGGACAGTGGAGTAGTATAATGTATACCCTTGCTGCTATTTCTTAAGCTAGGATCCAAAAATCATTAATACTGATCCATGCCTAGAGCAAGTCTGAGAGAGATTAGACATGCCCACAGAAAGACATTTCTGTCAGAAGGAGCTGGTGCACACAGTGCAGAAAAACACTTCACAGGATAACTGGATCCAGAAGCATCTTTCCAGATGGCAAAGATAAGCAATAATTTCTCTACCAGAGCCTGCTGAAAACTAGGTACTACACTGATATGTTTTCAGGAAACTGAAAGCAACAGAATTTTAATATAATGTACTAGCAGCTTGTGTCACATGGTTGTAAGCATTTTTGATCTGGTTTTAGGAAGATCTTTGTGTCTTTCTAACAACAGCAAAAGAAATGGTGCTCTGCTGACACACATTGATCTCCTTGCAAAGCAGATCTGTGTGAAGCTCCCAACAGCTGCTGGTGTTTCTCCCCAGGGGCTGCTGTGCAACTCTTCACCCGATTCACCGCGAAACCTCCCAGCCCCAAGGACTGGTTTACATGAAATAGTTCCCACCAGTTTAACTACAATCTGTTATTAAACTGATTCAGTTAATCCTCTAGAAACTCCTTTGGGGAGCCAGGTATAATAACTTATATCAGTTATGACTTAGAGCAATTTACCTTTTAGTTGGTACGTTGTCATATCAATTTAAAACTTTGTTTCATGTTCATAAACTACCAAGCTAAGACATAATTGCTATCAGCCAAAACACTGTGTTTCCAAGTGATGTCTTCCTCAACTGATTACAGTTAAGTCAGTTCAACTATTTGTACAGATCAGCCCAAAATCCCCTGCTCCAGTTACATGGGTTTTGGTTTCAAATGTTGAGCAATGCACAAGTGAATGATGGATCTGTCCCTGCGGTAAACGAAAGGGTAAGGCAGGCAGTACTCGACCCTGTTTTCAGAACAGCTCAACATGCAGAAAATGTGTTGAGGAATCAGAGTGAAATGACAGCAGTGAAGAACTTAATGCCCAGATATTCCTTGCAATCCATCATCCCACAGCTCCTCAAAGACCTCCAACTTTAAGTACAGAGTGTTTACCAAGCGTTGGATTTCATGTGCATATTTCTCTCCTGCGGTTGTCTCAGACACTAATTATGGCCTTGTCTGTGCAGTGTGGCTACTCTTATGATACACAAGGGAATAGGTTCATGTTTCCAGAAGCTTGGAGGTGGCACTGCTGAAAACAAGTTGAAACAAAAGAAGCAGCTCAGCTAAATGCAAATGCTCCTGGTAGGGTTATCATCCCACTAGTAAAACTAGTTTTACTTCTAACCACCAACTTCAGATTAATTAACTATAAAACCTAGTTAAATAAGTCAATTGAATTAATTTAAATAAAATTAAATGACATTAAAGAAAAAAAAATCCTCTAGGATTTCTATGATGGGAGAAGATCAGTTGGGAAGACAGTACCTATGCTCCTACCTGATGGTTCTGACAGTGCAAAAACAAGTGGTATCAAACCCCTTTGCTTATCTAGGCTTGTTTAATCAGACCAATACCTGCTGCAGACTCTGCAGGAAGCAGCCTGGGACTCACTGGCAAACCAGTTTGGGGAGGAGGGTGCCCTCAGGTCAGGCTGGGGTGCACACGACAGACAAGCTTGTGCTGCCAGGGTGGCAGAGCAGAGCTTGCTGTTGGCACACCTCAGGCTTCTGGCACCACACAGCTGCTTGCCAGGGGCAGGAAGCCAAAGAGCCTTTGGAGCTGTTTTCCTTTGGTGCTCTGTTCTTAGCTAGAAGAGGGAGAAAGCAAGGAGCGGGGGGTTGGAGTAGGCTGAGTGAGGGCATTGTACTGCACCATGCAGGGGACAGTCTGCAGTCTCAGGAGGGGCTGATGTTCACAAGAGAACAGAATAGCTTCTCAAGAGGCGAATAGCTCTGCTCGCACTTTTTCTAGCACACTTAAGTTGCACCTGCCCTGGGCCAGCACTGCTGTGGAGGATGAAGTCTCCTCCTGCTGTCCACTGCCACCTGCTCTGCTTCTCCCCATAAAGGTTTTTAGGCTTTTTTGGTACCTCATGGGGCACTGGGCTGGGTTTGACAGCTTCTCAGAGGGAGTTTGTATGATGCATTTCTGTTGTATTTCAGCTCAGTGAACATGTAGTAGGTTCTTTCTCAATTTCATCACCAGTGGAGGATTTTCTCCCATTTCACGGATGAAAGTTTTTGAAGTCCTCTACTATTTTGGGAGGGTACCAGGTGTTGCAGCTATATGCCAAGCTATGTAGAACTATTATTTTGTTTCAGATAGATTTCTTTACAGAGTTGAAGTTAGCTTCAGTTTTTCCTGGATTAATTTCTTTTTCTGGGGTTCCCTTTGTACAGTCTATGCTGTCCCACAGAGAATTCAGCTTCATTGCTACTGTTCACTTTCCAGTGTATTATTAGTACTGCTCGACACGACAATTTAATGAGTGCAACAGATGTGAATCCAGCTACCTTGCTTTTGTTGCTCTTTTGCTTTTAGTGTGCCACTTAGCAGCAGTAAGTGGTCTATAAAGTTTAAGTGTAAAACCATCCTCATTGTCTACCTACATAGTGTCAGCCTGCGCTGTTGAAGCCTGTGCTGCTTCTTACTCAACTGATGTAAGGCAATATCACAGGGCATTAGAGAAAGAGATTCTAAAGCTAAACCCACTCCTTTCTCAGGGCATCTGCTCCTGCACTGCACTCCGCATCTCCACGCTGTTGTTGCTGTAATGCTGAAGGCCTGGTGGACGGCCCCATGCCCATCCATACAGGCCATCAAATGCCTTTCAAAAATGAATTCAGACACAGAAAAAGGGAGCCCATCATATTGCGCTCTCATTTGGCATGTCTTCAGCAGGAACATGCAAGATGTCTCAGGGTCGAAGCCCGACGTGTTTCAGCTTTGCAAAAATTTCTTCTTTCGTCTGTGACTCTTGTCTAAGCTTATTAACACTCAATCCCCGAGAATGAGCCTCCATGCTCTCTCACTCTCTAGTTATACATGGCATTTCCTTCATGTCCATACTCTCCAATGTTAAGCAAATACACTGACACCCAGGCCAGATTTATACAGATTTGCAGAGACTTCCTGCACCCATGCTGAGAACTGCCTGCTTCTCCTCTGCAATCCAAATCTGCTGGGCAAAGAAGAACCCAGGGGTCAGATCTCTCTGATGTTAAGACTAGGCTAAGAACGGCTCTTTTATGGCAGGAGAATCAAGAAGTAATACACCAGGGGCAGGTGAACCACAGCCTTGCTGTTCCTGTCATGCCTACTGCCTTAGCCAGCTTTGCATGGCTGTGCTAGCTCTTCTGAAACAAGAATTCTTCCTAGAGAGCTTCTGCAACCCCTTTCTACCCACTGCATCCACACGAACAGCATTCCCTGAATGAACTGGAGAGGTAAGAACAGAAGAGAGAACAAGAAACCTTTAAGTGAGGCACTTGCAGGTAAGTGTGCCGTAGAAAATGAGAAGCTCTATGTCAAAGTCCTTGGCATGATTCACTTTGAGGCAGCACAAAGAGAGAGAGAGAGAGTGAAAAAGGGCTATTTCTCCTCCAAAACCCAAATGGGAAGAAATCTTGGGCTTGTGGAAGAATTCCTTGAAAGGACAAGGTGCTCAAGAAACAGGAGAAAAGCCGCCAAGCAAGGCTATAAGACTTATCTTCCATTGGAGACCAAGACAGCAGTTCTTCCTGAAGCACCAATACGGCATTTAACCAGCTCTGAACAATTCTTGCCACAGCTTTGTAGCCTAATTCATAAGACTGCCATCATTCGTAGGAGGCTTTTCTTTGCCTGCTGAACAGAAAAGCAAGAACCAACTACTAAATGGTTCAGTATCCTCCACTGCTTGGTATCCATTTGTCAGGTCCAGAGAGTACAAAGCACCAAGGAAGAAACAGACACCAGAGAGGTACTTCCCAAGGGACCAGAGTACAGATGGACAGTGGTAGACACCACTGAAATATTGTTTCACAATGGGGCAGCAGTGGTGGAGGATGTAGGTAATGCCAGACAAGGCACAGCACAAAGTGTAGTGCCTTCCCTTACGGCACAGTGCTTTGAATTGTGCCTTCAGGCTAGTGCCCGCCACAGCACCCTGTTTGCAGCACTACAGGATTGCCAGAATGCCATTTCAGGCCCGGTGGCTCTTTATACAATGGTTGGTTTCTGCCAGGGCCTGACACAGCTGTGGGGAGGTGGCTGTAGGCAATACGATCCACTCTGCACAACAGAAGGTCTTTGTTTAGTTATCTGCCTCCTCAACAAACACAGTTTTGAGACATGATTTCTCATGGCCTGGTTTTCAAACAGGTTGCAGTAGGAAATACATCTCATGAAAAATGGGTAGACTTCTGCTGAAATGACTTTTGTTTATAAGCCTTTAAAAGTATTGTAAATAAGTGGCAATCCAAAACCAGCAGGTCTGATGGGGTTTTTGGTTCAAAAGATCTTGTTTTATTGTCTGGGTTAAATAAGGGATTCAAATAATGTAAACAAACAAAAATTGCCTTCTTAGATGGTTACAGCATCAGGACCTTGGAGTAGGCTTTGTTCTGGATCTGTTTTCTTCTAGCAGAGAAGTCACTACATTTAACTCAAAGGAGAAAGCATTATTACTCACTTAAGCTCAGTCTCAGCTGCCACCCAGTGGAATTAGAAATCTCTGCATTATACCAGTGACTCCTACTGCTGCCTCATCACTCTTGTCTACAAGATTTTAGTGACCAACAATAAGATTTGATTTGTCTGCGGTGTTTCCTGCCCACATATTGATGTAGCACTTCGGAGAAATATCACCATTTCCATTTCTCACAAGAGAAACTGAGGCACAAGAGCCAAGTGATCTTCCTGGTCATGCTGCAAGCCAGAAACAGAGCTGGGGATAGACCATGCCTTTCATGATAGTGTCCTAAACACGGCCAGCTGCTGATCCAAAGAAGATCCTGTGGGTTCATGATTTGAAGCAGAGGCAACAGTGCCAAGCAGGGGGAAGAGACAAAAATACGGTGGAGGCCGGAGGTGGGATTAAACCTGTCATTTTAACCTGGACAGCCCGTTCCGTTCTCTTTGTGATCTTCTGTGTTTGCTTATAACTAAAATGAGCAAGCAGTCTGGTTTAAGAGATGTCTGCAGGGATTTTGCAATCTGTCATGAGTTATCTTTCACTCTAGGAGAGCATGCTCCAGTTACTGCAAGAAAAACCTCGGCATATGGTAGGATGCAGAGGTGAAAGACTGAGCTGTCTGTACAGCTGGAGGTGCAGATCCTTGAAATAAATGGTCATCCAGAAAGCCAGAGGTGCTATGAATGAAGAGGAAATGCTTCACAGAGGCAGGCACAACCCTAACAAAAACGCAGACCGAAATTGTCCTTGTGTTAGGCTATGACCGCCTTATGTGCAAGGGGAGCATGGCTTACCTATCAGGTCTTATGGGAGCTCTGGTGTCCAACAATCTCTCATCTGTCCACCCAAAATTAACATATGCTTTAAGCCTCTATGAGTTTTTTCAGTGAAAGAAAATTAGGAATAGCTGGAATGTTTCTTCCCCATCCTGGGCAGGTGCACTGCTCTGAGCTGCAGCTCTGTCATACCAGGGACAAGAGTTGGTAGATGCCACACCCTGGGATGGATGGAAGGCTCCTTCCTGGCACTAGGTAGTGTCAGAAAGAGGAGGTATTTGTTTCTAAAGACAATGTGTATGCATGCATACATTTGTGCATATCTGTCTATCTACAGATAGATACATATGCTGCTTGAAAGGTTACAAAGAATGTCATATTTACAAGAGACAGAGATTCTGAAAAAGCAAGTAAAGCCTAACCTTCTCTGACCTAAATTGCAATGTCAGGATAAACATATAAACAACTTGTTTTTCAGAAGAGGAATGCTTCATGCCTTCTGCTATGCTCCTGAAGAGCACTCAGCAGAAGATAAGCATCAGTGAGAAAAACAGAACTTCCCTACAAGCTTATATCTTGCTCCTTAAATAGCTGGATTTGAAAAGCACATTTCCCAAGCATCCAGATCTAGGTAGCACGTAACACAAAGAGGTGACCACTGGGATTTAAGGGATTCAAGGGATACTGCTCAGCAGCCGGCAACTCAGGCTATTCCTGGTCAAATGAGAGGCTTACTTTTCAACCCACTTTGCAATTTGCTCTGCCTTTATTCCTCTTACAAGGAAAAGCACAGCAAACACTGAGCAGGAGGTGAACACACATGTTCAGCTCTTCGCCAAAGTCAATGATGAACAACTGTAGTTTCACAATATTTTCACTTTGCTACTGAAAGCTCACATCACTGAAAGCCTACTTCAAACCAAGAACCAACAGCAACCCAGCGCCACAGAATAATCCCAGACTGCAGTAGCATTATCTCTATTTGATGGCATCATCAAGCAATGACAAAATTACCCCATCCTAGATTTACCAAACGGATGCTCTTTCAGAAACTTTCATTTTCAAGCTTTATATCTTCAAGATAAAAAATGACCTACTTAACTTTTCATCATACCTCTGGAAGAAAAGACACTTTCTAGTGCTGTGTGAGAGAATTTTAACACAGTTTCCATAAAAAAGTAAATCCTTGAATGGAGTGCAGCAGCAACAAGCCTCCCTTGGTGTTACCTACTTAACCTCATGCACCACTGCACCAAAACCACAGCTGGTGCAAATCAGTGGCTGACTGCCTTCACTGATCAGAGGCCAAATGATGCTGACGAGGAAGTTGAAGAGAATGAGCTGTGGTCTGAAACACAAGCAGCTTCATGCAGCCAGATCTAGGTACAGACATGTCCAAGCAGAGCAACTCCATGAAAGCACCAAGGTTCATTGGGGGGGGGGGGGGGGGGGNGCGGGGGGGAGAGGGGGAAGGAAATCCGTGTAAATAGAAACCTTATTTACCCAACTACCTTTGTTATTTAATCTGTTGCTCTGGTTTCACTGTAAATTAAATCCAAAGAGTGTACTCAGACACCCAATCACGTAATGCTGGACAGCATGTAACATGTCCAGGCACACAAGCTGCTGAATTGCCACCAGCCTTCGATCTGGAGCCACATAAGACACACAGCTGGGCCGATGGGCTTATCGTCTCTAAACAGGCCTAGACAGGTAAGATACCATCGTGCTCGGACTAGACAGTTGGACATGTAGACAGCAGACTGCGTGTATGTAGTGCCATCTGTCTCTCCCTTGGGAATGTGCATCTTTGGGTATTCAGTTGCACTTCCATCTGCAATTCCTGCTGGAGCCCATGAAATGACCTTGATACGCGTCTGTGCCCAAGGTGCGTTGATACATTGACATGTATGTTTTGAGCTTCATACATCAAAATCAATACTGGCGCGTTTGGCCTCCTCGTTCTTTGGCAAAAAGAAGAAAGAAAGAAAAGCTCACTTGCTGGTCTAGAAAGTGGAAGTGTCAGAATGATATCCCTAGTTATCCCAGCTACTTGTTTGGCAAAGTGCTACCCCATTGACTGTCAATGCATGTTAAAAAGGGGTGCAGAGGGGAGGTGAGGTCAGAGTCAGCCAGCCTTCCTTGGCAAAGCAAGGTCTCCTTACACTTGTACACTTCCCTGCTGGACAATGTGTTTCACTTGGCCCAAGAAATGCATGCAGTCAAGCCTCTCCAGTATGAGGGGATACCTCCTGTTCAGCTTGGTGTATTGGGAAGAGTTGCTGCAGCAGCTGCTGTAGCTGTTGTTACAAATGTTTATTCCCGAACAGAACTGAGGGATCAGGACAGCTCAAGAAAACTACCTCTTTGTCCTCTGGCCAGGGCACTGGGCTCTGTTATCAGAACCCACTCTGAGGACATTCCTTTCGGACCTGCAGGTCCGATCTGCTCCATGCAGCAAGAAGAACATACTACACGAGTCTCAGGGACCCTCCCCACCCCTCAGTCTATCTTCCCATTCATACCCGGATCCTGATGATCCCCTTATCCTGGTGCTTGCTGGGGGTACTCCAAACACAGCCATTCCAAAGCAAAAAAAACAAGGTTAATGATCAGGAGAGTGGGGTTTCCAAAATTATTTTCTGTAACAGCTAGAAGTTAGTTCAAACAAAGCTACTTCAAGTCTCACGCAATTACAATTCTCCCCAGACTGCTGTCAACCAAAAAGCTCAGCTGTACAGCACTACTCCATCCTTATTTTTGTTCTGTGTCAACCACATTATAACGGAACTATAGGTGAGGGTCAAGCTCATTTTAGGAGCTTTTTCTTTACAAATATCGTTTTTTTTCCTAAAACATTAGTCACCTTTTCATCACACTCAGACCCTAGGTGTAAGATCATTTGTTTATAGCCATAAAAAGTTGGAAGCTTCTATTTTTCAAGGCTTTTCTTGCTCATGATCTAGAAACATGTTTGAAATGGCAGAAGACTGCTCCAATACGTTAGTGTATGGTTCAGCTCTGTCTCTAGATCTATGCATTGATCTTCGAATGAGAGCTATAGATTGCATTGTTAAATACATCAATGACATTCCTTTGAAGACAGCAAAACGGTGAAACATAACCTACACAGAGTAAATACATCTTAGTTTTGAAAAATAAGAAGATACCACAGGCATTTAACTTTCTCCATGAAGATCACCCCACTGAGAACACCCACTTCAAAACCACTAGAGTTTCGAAGTATCTAAGTTTGGTCCTCTCCACTGTCGTGTACGACATCCAAAACAGGCAGTTTAACATGTCCATCAAGAATCCAGCTTCCTCATATTAAGAGAAGCTATCTATGGACTGAACGGTGATTTTCAGCTTTACCTATGTCCAAAAGATCTAAGCAACTTCAGAGATTACAGCAGCAGCAGCAGAAGACCTCATGGAGGCCAGCTGCTGGACACAGTCTCTGTAGCTGTGGACATGATACACAAGGATTTTAATTCTGAGCAGAGCTTTGTTCAAAAACACTGTCTGGACAACAGCCTATGACAATTTATCTACCCTTTCTTCTATTGTTAACCTGCCAGTCAGTAGGGAACAGCGAACAAGAACAGCTAAGTGGAAGGGACAGCTGAGAAAGTGTTTAGAAAATTCAGGAGTATGTATCAGGAAATGACAGTTCCAGTGTTTGTTTTTAACATTTTACTTAGCACAAAAGAGTTGTTCCGAGGATATAGAAAATGTCACAGATATTCTTTGGAAATTCGTATTCCAAATGATACATCAGTATTTTGCAGTTGTTATGATGTCCTGGCCAAGAGGAAGGACTGACTTGCATTAGCTTTAGTACAATATGATGCTTCCTGCCTCCAAGATGCTTAATGAGTCATTAAACTATTGAACAGACAAGCTACCAAGAAAACCAAAATAAACCCCACAACCACAAAAAACCCAAACCACAGGGAAAGGGACTTGTTTGGTTTTGCTTTTAAGAATCAGTGTAATAAATGAGAAATATCTAGTCAACATTAGTAGCAAACGCCAGCTCTCTTGCCTGCATGAATTAAAATTGCTGGCAAGATTATGAGAGAAAACTCTTTCTAAAGAACTGTTCTGGCTTGGTCCAATGACTATAGGAAGGTGGTTTATCTCTGGAATCTAGTGGGATTTCTTTGCATTTCAGCGGAAAAAAAGATGGTATTCTTTTTTGTAGCGCTCTTATGCTTTCCCTATAAAGTGTTTGTCCACTGGAAGCAAACCAGAATATAAGATCACCATTCCTATGCCTGCTTTCCCCACCTTCAGGATAGCTGCTCTGGGGAGAAGCAAATGGTCACAGATTCCATTATACAGAGATTGCCACGGACTTCTCTGTCTGGAGAGCTGGAAGCAGACCTCCCAGGACATGTCTCCTTTTTTGCTCACTTTTGCATCATCTTGAGGCCATCCTGCTTATTGGAGGTTGTAAACCTCTTTTCATCACTCAGTTTGACATTGGTCTTCATGGCTATTCGAATTACTTTTAACACCAAAGCTCTAGTCCTGCTCAGAGCAAAAAGGTATTTTTTGCAAGCATTTCCTCGTAGCTATAAACTGCTACCCCAAATCAGCTATTGCATGGGCATGCCAAAATTTGGAGTGCACCAGTAATCAACATAAAAGCATGACCTACTGTAAAGCCTCTGACTGAATAATGCTCACAAAAATACCTTTTTCTGGTAGATCGTGGAGAGAATAATGTCACATTTATGACTGAAACAGGAATGGAATGAATAGGATGGTTTCATTGATTACTTCAATCAATGAGATGATTGTTTTTCCTCCTACAACTCCCACTGCATCCACAGCCTCCTAAAGCTATCACAAAGACCAATTCCTTTAATAATAACATTACGAGCTTAAACTAATAAAGAGCCATCTGCCAGCAGAAAACTATAGAAACAGGCTAGTTTCTTGATGAAAGATTACAATTTTTCTCTAAATTTGTTAAATTCCAGGGTAGCTCCTGGTGCACACTGTTGTCGCTACATGTAAGAGCACAAACACTCAGCAAAAGTGTTTCACCTTTGAGAAATTCCGTCAAGCCCATGCCTCGATACACCCCATGTTTGAAATAACATGTTAAGTGCTTTGGTTGAGTCTTATGCTCCCTTCCACGGGGAAGACTGCCAAGCAAGAAGCAGCCGAGAAACACAATGGTAGGGACAGAGTTAATGAAATGAACTGATTTTAGTCATGGCCCAGAAACCGTATCCAAATTTTCAAAATCTTCGCTCAAAGTGTAAAGCTTCTTCAGCATACGGAAATGTTGCTGAATATTCAAATATACATCTATATATATATATACAAATATACGTGTATGCCTGTATACATATCTTTAACTCAAATATTTGTATCTGACTTTATGAAGAATTGAATTCCTTTAGTCATGCTAGAAAAGGGCAATCCTAAGCACAAATTTTCCCTAGTAACAGCACTACACCCATAAGAATGACATGGTGGACTCTTTCCAGACTGCCATATTGTAATCGTGATGGTGTAATTGCAAACAAGAACTACGTGTAATCACAATATTGAGTATACCACCTAAAATGTTCAAAACTATGTTTCTGAAACAAACGAGATAATGTATCAGCTAGGAAAGAGGAACACTCAAGCAAGAGCCCTGGCTATTCTCACAGCATGGGCACAGAAACAAAGCTGGAGGGCAAGCTAGAACAGGGAGTACAGCTACTGAACAAACGGATACCTGCAGCAAGGAAGCAATGTTAGTGTTAATTTTCTATTTATTTAATAAGCTACTGTCCTGAAAAGCGTTGTGGATATGGAATTCCCCACTCTTACAAGTGATCAAAGAGTGACCATTTACAAGAGCAGCTTTACATTTTTCCTACTAGGCAGCCACAGTAGGCTCAAAGCCTCCAACCTAAGAAATGCAGATTGCAATTTTCTTATTTAGTAGGTTTTAATAAAAGGCTCTGTCTAGCATGAATGTGGAAGGCATTAATATTTATGCCCAGCTGAAAGAGGGCTGTTTGTCACTCAGTGCCGTTCCTCTACTGAACACCTTAATCTCCCTAGTCACTACTGCTCGTATTTCTTTCCTTTAAATTTAACTGCCTTTCTTGCTGTGACCTATTTTCTAGAGAACACATACTCAGCTAATGCTGGTAGATCAAATCAAAACTGTAGCTACGATTCCTTTGAACAGAGATACATCCTTTTCATTTGAAACATAGCACATCAGGGTTTTTTCTGGCATTTATTTCTAAATGAAAATGCTAGATCTGTTTAGCTGGGCTAGTTTAAGCCTACCTTCAACTGAAAATTAGTTATCCTTACTACAGCATCAAAAGCTCATTGTTTTTCTCCAAACAGGCTGGGAAACTTCTACTAGTAACTCAACTGCCATCTCTTACACAACAGCTACCTGTTCCACAATACTCAATAAAAATCAGATGGGAATAGCTCTGCTTATCTAAATTTTTGACACATTTTTCCCTCTGCTCTACCTCTGTGGGTTTGCTTGCTGCTTCTGAAGCCTCACCAAATGCAGTAACTTAGATGAAAAAGCTGAAGTCAGAGGGAGGAAACGCCTTTGTGGTTTTTCCAATCAGCTCAGCACCAGCCATGCTCAGCTCAAAGCCTTTCGACCCTTTAATATATTGCGAAAGATTATTTACCTTCATTTCCCAGCAGCAGCCTGCAGCCCACACAACATGTATTCATCTCATTGTGTATTCTGGGATGACCAGGAGTTCTCTCCAGCAGGCAACCCCAGCAGAGCACGCTGAGGTGAGGCCCATACGCCACGCTCCCCATCACTGCAGGAGAACTGCTGGATACTCCCATGGGAGCCGCAGGAACTGGTTCCAACCATCCTGCACAGGGACAAGGTGCTGCTGCCTAGAGCAGTGACGTGCAGAGGAGGCAGCCTGATCCACAGCAGCAGTAGGATCCTTGGAAGGAGCTTGCAGCAGGGTAGGGCAACAGGATGTCTGCTTGCAGGGGTTCAGCAGGAGCTGGGATCTTTCTTCCCGCTGAAGCCAGCTTCTCCCAAGAAATGCAATCTTACCTCTCAGCCTTGGCTTAGAGCTTGTCTTCACTTCACTGGCTCCAGGTTAAGTGGTCTAGGTCACACCTCGTGGGGATTCCCAACTTCCAGTACACATGCATTCTCCCCAGCTCCCATGACAGGGAGGCTGTGCATTAGAAATGGAGTTCTGGGATGGGTTTGGGCAGGAGAGTGGGGGCAAGTTTCTGTCTGGAAAAGTCAGACCTTCGTATCTCCCACTGTTGAGCTGCATCCTTGGCCATATGTTGCTACACGGAGGGTATAGATCCTTAGTGGCCCTAACAGAGCAGTTTTTCTTATTATTTAATAACTGCTCCTTGAGCCTGTGTTTGACCTGCCTTCAAAAAGCTTGTCTCTACTACTTCTCCCAAAGACTGTTTTTTGTGGGTTGTACAGAACTCTCGATCTCCACATATTTGGGTTTATTTTAAAAGCAGCCCTTCCCTATTCCCTGCAAGAGGGCGTTGGTGTCAGACTGTGAGCTGCACACGTTATAAGACAAAGTTATTACACAGACAAGGAAATCAGAGCAAACCTAACTACTAAAAAAGGCTCCAATAAATCTTTTGTCATGGGCCATCTGAAGCTTTTCTCACATAAACGGGCATCTTTCTGCTTGCTGCACTAAGAGCTGGATCAAGACCTTGGCTTTTGTCCAAAACTCAGTTTTCAAGTGCAGCAGTTGTCCAGAATAGTCACCTGTGTTCCAGGCGAGAAAGCAAGCCAGAAGAAAGGAAGGCAAGTGAAAGGAATTCCATCACACCACCCTGCTGATAACCAAACTCCCTATAGGAGAATTAACAGATTTAAGTTTGTCAACAGTTCCAATGCAGCCAGGCCTGTGTCCCAGTACAAAAAAGTAGCCACTGCTGCTGCTGTTTGATTGACTTTTCAGTCCAGTGAAATGCTTCTCTAAGCTGCTTTTGGAAAAGCAGATGTAAGCTCCTCACTCACTTAGATATTACTGAAAATCTACCGTGCTCGTATTGATTAAAAGGAGAATAATTCTCATTACAGCTCCTAATTAGCACTAGATGCGTCAGAGGGTTCTGTATCATATACGTGTGATGTTTAATGAGCGTGTGGCAGATGTTACTCATCTCATTTAACACACAGCTGGCAGAACTTCTTCTCACAGAGTATTATGGTAAAAAAGAACCAGCTACAAATACTGCTTGGACCTAAAATGTGCTTTGCGGAAGTGTTTCTGGCTTGCTGGTTGACCTGGTTTGGGGTTTTTTGTACCCTCCACCACCAATTCCTAAAGGTCCAGCTTAATTTTTGTGGAACTAGAAGAGACCCAACTTTTTCCAGGACGGCTGCATGACTATCAAAGAAGAAGGCAAAGCTGCAAGAGGTTATTTTTGTGAAGTGAAAGGGAGACAACACCATAGAGCCAGGCAAATGCTAGTTGACAGAGGCACACACACAGTTACTATTGCTTACCTTAGAGCTGTCCCAATTCTCTCCGAATTCGGTGTGGCTACAGCTGTGCCCTGTGACTGCCAGCAGCATTAAAAAGTGATACCACAGTCATATCTGTCAGGTGATGAAGAAAACTAATAAATATCAGCCACAAAGTCTCCCCAATAAGGGGCTGCTACCTTGTCAGGAGAACCTCGTGGCTGGCAGGCGGCCGTTGTGGTGGTCGAGCATCAGCAGCAGGCTCTGCCTGGCTGAAACCCATCCATCACGGCAAGCTGTCCTTCAACTCTTCAGCACTGGCAGCATTACAAGAGCACACCACTAAATATTAATATCTTATGGTGTTAAGCTGCCACCATCTATAAATAGCGAGGCATTAATTTTAACCATTTTATTGGAATATGGAAGCCTGGAAATATCTTGCTTTGGGATTTGAATATTTATTGCCACTTGCAATGTTCTACTGCTCAGTAAGCTTGCCCAAATGTTTAGCTGCTTCTTCCACCAAAAACTCATTTTATTTTTCTCAACTAGTGCAGAGCTGTACCGTAGAAGTTGCAAATAAAAAGACATCTGTAACTTCGGCTTTATAAGAAAAATACATTTTAAAAATGGGGTGGATTTTCATGTGTGTTTAGCCAAAAAGCTCATTTTTGACTGTAGTTAAGTAAAGGTTTTATAACAATTAACAAAAATAAAACAAATTAGAATAAATCTTATTATAGTCTTGCCTGGAACATCACTGAGTCTCTCGAGCATTTTTATCAGCATCTATGAGATAGAGCTGCTCTCACCTTGAAAATTGTGTTGATGCTTGCTCAGATAGGCAGTTCTGCATTAAAGTGGTAAAGACCTACAGTTAAAGTCTGTGGAGGAAGAGAGCAAGAGAAGCCACCAAGTTTACTTTCTAATGTAGGATTTTGCTTCCTTTATTGCTTTTTCTTTTCCCTTTCTCTTTATTGCAGTCAGGACTTGCTGGAAATTCTTAACCAAAGTTACCTGATTGGCAATTATCGCTCCAGAATAAAAAGTTTTTGTAAAGAGTGGCTTAGTTCTCTCCTAGCTCCTCCCTCCAGGCTACAAGTGTGTGCCGAGGCTCTGTGCTGGCCTTTTCAGAACAACATGCTGATTTACCCTCTGCATTTGTGCTGAAGGCTTCCTCAAATTTTGTAGCAGGGGCAGTGGGTCCTTCAGTGCCAGTCATGGGACCGAGGCTGGCTTCAGGTTTACAACAAACTTTGTTTTGATACAGCTTCTTCTTAGGGAAATTTTCGTGCATGCCCTGCACCCCTGTAGGTGTGCCCAGCATCATTGCTCAGTTCAACCAAGTGCTCTGCAGAGCTGGTCAGAGGCACACGTATTTGACAACGCTACCAAAGAGTGCAAAGGCCAGGAAAGAACCATTTGCATCTCTTCCAAAACTCTGGTCTTTTCCTCCATTTTGTTTGGAGAAAAGAAGAAAACAGAAGTGTACAACTCTGAATAAGAAAGAAAAAGCCATTTTCTTTCTTACACCAGAAAATTGCACAACTTGATTTAATAGCATATTTTGCAACACAGCCTGTTTCTTGCCCTTTAATACTCAAGGGACCTGAGAAATCTGAGTGCTTTCAGCAATCTAAGAAGACTTAATGGCAGAGGAGAGTGCTACCTTTCACAGTAAGACAGGGGGGTTAAGAATAATATCTATTTTTCCAATTTCATATCGGCTTCTAACTGGGGCAGAATGACCACTATGGATACAAAGCACATTTACCCTGTCCCAGATGCACTGGTTTTTCTATCTGCTCTCTGCAGATTTCCCACTCCAAGAGCAGCCGTATCCTGGTAACCATGGAAACCACTCCTGGCAAATTCCCTCAAAATGCAAAAGCAGAAGGATGGAAAGGAACAAATATTTTAAGAAAGTTGCACACAAAGAGGAAGACAGCATCCTGTTTTCATAGATGCAGGACAGGATAAAACCACACTATCCTCATGCTGGAGGGCTTGCCATGGGGCTGGAGACCTTCCTCACTGGACAGCTGGCATTAGACAAAGTCCTCTGTTTTATCTTTGGCATTGCTGTTGTACTCTGTGAAGACTTGCACAGTGTCAAAGCTTTTCTGAAGAGCTGACAGATCAAAGGACACAACAGTGAATTTTTGTGGCAGTATATGACAACCTTGCATCATGCCTAAGACAGATGCACTTTGAATTCAAAATAGTAACTTAGATTTTTGTCTTCAAAAATAAAAAATAAAGCTATGCTCATGAGTAAAATCATAGGTATAGAGTCATATCTGAGCAGACCTTGGTCCACCAAATTCAGTTTTCTGCCTCCAACAGAGCCTGTAAACGAGGTAAAGAACAAGTGCCACTTGGAAGGCAGTTTTACCCTAATACTCTCCCCAGCCTTAAGGGACCCTCTGAGCCTGTTATGGTTTATCTAGATAGTAAAACTCAAAGAAGCTCTATTCCAAACACTTTTCCAGGCTCCTTTCCAAACCATCCTTCGGCAAGCAGCACAATAAGCCTCATTCACTCCACAGGAACAGCCACGTCCTGTTTGCATTGAGCCTACCTCCCACTAGTGTCACTTGATGGGCCACAGTTCTCATGTAAGAAGAAATAACAAGAAGTCAATCTCTATTCCCCCTTCAGTGCCACTCATGATTTTATAGATCTCTATTACACCATCTATCCATCTTTGGAAAGGGACAGTGTAAATTAAAGCCTACTTAACCATTCCTTGAAAGAGATCATCTCATACCTTTGCTCACACAAATTACCTTTCTTCAGACCTTCTCCTGTTGTGATACATTCGAGATGAGAGGACCTCAGAACTGTGTGAGGGGTGATCTTCGGAGTCAGCCTTTTTTATATCTGTTCTCTTTCCACAAAGTAGTAGTATTTAATCTTTTGTTCCATTGCTACTGAGTACCAGCTGATGGTTTCATGGAACTATTACAAACCCACAGTTTCACTCTTACATAAGAATAACAAAGTGTTAGCTCAGAATTTTTTATGTGAAATTAGGATTACTTTTACCCAGGAGTTACATTTACATGCACTGAATTTCATCTGCTATTTTACTATCCATCTCTCAAATTCAGGAGATCATTCTTCAGTCTACTCTTGAGCTCCTCTAGAGCACTTGGGTGATTAGTTCGAGCCCTGGAAATCAGTTAAATGTCGTGTTGCTTGTTTGTACCTCAACCTGTCCCAGAATTACTTCAAATTTTAGGCTGAGCATTTGCTGAATCACTGCTAAAAAGACTGGCAAAGAGAATCTCCCCAGCTTCTTCTGCAGTAAGCAGACACAAATGATTATCATCTCTGCCGCAGTCTTATCCACATGGCTAACAGATGGCCCTGCCAACCTTCTGGTGAATGTTTTGTTCTTGGTGTTAGGCCCTGCAGCCTCTCCTCCCCCTCTGAGGGCCACTGCTCAAGGCCAGCTCTGAGTCGTTTAGCTGTGTGACCTTGGACCTGACTGCTGGGAGAAGCCTTACTGGGGGTCTCTGCACCTCCCAGTGTAATAAGTTCAATCCCTTGCTCTTGGTCCCTGCCCAAGCTATGCTGTAGATGGCTCTGAGCCTACCCTTCCCTCTCACAAACCCAAATCCGACCCAATAATTGAATTTCGCAGCCCTGCACCTCCTTGTCACAACAGGCTCATGTCCAGCTGGACTCCTGGCTGTCCCTGGTCACGATCACCCAGCCCACTCTGCTCTCTGCCTGGGACCCATTGTGAGTGCACTGTCCTACCTACTTTGCTTCATCTCCACTCTTGGCTCCCCGGCCCTTGCAGAGCCACCTCAGCCCCATCACTCCTTGGCAGACAGGCTGGAAGGACGACCAATTCCTTTCCCTATCTGATTCTCATATTTGTATTATATTATCATAATGAATGTCAAACTCATGATGACCAAACCTGAGGAATGGCTTTGGAAAGAGATGTGGAGAGGAGGAAAAACGGGGATCTCCACTTTATTTTGGTGCTGGCAGAGGAGGCTAAGCGAGTGCAACATCAGCTGTGTACACCACACACATTCCCTGTGCGTGACTTTGATCTGGCTCCTTTACTGCTCCCTGTCAGTTCCTCTTGCTCTTAAAAGGGATTAAACTTTTCTCCTGAGAACAAAAGAATGCTCCTTCCTTCCTTCCTCCCTCCCTCCCTGTAACAAATGTCAACGGCAACAGCCCTGACTAGAGCTGGGAAAACTTGGAAGATTGCCATTAACTTTAGGAAGTCAGGAAAAAGCCTTCATTTATAGAGCAGTGACAAGATGAGCTTTTCTGTAGAATGTCTACAGAAAAGATAATGGTCCTCCTCACTGTTCAACATGTGTAAACAAACCAGCACATGGTTGGGCATCAGATATCATCCCTAAGCCTTGTCAAGATACACTCAGAAACTTGAAGAAAACAGCTTTTCATACTGAAGCACCTAAAATTTACTAGTGGATATAATACATTAAGTGGCTTGTGTCAATGTAGCCAGCTTGTAGCCTCAGCTAGCATGTCTTCCTTTTTAAAAATCTGTATTTTGGCAACAAGTTTACCATGCCAATCTACAAAGGAGATGGCCTGTAGTCTTCCAGTGGCTATGCCTTAGAAAATTCTCTTCTACAATACTAATTATTAAATAGCCATCGAAAAGAATGCTAATGCGGTGTTGATAACTCTGTGCTGAAGGACATATAGAGGCACAAAAAGTTAAAAATAAAAGTCAATCTAAGCTCTGTAGTCATGTCTCAGCAAGCTGTGAGTAAACTTCTGCAAGATGAGCAGAAGCAGGGAGAGCACCTAGGAAAGATGGGTTGCCAAAACACCAGGTTTTATTGGCATAAAACCCACCTGTAATATTAAAATATCTTATAATTTCTCCTGATTCTATTTAAGAAAACTCATGCAGTTTCATGGTGCTCTGCATTTTCAATTATGTTTTTCCCCTTTCTCTCCTTCCCCTCTCTTTTGTTGCAGCCTTCTTGGTGGTGAAGTGACAAGAAAGAAGCAGGGAGAAAAACAGTGGTACAAATATCAGAGGAAAAAAGAAAAACCAGAATATATCTTCTTATAATGAAACTATTCAAGGTAAAAATTGCCTTAAAAAAGCTTTGCCATAATGGCATGTATAGAAATATATGGAAAATCTGGCCTGGAAGCTGAAACAATATTTGTGGCTTGTTTTGTTTAAAAAAAATTATGTTGGTAATGATTTTAGGGACATAGTAAAGCTTATGAAGGAAGACTGTATCTGAAAGTTTCACCTTTTCTCCCTGCCATTCATGTAATTTCCTAGTGATATAACCTAACTCTCTACAACTTTTGGCTCTTCAAATAGTTGTCACGCCTACATTCATGTCTGTTAATGTTTAGCTCAGCTGCCTAAAATATTTATCTTAAACCAGATTCCAGTGCCATCTCTAAGATTAAGCAGCACTGGTATTAACAGGGTAAAATGAAAACAAACATGGCGATTTTCTCACTTTCAGTGAGTCCTGCATTTGAATGTCCTGACTTGGCTTCTGAGCAGGGAATTTCATACAGCATCTACACAGAGTATGGGAAAGGTTATCAATAACAACAAATTCGACGGATCACAAGACACTCATCAGCTCTGACTATTAAACGGAATAAGAACTTGGGATCCTGGTCTAAAAGGTTCCCAGAATGGGCTTAATATTTATTGCATAAACCTAGGACACAGGCTGTAGTCAAAGGAGGAGGGCCTAAGGAGTCAGTATTTTTCATTGCATATCATATCCTTTCTCCCAGGTCCTTGCCGTTCAAAAGCTTTAAATTGTTGTGCTGGATCTAAAGAGAGAGATACAAAATCCTTACCTGAAATCTGCAGGCTGCTGCATGAAAGGTGATGCATTTACACTGGGTGAGTAGCAGATCCTGCTACAGGACTTGTGTTGACACTAATTTGGAGGTGAGTTACTTGGGAATAGCTTGGTATATAAATACCATGCAGGACTGTTGCAGTGCCTGGTGTAGCTTAGCTGCTGCAGCTTTCCTTGGGAGCGCAGCGGGGGCTTCTTGGGACAAGGCAGGGATTCTCTGCCCTCCTGCAGTCCATCTCGGACNAGGACTGTGCAGAGCAGAGACTTCTCGAGTGCTGATCTAAGCAGAAATCCAATTTCACCACTTTTTGAAGTGTGGCAACAGCCAGGTGGGAAGCTGCTTTTCCCACCTGGGGAAATCACTCCTACACTCTAGAAAGTTCACCACAGGCTTTAATTGCTCCGGGTAACACTTCTTCCAGATGTGTGCCATGTACATCTGCTTTAACGGAGAATTTGACATCCATGAGTGCTGCAGGTGTCTGTGTGTCTGATCTGTAGCCGTGCCCTGTGCTGCAGTTTTAAGCAGTGGGCAGCTATTTTCAGCACAGCAGTCCCATTGGATGTGTGTTAGGTTGGAGGCTGCTTCAGCGACCGGAATGATAACAGGACCATACACAGGGAGCATAATTTCCCTCTTCAGCCTAATTAAGTGTGTTAGGGGAGGTTTCCTAGTGAGAGCATCTAACTGCATATAAAATGAAAGATATTCATCTTCCTTCGCAGCTATTAATGAATCACCATTTAGATGCCTAATAAACCTGCACATTAAATTCTAATAGCATCTTGTTTCCTTCATTAACCTGAAGAACTCTTGCTGAAAAAACCCTATTCTTCTACTAGGCACTACAGTGCCTGATCCTGTCTGATCAGGTCCAGCTGCCCAGCTCTGCCCTGCAGTCTCAGAGCCACCTAAAGCGGTAATTCTGTATTTTCTATTTATCACATCCACATAACTGCTCTGCACCTCTCCTCTGACTCACTGAGATATATAATTCTCTGTCCCATTGCTTGCTCCATAAAAATCCTGTCTGGCACTGCAGCCCTATGGAAAATAATGTCTGTTTTCTGCTTAAATGCCTCAGATGTCTTAAGACAAAGCCCTCTAGGCTCACTATATATTGCTATAGTACCTGCTACTGCGTCCCTTGACTGGCATTCTTGCTCCTGTTCTGCTGATATCTGCTCATACCCGTTAGCAGGCAGCCTTTTCTCCCTGAAGTCATGCATCTAATCACCCATCCTCCACAGCTGGCCTGCCACCTTCATCATTTCTCAGGTTGTTAAGCACGAAGGAGACAAATTGAATCACAAGTCTTCTCACAGCTCAGAAGCTGCAGTTCTGCACGTTTCAGTGCAGATTGGGTAAATGTCCCTGTTGTCTCCTCAACTTGAGGAATGGGACTGCCAGCCCTCTTAACCTGTCCACAACTAAACCCCAGGATATCATGATATTAAGTAGAAAGGAGATAAAAAATGTTCTTTCTGAGAAATGTATTGCTTGCACATTCAACATGGCCAGCACCAGTGATTGTGCAGGCTCCATGGTGATGTCACACCTATCAAACCCCTGACCTCTGTGTATCTCCTGCCAGGGAACACCTCTACTCCTCCTCTGGCAATGATCATATTTACCACCTGGAACCACAGGTTATATGGCCAGTATAGGTTCAAATTCGTGAGTATTATAATGTCACCTTGTTTGTTGGATTAGATATTTACTAACTCAACAAAGAGAGGATGCCAATAAGTAATTTCAAGCGAATTGTCCATTGATTTCCACAAATGGTTGGAATTAGAGAAGAAACACAAGCAAATCTGCCAGCCATTAAATAACTTGATTATTTTTGGAAGTTACATGTGAATAGATGTCATTTTATTCTAAAACCCAGGGCAACCACCAGTGTCACACCAGTGTTTTCTAGCAGCTGAGTCATCAAGCAATTATACTTTCCAGAACAAGCTAACCATACTCTCAACTCACATGTTGTACAAAAAATACGTTCCCAGGCATGTAGACTTTGTAGACATCTCTGGGAAGTATTTCCCTGGAACAGGAAAAATCCTGCTCATATCAGGAAATGATTGTAAAGATGAGGCTTATCATGATAAGCAAAACAGAGGAACTCACTGTGAATGAAGCAGGGCAGTGACAACAACATCAGTCACCCAGTGAGCATCAGGCATGACACATCTCATGTCAGAAGGCAGCCCAGGAATCCCCACAACAACTCCAGAGCAGGACTAGAGGCAGCCACTCTTCTAGTCCACCTTAAAAATGCTAAAGGTCCTGGATGGAGCTGAAGAAGAGCCCCTGGCTGGAGGGTGTGGGTGAGATCCCAGGTGAGGTGGATGGTGGGGCAAACCAAGCCTGTGAGGGCCCTCACGGCCCTTGCCTGCAGCCATCTGCATTTTTAACCCCACCCGTACGGGCATGAAGCATGCAGAGTGAGGAGCATGAGGGATTATATGAAACAGAAGCTGAATTCCTAAACCCTCTACATGAGCTCTGTGGTGCTCTAAAGTGACAACCACAATAAATTTTGTTGCTGCAAAATATCTGTTTCCGAAAAGTTCCGCATATTCATTTTATACACAGGCACCCGATCAGACACAGACATTTCCTCCTTTCAACAAAACCAGCCAGGGCTGGTAACATTCCTTGCAGGATAACCAGTGAGGAACAGTATGATTCAGCCCCCAGACACTGCCAGACCAGAGCACTCTGACAAAGATGAATTCTTTCAGCTTCAAGACTGAAACTATCCCTGCATATCTCCTCTGTTTGCATTACAATCTTTCATTTATTTCTCAGCTCCTTTCCTTCCAAGCCATCCCTGTGCTTCCTGCCCTCCCTTTCACATACACCCACTGCTTGTTTTCCTCTCTGAAGGTCACTTCGAGATGGCTGGATGCATCGTGTGGTATCACTGTGCCCAACCACTGAAGCCAGCTCCCATAAGACAAAGGGAAATTTGGCAAAATTTGGGACATTTCTGCTTTGAAATGAGCACATGTTCATTCAGAAGTCATGGAATCTGTTCAACTTAATTTTAATGGCCACAAGGGAAAATAATGGACAATGGTTGTTTTGCTGGTAGTGGTGCTGATGGGTTTTTTTTTTCCATTTTACATAACAAAGTTGGCTTCTGGTTCATGTAATTATTTCTATTTCCAGCCTGCCCAGTACAAGGTGATACAGCTAAATAAGATTACTTGCAGATGGTTTCCAAACTAAACTGTGATGCTAAATGGAGCTAACTTACTAATGGAAATTATTAAAGCTGCTTGGAGCCCCCCACAATGCTGGAGGAATTTTAATGTGACAACAGAGATTTGTAGAGAGGACCAGTGCCTCCAAGGAACTGAGAGCCTCCTGTGAGTTACCAGGGGAACCAAAGGAAGCGCCGTGGCTCACAGACCTTATAAACACACATCTGCAACTGTGGCCAAGCATTGACTTTTGCCAGGTTGTGTCAGAAACAGCTGTACCAGAGGGACGTGCAAGGCCTTACATGGAGTGCCAACAGATGCTGTAAATGATTTTAGTGAAGAATCCTCTAGTTTTTGAAGTTGACATGAAAATATATACGTAGAGCTGATGCTGGGATGCTTTTAATCAAGATTCCCTGTGCACATTTGGGTTTTCTTCTTGCCACTATATGAGCTGTCATGTCTATCCGAAAGTTTCTGAAAATTATTTAGCAGAATTTCAGGACTAAAAGATGGATGGTTAAAGGCATCTCAGCAGTCCAGGTCAGGGCTGGGCTCTAATCCAGTACTTTCTGGCAGAAGTGGGCACTTGTGCAGCTGAATGATCTCCATTCTTCAGTTCAGTCACGTAGGCAGCCTCGCAGGACAAGAGCAAATTAACGTTACTACTCTGAAAATTAGACAAGGCATCTTTAGAGAATAAGGAGCTTTTCTCTAAATCCTTACCTGAGCAGGTTCCCTTATCAGCAGCATGTGAAGAATGACAATCCAGACCTCTGCAGCAACTCCTATCCTGCAGTGTAAGGCATCTGCATGCTAGATGTCCTGCTAGGACAAAAACAAAGCACTGCAAAATTCTGTCTCAGCCAGCCCTTGGTGTTCCATCTTCCCTTCTGTGATACTGAAGTTCAAGCTGTTCTTTCTCTCAACAGAGCACGGCAGGGTTAGAAGCATTAATTGTAAGAAACAGAGGCATGATAACAGGGTTTGAGAAAGACCAGGAAGTTTGAATTCATACAGTTCAATTGTAAATGCATCCCACCAATCTTCACTGCTGCTTTTAGGTAAATAGAAATGCTTCATCTCTTACATCTAGATATATTATGTTTATTACCTTGGTATTTTGCCCTTACCAAAATCCCCCAATGTATGTATTACTAACAAAGTTAATTAGAATGAGAATGGGTTTAGAGCAAGAAGAAATTATCTGACAGCACTGAAAATGGGAATGATCTGTGTGCTATAAAACTTGAGAACTGCACTTCAGGGTGTGAATATTTCCACAAGAAAGCAATTACACTGATGAAAGCTGATGAGTAAAATAGGCTGAATAATTTGTGTATGTGTGGGGAAGGGAGTTCAGAGATAGCTGGCTGGGGCAGGTATGGATATTACAGGAAGCAAATAGAAAATGTTCTTTTTTTCTCCTTTTTTATTTTAGAGTTTCATACTGAGCTACAGATTATTACTGCTATGAAGGATAGCCTTAGAATCCAAGACTGAGTTTTTAAAAAGTAGTTGATGTAACAAAAAAATATGAGACTGCTGGACAAAACATAGCATAGTGTGATACACTTTGTCTTCCCTAACTCTCCTAAGATTTGGCAACATTATAATGTCAGCATATTTCATGACTCGAGAAATGAAAACCAAATGATTCTGTCACTGCTGCTCCTGCCAAGAGACACATACCTCCTGCTCCTTCCCTAGATACCAGCACACTTCAGCTCTGTTCTGCTCAGGCAGCTCGTAGCAAGGACTGGCACACATGATCCCCATGATGTGTGCCAAGGGTAGGAGCCAAAGCTGCAGAGAAAACACAGACTGGCTTTTCAACAAGCCTTACATAGGAAGTGTCTTTGCATTCTGTGGAGAGGGGTTTGGGGATAAAACTCTTGTGCTGCTTACTTCCTTTAGAATCATCATAGGTTAAGTAATGAATAATGATGCTTATTTTTCACACTTCTGGAGGACACACAGAGCACCAATCTGCATGGCAGCACTTTGCATCCCCTGAGACACTTCTCACAGGGCTTTGCAGACCTGGGGGATTTTACCAGCTACGACGGGTGCACAGGGGAGAGGTCCTGTTTAGAAATCTAAGACATGGAATCTTATTTCAGCTACATTTCTCTTAAATGATGAAAGACTGGTGCTTGTTCGTTCAATTTTTGCATGCATAATGCAGCAAGAACTGAATTCTGCACCATTTCATGTCCCCAGAGTAACAGGGTACCTGGCAAAAATAAATGTACTTCCAAAACATGCAGGACAAAAATCGTGACCATCCAGCATCAGGGCCTGTGAGTTCCAGGTCCCTAATGGCCCCTGGGTTTCCCCCACGTACTCATGGCCTGGGACCCCATGTCAGCCCTCCCAGCCCATCAGCCTCTGCCCCAGAAATACCACAGCAGGGCTGCTCTCCTGTTCCCCAGAGCAGACCCATGTCCTGGCCTGTCCTTGGCCCACTCCCGTGCTCAGGGACAGGACAGCTGGTGCTGTCCCAGTGCCTGGTGTCCTGCTCCTGGCAGGGTGCTGGGACAGGCTCCAGCTGCCCAGCTCTGCCCTGAGCTTACAACGGGCGCCCCTGCTCCACTGACCCTCACAGGGCCCTCATATTCAGCTTGAGAAACTGGAAATGCATGGGCCTTAGCTGGCTTTCATTTGAGGAATGTGGCTGTACATTTAAAAAATTAGCAATACCTATCTATATATTTTTTAACTCATGCAATTCAAAGTGCTTTAAAAGATAAGTAGTCATCATGTGGTCAAAAATTCATAGGAAAATTCAAATGAATTAGGGGACAACGTTGCACCAAAAGCCAATGACGCTGCTTTCCAAACTATTAGTCAAGGAAAACTCAGTGATAGGGAGATGAAGTAGAATTACCCAAAGCATCATGGTAGGCTGACAAGGTCATGGATTGAAATAAAATATTCCAATATCCAGTCCAATACACATGTCTACCAGATGCTATTTCTACTTTATCACAGTTAACTAAGAGTACTGGCAGAAGAATTAAAACTAGTGAGAGTAAAACAAATAAAAAAACCTTCCCAATTCTAATCCAAGAGGCTGCTCAGAATGTCTTTGAGTGAGTGATAATACATTCCCTGCTATTCCAGAAATTAACCTTATAAGAATCTGCTTTATCTTCAAAAAGAATAATGGGCAGATTTGATTTCACTGATGATCTTGAAAATACAGAAATCCTCCACCAAGCTTAGTGGAATTAAACCACATACACCTAGCCCCAATATCAACAGCTAGGCAGAGAGGTTTCACACAGATACATACCATGTCTACAGTATGGGTAACACATGGAGCACAGAAATTGCTATCACTCAGCATCTTTTAAAAACTATGAGGAAAAGAAAGAAGATTTGACATGTCTGGGAAAGTGTACTCAAAACAAGACCAAAAACAAAGAAGAGAAGGCACTGTTTTAAGCTGCAGAAATGTACTGAAGGTGAGTTATATTTTATTTTATTTCATTAAAATATATTTTAAAAACATACTGTGTAAAAGAATTAGGATTCTCAATAATTTATTATTTACATTAACAAATTCCATTTGACTGTTATTCTATAGATAGAAATGAAAAGTCTGCAGAAGGGAGTTATATCAGCTTCTTCAGGACCAAGCAAGCCTCTTTTCCAAGAAACATATCCAAAACCACGTTTCTTCCCATTTCAATCCCTTCAAATTAATATTTGCAAACAGATGACAAAAAGCTCGATGAAAGGTCATGTTGGTGAGTGTTGAGCACCCACAGTGAGAGCTGGGAATTTGGGGTGCTCTGCAAGGGAGAGACCCCGAGGAGACTTTAACACTGCATTACTCAACAGCCAAGAGGCTGCTGGGTCCAATCCCACTCTTGCTCCCACTGTCCTATCGCTGCTGAAATCCATGGCATTACATAACAACAAGGCCTGCACCTGACCCCTCCAGGCAGATCTCAGAAAGCTGGACAGACTCCTTGAGGTGTCTGCCCAGGGTGGCAGTGGAGAGACTGTTTTTCCTACCTTTGTAGGCACGCTGCAGCTTATCATTCTTTTTCAGTCTAAACACAACATAAATCTCAGGGTCTTCCTTCCCATTCTCTGGGAAGAAATATGCATAGGGAATTATCTCTCTGATGTAAACATCTGTAAGCACCATTCACATATGCTGGTCCACATGAAAAAAAAAAAACTGTCAAAGTGCCTGCCATAGCCTTGACCCTTCTTAGCGGAGCAGCTCAGCTTTTCTATTAGCTTTCCAGACTTCCGAAGTCATCCGGGTACCCAAACATCACGCACAGTTCATTGCAATGCCAGCTGCTGTCTGCTTTACTATTCCAGGAAAGAGCAGTCACCCTTTCAGCGATTATACAAAAGCCCATGATTAAAAGAAGCAAAGCTGTCAGCTCACGTGTTCTGTTTCCTGGAGGCACTCAATGGTATTTCTGACATCTCGTGTAAGGCACCAATCATCCGGTAGCTGAGCAAAAAGTGACCCACGAGACCTTCATTAAGCAACTGCAGAGGGAACTGACAAAGTTCAGCTGGTTTGCTTGTCTTGCTTACAAAGCATAAAAAGTGTGGTCACGCCATCTGAGGAAGTTTCTGGTGGCATCCTGAAAGGGGAAGCCTCAACTTGCACCACAGGGAGCACGGGTGACAGTGTGCTACAGCACGAGTTTCTGACAGCTGCGTCAGGGTGGCAACTCCCACGGACATAGCAGAGATTTCCTTGATCCCCAGAAAGCCTTCACAGAAAGTGAGTTTGTTGTCAGCAGCAAAGCAGATACCTCCTTACAAGATGTCTCCATAGCACACAACAGAGAACCACACTACAAAACCAGCTTTGCGGTGCTCTTGCTGCAGCTTCCCTGCTGTTGGTCTTGTCTGCACAGCCTTATTCACAGAGATGCAATGCCGGAGATAGCAGAGCCTATGGACGAAGAGGTTGGCTGGATGCTGGCTGACTGCACCACTGAGCAGCCTCAGTCCAGAATGTCAGTCTCAAATGGGACCAGGTGGTAGTATGTCAAATTGGTGACATAAGCTGTTGGATCATCACTGTCTTCCAGCTCTGAGGTAAAGTCACTGACACTTTCGAACCTAAGGAGAGATGAAAAAAACCAAAAGACACTAAGTCATTTAGGAAATCAAAGGGATTGGAAAAAAAGTACTAAGGGAGTGGGAAAAGTACTTGGAGCCGATTCCATCCACGCCTGCTTCTCCTCCTATACTCATGTGTTTATGACTAAACCATGGTGCATGCAAGCAAGTCATCTTGTCACCCCTGACAAAGAAAGAAAGAAAGAAGGGAGGGAAGGAAGGAAGGAAAGGAAGGAAAGGAAGGAAAGGAAGGGAAGGAAGGAAAGCAAGGAAAGGAAGGAAAGGAAGGAAAGGAAGGAAAGGAAGGAAAGGAAGGAAAGGAAGGAAAGGAAGGAAAGGAAGGAAACGAAGGAAACGAAGGAAACGAAGGAAACGAAGGAAACGAAGGAAACGAAGGAAACGAAGGAGCAAGAGAGTCTTGGAAGAGCAAATCACTCAGTTGAAGTCCACATCCTTCTATTTTGTTCCCACAGCATACGACAATAACACAAAATATCTCAGTTCTCACTCAAAAGTGGAAAGGAAACTGCCTCTGTTTCCCATCTGAATTTGGACTCTCAGCCTTTCACTTCACAGGCACCTTCTCTGGGTTTGGCTTTTGTACAAGACCAAGTGTCTAACACAGGTAGGAAAAATTACTACAGTGTCCTTCCTCCAGAGTCTTGCTGTCCTTCTCATGGTACAAGATTTAGGTTTTGACAATCAAAGAATCTCCAAATATAAAGAGATTCCCAAATTTAGTTTCACTTGTTTCGGTATTTTCCTCCCCACTTCCCAACACCTGTTTTATAACCTGAACTTTTGTAAGGATTACCCACTGTCTCTTACCTTCTCTCAACCAAAAGGCATTAAGCTGTTAAAACCTACACTTTTCTCAGTTACACACATTCCCATTCCAGGAACGCTTGAATTTCTGCAGGAAGAAACATCATCTTCTTCCTAGATAGCCTAGCAGTTAAAGGCAGTCACTGCCTCAAGGACTAAATTTCACCTCAGTTCTAAAAGGGGTTTGAAGAACTGTAAAGTTTCTTTTTCCCACACTCTCTCTTTAATATTTTAAAAGAACTTTCATTCACCATGACAAGATGGAAAAAGAAATTCTAACCTAGCTCTGACTTTTAGCATGTGTCTCTTAACACCTTTATCAGCCTAGCTGGCCTACTTCAGCTCTCTGAATGGCAGATAAACAGATGAGCTTTAAAATAATTAATATTTAAAACTGCATCTCACCTACACATGAACTAGTTAAACTCTTTAGATAAGAGAAACAACTGCAGACATCCCTCTAACCTCACCCTAGAGGGTGACCTAAGAGTGGAGTATTTCAGAGGACCTGAAGAAGAGTGGTAGCGTAAACAGATTAAGTCTCCCACTGCCATCTCTTCCCAAAACTCTATTTAGAAGTATGATGGGTTATTGGATAGCCTGGTCTATACATCCTGCAATGTATGGTCACAGTTCTGTCTTTTCCATACTCCTTCTGGCCCTTTTCATATCTTTTTTCTAACTATGAAAACCAAAATACAGAACATTTTCTTTTGAGCAGAAACTCACGGATTTTCTCCTGCGGTGCTGATGCTTTGCTCTTCACTTCAAATGAAACAGCAATGAGACTGAACTTTGAATGTTTATTACCCTCATTCCTCTAGTCCCTCCAGGCTGTTTGCTTGCCTGCGTGCGTGGGAACGTGTGCACAAGGGAGCTGACTTGGTATCTTGCAAACACTTCCCAGATCACACTGTGCTGTCTTAGGGACTCCAAGTGATCCAGAAACAACAGATTATGAAACACCAGTGGGACAGAGTGAAGAAAGCGGAAGAGGAGCCAAGAAGGCTATCCAGATTCTGCTCTCTTTCTCTTGTCAGCATACAGCTACATTATCACGACTGAAATATCCCGCAGATTTTGTGGTTCTCCAGTGTCACTGACAGGTTACTACAAGCAGAATGTGAGGTGCAAAGCAGAGGAAGGCAGATGCTGCGGTTAAGCAGGAAGCTTTTCTTGCCACCAAAAAGGAAGTGTGTGCACAGCAGTCTGCACTTTAGAGAGCTCACACAAAACCAACCTCAATAAACCAGGGCTTTTTACTACAGGCAGCAGCTGTATATGACACCAACAATCAAAATGTTTTTGTGCTGTTACCAACAGGTCTTTTTCTCAAAATAAACTCTGCAGCTCTACTGTGGACCTGAAGATTCCTAAATGCCCAAATTGCTGCCCTTAAGATTTTTTCCTCAAAGAACCTTGACAGACACACTGTCTTTTGCAAGAGCCTATTTCTTACGTTATAAGACAAAATTCTTTATCATTTTAACCTCTGTCAATGCATTAGATCTGCTACTCAGACTCACCAGGAAGAAGAGGGAACAACATAGAAGGTAATGGCTTGGGCAGGCTTGCTAGATAAAAAACTGGTGGCTGGGCTTCAAGAGTGAGTGATGGCGAACGGAGTTAAATCCATTTGGTAGCCATTCACAAGTGGTGTTTTCCTGGGCTCAGTTTGGGGGCCAGCCCTGTTGAATATCTTTATTGATGGTCTGGACAAGAGAATCGAGTGCACCCTCTGTCAGTTTGCAGATGACACCAAGCTGAGTGGAAGTGCCAACATGCTGGAGAGTGGGAAGGCTTTCCCAGAGGCATCTGGACAGGCTGGATTGATGGGCTGAAGCCAATTGCATGAGTTTCAAAAAGACCAAGTGCTAGGTCCTGCACTTGCATCACAACAAGTAACCCCACGCAGAGCTACAGGCTTGGGGCAGAGCGGCTGTAAAGCTGCCTGGCAAAAGAGGACCTGGGGGTGTTGGTCAACGGTGGCTGAACATGAGCCAGCGTGTGCTCAGGTGACCAAGAAGGCCACTGGCATCCCGGCCTGTACCAGAAATAGTGACCAGCAGGACCAGGGCAGTGATTGCCCCCCTGTACTCGGCACTGGTGAGGCCACACCTCAAATCCTGTGGCCAGTTCTGGGCCCCTCCCAAGAAGAACATTGAGGTGGTGGAGAGAGTCTGGAGAAGGGCGACGGAGGTGGTGAAGGGTCTGGAGCACGAGTATGATGAGAAACAGCTGAGAGAGCTGAGGTGTTTTAGCCTGGAGAAGAGGAGGCTCAGCAGAGACCTTGCCACTCTCTACAACTGCCTGAAAGGAGGCTGCAGCCAGGGGGGGTTGGGCTCTTCTCCAGGTAGCAAGTGACAGGGCAAGAAGTAAGGGCTAGAAGCTGTACTAGGGCAAGTTTAGCCTAGATATTAGGAAAAATTTCTTGACTGAAAGGGTTATCAAGCTTTGGAACAAGCTGCCCAGGGAAGTGGTTGAATCACCATCACTGGAAGCATTTAAAAGATGTACATATCGTAGAATCATAGAATGGCTTGGCTTGAAAGGGACCTTAAAGATCATCTAGTTCCAACCCTCCTGCCATGGGCAGGGACACCTTCCACTAGAGCAGGTTACGCAGAGCCCCATCCAGCCTGGTTCTGGAACGTCTCCAGGGATGGGGAATCCACAACCTGGGGAACTTGTTCCAGTGTCTCACAACCCTTATCCAAAGATTTTCTTCTTAATGTCTAATCTAAACCTACTCTCCTCCAGCTTAAGGCCATCCCCCCTTATCCTATCACATGCCACTATAAACAGTCCCTCTCCATGTCTCTTGCAAGCCTCCTTCAGGTACTGGAGTGAATTTGACAAAAAGGAAGCTTATCCAATGCCACAGACTCTGCTGCTGGCCTAGAAGACAGAATTGCAGTCTCGGCAGAGAAAGGTACCTCAGCAACAAAACCAAAGCAGAAGTTCAAATGCATTTATTTACCATCTTTTTCTTTCAAAAGAACTTCAGACTACTCTCCAAGAACCACACAGAAAAGGACTATTTATGCCACATGGATGCTGAGCACACTGGCTTCACCACATTTTGCAACAGTATGGTGTACTGCCAACGAAAATCAGAGAGAAAATGAAGGAAGTAGAAAATATCTACTTCAGAACAACAGAGTAAGCAACTGCAACTTGGAAAAGTGCTGTGTTTTCTTTTGCAACAAATCTGAGACATTTCAGCTGATGGATCACTGTGCAGGTAGCACTGCAGGCTACCACAGCTAACCAGTATAGGGAATGAGCACTTCCTGCTGAAGCTTCAAGCACTTCTTCCCAAAAAGTACAGGTTTGCTCTGGAAAACGTCTCATTCAAGTCCATCAGCAGCCAAAACCCAGAAGTCATAAAGAGATTAATGTGGCTGAAAGGAAAAAATTCCCATCTGAGGATATCAAGTCCACAAGGAATTAACTCTGATTTCAGGGTAGAGCACACCATAAATCCAATTTTACTGAGGCTGAAAAGGAACAGCATAGGATTTGAGAGATTTTAAAGTTTCCTTTCTGGGCTAATAACATGCATTTAAACCAACAGTATAGAAAATTTCTGCTTTTGAAAAAGGTTCAATTTTTACAAAACAGCTGTGCTATACTGGTTCCATTATCTCCTGGCTATTACTGCTTGGCTATAAAATACAGCTGCAGGATGGGAAAATTTAGGGCACCATATAAAACACACATTTGAAATTTATTAGCTTCTTGACTCTTGACTTCACATCCTTTGGAAAGTTAAACCACAAATGCACAAAGTCAGGCTGTTACCCTAGAATCATTTCTTCCACCAGTTTCTGGGAAGCTATGCCTACCATTCAGTTTTTACCACATTAGTATTTTCTGGCTTTAAAAGTCTCTGACTATATTGGGATGACAGTTAGATGATTGCAGTTTCTGATCCAAGTTTTGCTTGGGCTGGAGCACGTTTTTAAAATCAAAGCTAGTTATAAATACTTTTTTAATCAATTTTTTTTTTAATAATCAGAGTAAGGCAGGAAAAGGCTTTCTTTGGTAATTTTCTACTACAGTTTGCCACTCTCAGTACAAAGACTTATCCACTGTGAACTATAACCACTCTAATTTCCAGGTATTGGCCTTACAGAATTACCTCTAGTGTGCCATTTCAGCCTCATTATTACAAGCTTATAAGCTTAAATGCTGTTAGCAAGGTCAAGGTTCAAAACACTAAGTGATAAGTTAATAAAAAGACTTCAAGGAATTATACCAGAGCCAGAGATACTCTCCAGCCCCTGACAAAGTCTTGCCAAGCTCTAAACCTTCTTACAGACCGGCAATGACCACATTTCAAATATAACAAGACAGATCACTGCATTCAAAGATCAAGGCTTTTAGTATTCTGTTTCCTTCATTTTACTGGTCTAATGAAAAAGTAGGTCAACGTTCCTCATCAAAAATATTTAAATGCCTCACTACCTGAAGCTCATTGAGGTTATCAATCACATGGTATGACAGAAATATGTAGGAGCAGATTTCCATCAATACCCATCTGTGAATACAGCCAACAACTTAAGACCTACATAAATCAAGCAATCACAGAATGTTTGGGGTTGGAATGGACCTCTGGAGATCATCCACTACAACCCTCTGACAAGGTAGGGACACCTAGAGCGGGTGACACAGGAACACGTCTAGGTGGGTTTGGAATGTCTCCAGAGTGGGAGACTCCATGACCTCCCTGGGAAGCCTGTTCCAGTGCACTGCCACCCTCAACATAAAGAAGTTCCTCCTCATGTTGAGGTGGAACTTCTTCTGCTTTAGTTTATGGCCATAAAAGTGCTCCTGGTTACAGGTTTCTGACCCCAGAATACCTACATGCATTAGGAAGCAGAACTTACCAATAAGACCAGTCTAATTTGCCCTTCCCCTAAGGAAATACACATGCTACCCCAAGTGCCAGGTGAGCAGGTGGTGACCTTTGTTCAATTACTTTCAGGGATGCATTCCCCTCTGAGGACAGTGTTTTGCTTCCCAAACATCACTTTTGTAGCAGGATATGCCATTTGTTAGGATGTTTGAGTTTCCAAGTTTGGGCTCAAACCAGCTCTCATCACAGACATGAGAGAAAGAAATAACTCTGTTCTCCCTTGGCAGCACCCCTACGGCAACCTCAGTTCTTTTTTCATACGCAGAGGTTTGAGCACTTTGGGGTCAATCATTCTCCCATTTTATCCACTTTAACAGGAAATTGCTGTGAAGTGTAAGCAATCAGGCCCAGTAACCTTTAACCAGTCAGGATGACAGCTGTACCAGCCTTGCTCCTAGACAGACAATAACATTTTGCTAGGGGGGTGGGAAAGCTACAGTTTATCCGAAGATGACAGCATTGCTCTTGCTCAAACTCCACTTACAAATGTTCTGCTGAATCTACATCCAGGTGCTTCTCTTTTCCATTAGGTATACTGTGGTCAATGACTATTGTTTCAGTGTTGGCTAAACAGAATCCATTCGATCGCATGATTTCTGTTGGGAGAAGAAAGAAAACAAGATAAAAAAAAAAAAGCTGGAAAACAACTGTGTATCATATGTAATTGACATGGCTATGAGATGTGTTCATGACACTGAAAATCTGCACATACCGTGAGGAATGAAGAGTTGGTTTCACAGCTTCTCACATCTGCAAACTGCCAGTGGTCAAGCAATTTTATTCACCTAATCAATTCATGACACAGAGCATCTGAAAGAACTACCACTACCAAATTAGGATTGTATTTTTTTAGACAGTCTCAGGTTTATGCCAGTTAAGCAAAAACAAAAAAGACATTAAAAGGGAAATAAAAAGTGACCTTACGAGTTAATTCAATCACCAACTCTAAGTCATGTAAAGCAATACCATGTTTTACATTCCTTTGACCCTGCTTATTTTGTTCCTCACAGTGTTAGAAGCCTCCAATACAGAATATCTAAAATTTACATCTAATTCCACTGACTTACTACCGTGAGGAGAACTGACAACTAAAGAATAGTATTTGATGTGAATGAGAAGTTAATCCACATCTGTGCTGTATGGAAAGTCAAACTAGGCAAGTCACAAGGAACTCTTCCGGTCACACAATTTTAGATGAAGCTAGGACCACCACAAAATAAATGCACATTTTTAAAAAAATCTGCACTAACTCAAGTAGGATAATTCTTGATCTGCCTCACGGCACTATGACCCTCTGCTACAGCCTTGCATTATCAGCACAACAAAACAAAATTGGCCTGTGGCAGAAAATATGGTAGGCAGAAAACACACATATTTCAGCTATATATACAGTTCAAATAACTAACAGGAGATGAGACAGGAGAGAGAAGATAATTTTTTTTAACATTTACATGTTTCTGCATTAAGGTAAAGCCAGAACTCACTTCCATATTTTTCTTGAGAGTCATCTTTGACTTTCAGTCTATATTTTACTGGAACTCATTTTAGCAGAATACATTTGGGGGTTGTGAAAACACTGAACCCCAGTAGAATCACACTTCACATGACTCATCTTGAGCCAGCATATATGCAAAATAAGATTTACACCATAAATTCAAATTCAGTTTTCATCTTAGAGGGCGGCTCTTTCTCTCTTCTCCATCACTTCCACTCTGAGCAGTTCTATGTGGGGTTTGTTTTTTCAGAGAATATGAAACATTTTTGCCTGATTTTCCAAGACTACAAACCAGGTAAAAAGCTGCACTATGACTAACAGGAATGCCAGTATTTTCCTAGTGTCCTTGACTTGACCTAAGAGGAGCAGCGTTTCACTGCTGCATGAACTGCCTTACCCATTATCATTTACTGCCATCTACTGACAGCACGGCCAGATACTGAACCAATTCCAGTGTGCAACATCCACATGAGGCAAATATCAATTAACATCAAATTTCCACTTATGCTCTCAGCATTAATGTCAGCAATCACTTGAATGATAAAATTAATTACCACTAGATGCTGTTGCATACCTGCACAGGTAGGAGAATCTTCCTCCAGTTAATTAGGTATTACTCATCACTACCAACAATAATTCAGAATTAAAACATGCTATTATTCAGCTGAGATAGTTTCCACAGCTCCTCTAAGTACAGGCCATCAGGAGGAGTCCCTTTGCTGCTAACTTCTGTCCATCAGACAGGCCCCCTTGCTCTGAATTGAGGTTTATCTTGACTGTCTTCTCTCTGTTGTACCCACCATGTGCCATACTCAGTCATGCACACACAGAGTACACGCGCCCTGACGGGGTGCACACCCTCCCAAAAAGTATAAGAAAGCATTCCACACAGCAAAAAGCCCCAAACCAGAGCAATGCTCCAGCATGTAACCTAAGCAATTCCAAATGCATTTATTCTTGATATTTGGTGTTTGCAACAAGAGCAAGGTATCACCAACAGCAGCCACCCTTTGAAATATTTTTAAAGCGTTTAGTTTGCAGTTCCTTCATTTCATAGTGGGCAGGATCTAGGATCCATTTTGCAGATCTGATCTCACAGAGTAGCAACATACTTCAGGCAAAACCCATGAAAGTGCTCTCGAGTGTCTGTGCTGAGAACATATCCTGGTGTTTAGGAGCAAAATGTATAACCATGTGCAGCCTTTGGAAGATGACTTATGGCAAGAGCATATAAAAGAGAAATTTTACCTGATGTTTCCACATTGACTTAAGACATCACCCAAACCTCCCTAGCCACAGGTGGAATGTGAGATAAGCATATTGGCTCCTGTTTCTCATTCCCAGGAAGTCAGACCTGCATCAGCCCACTTTGCAATGTGGACCTGGGGGCTGTTTTTTGCACTGCAGACTGGGCTTGGGGCACCCTACAAGCAGGCACCAGCCCAAACGGGCTGGCAAAAGCACACTTCTCACTGTGTGGGGCTCTGTACTACACAGTACTCATAAACCATCTTCCATTTAATTAAAAGAATATTTTCTTAATGGAAGACGGATTCACTTAGAACCAGAGCTAAGGATCAGTGACAAATAGTTCACCCTGTGTATGAGATCAAGCCTTAAAGCCCACTGTTTACACCTTTGACATGTTGACACACTGACTGGCCATTAACTGATGCTTCGTTAGTACCAAAGAAAACTGATACCAGTTCCTTGCCAGACACCATAAACCTTGGAGGACAATGCAGTGTTTCACTTCGATTAGCTCTGAATAAACTCCTCTGGTGACACAAAACCAGCAGCTGCCATTAGGCTCAAAGAAAATGTTTCAGTATAGAAATACAAAACCAGGCACACCAGAAGTTCACAGACTTTTTGACAACAGTCAGTAGCAGATGAAGAGGGGAAAGGCTAAAAGAATAGGAAAGGATAGGCTCTCCTCTTTACCCACTAGCAATCTGTGGTTTAGGAACTTCCTATGTCTCCACCTGTGACAGGTTTCAATGTACTTCTCCTCCACTTGCTTGTCTAATTCCCTTTTGAAGTCACTTGTGCTTTCAGTTTCACCATATCCTATGACAATGAGTTCCACTCCTTAAATATGCTTTGTATGGAAACAAAACAATATTATAACCTTGCTTTTGTTTGTTTAAAGCCTGTTGTCTGTCAGTGATACTGGATAACCTATAGCTCTTTTCTCATGAGAAGTACAGGGTAATTGACCTCCTATTCACAGCTTTGTAGACTTCCACCGTACCCCACTCTGTCATCTCTTCTCACAGGTGAAGTGTCCCTCTTTATTTAACCTCTTTCTTAGAGAAGCTGTTCAAAAACTTAGATCCTCACCTTTTATTTGTATAATTTTAAATTCTATTATATTCTGAGATGGAGTAAATTGTTCATATTGTATTCAAGATGGGGTTGTGCTCCTCTCCTCTGTTTCCCCCTCCTTTTCTGATAATATCTAAATCTCACTGCTGGTATTGCCCATTGCTAGGCACCAAGCTTACATTTCCACAGAACTGTATCAACAGCCTCAAAATCTCCTTTCTAAGTGGTAGCAGCACTACCATATGTGATGATATGCAGTAAGGACTGCATTTTCCTCATATTCACTGCTTTGCATTTGTCAGCCTCCCATTTCACCTGCCGCTTTAATGCGTGAATGAACGTTGCATAGTATATCAAGGCTAATTACATGTTCTATATCACAAAACAAACTATTGAGAACGATATTTTGAATTGTTGATAGAGAAATAATAATGGGAACAGCAAATAAATTCATTTTCATTCTGTAATTCTTGTGTCAACTGCAAGAAGTTAACAACTCTTACCTGATATTTTAACTGGACTTTGAAAGCTTGGCTGAATTTTATGGACATTGTCATTTTTCAGAACTTGGTCCAAAGGAGATCTCTCAAAGAACGTGAGGACAACTTCAGACCTTGAATACTTAAAAAGAGAGAGAAAAAAAACAGACATCCATTTTTAACCAGTAGTTTGCTTTGTCCCTCTTCTCCATTTCCGCCCCTTCACAGTATGGCAGAAAAACTTATTACAAGCGACAGCTTGGAGGCATCATCACACAGTTCTGGCACTCAGCATTTCCCCAAGTTACTCAATAAATTGATGCTTGTTTCAGAGTTTGGCAAAGCCCATCACATTCTAATCTGCATGAGAGTGCATGTCACCATGAAGGAGGAGGCAAGCTGGGCTAAACTGGAACTTGGCTAACTCACCTTCCACGGCATGTTTATAATAGTCTTCAGAAGCTTTTCCACTTCATTAAGTCTGGCTTCTATATCATGGGCTTCTTTTATTGTGATGAGCCCTAGGAACAAAGCAAACAGATCATAAGCATAAACAAAAGCACACTTACTCACACTTTAGCAGCCAGAAGCAGCCTTTCAGGAAGATGTGGAACAACCTCAAATATGCCTCCCAGAAATGTCTTTTAAACCAACTGATGGTAAACTGTGCGCCCCAAACTGAGGTGGGTGTAGTTTACAAGCAGAGCTGCAAGCCTGACACAAACTCAGCTGTTTATGACCATACGTAGGAATTGCAAGACAAGCAGAAGTAGAACCACCTACTCTCTCACCGAAGTTTCACTACACAGCATTTCCAGCAGTGATAATTAAACTGCCCACTTTCTGATTCCAAGAACCATTATTCATCCTTTTTTTTTTCTGTAAATAAAAAGCAAAAGAAAACCCAAGAAAACCAAAAGACACATCCTACAGATTAAGAGGGTAAAAAACAAACACAAGCTAAACAAAAGGCAGTTTTGTATTTCTCTGACTGTAAGCCCCAGTGAGTGGTCCAAGGAAAATTTGCCAGTATCATGTTCTTCAAGTGTAAGCTAACTGTTTCGATTTTTTTTCATATCATCAGTCACTGAATTAGTGCTACAGAAGGGATTAATACAGAAATTTTACTGTCCAATATCCAGAATGATGCATTACAATGGAATACTGAATTGCTTAGTATGGTGATCTTAAACACTAATACCGTATTTCGTATGTATAACCTGCAGGGCATCTGTGACTTCCCCCTCCTCTAGCAGACTGAAGGAAATACAGCACAGGTTATATGCATGTACAGGGCATATGAGGAGAAGTAAACCCTCAAAATCTCACATCCCTCTAGTGGGCCCTTTATTGCTGATATCTGCAACCTACTTTTTCTAAGCAAATCATCATTTAACCTCTACATTTGTGCATCTTTTCCAAGGAGCAGGATACACCCATGCAGTAACAAGCCACACCAAACAAACAAACAACCCAACAAAAAGCTGGAAAAGACACAATAAATCAAAACCATCAAAACTCAAAATTATGCAAAGCAGTCTGTGAGAAAGCACTTCAATATACTACAATTGTGTTAAAGTAAGTGTATCTTCAGCTCCCTATTCAAAAGACAAACATAGAGTCATCTAACACAAAGAGTGTGGGAACAACATCCACAAACAGTTTCAGTCTGCACCAGTCCTTGCTGTTTGCTACCAACGAGATACAATCCCATACAAACTTTCCAGACGAAAGTGTGACTTGGAAGCTGGCAACTCTCCTCCAGTTACAGCTCTAAATAGAACAGAGATAGTCTCCAAAGCAACCAGGTTTACTCGATGGTTGTCTCACAAAAGTTGCCTGTTTGTATAAGCCTTTCTCTTGCTCAGCAGTCCTTCATTTTGCCTGTATTTTCAGCACAGCTATCGCCTTGCCCTGGTACAACTCACCCCTCCTCCTGACAGCAGAACAATGCATACCAGCAGGCATATAAGGAAGGAGGCATGTCTTGCTTTGGCTGGTGTACACTACAGTCAGGTAGCTTTGCTTGGAAATTCTCTGAAAGGCTGTAAATGCGAATAAAGTCATCTGCATGGGTCCACACACTGGTATCAGCTGGGCTGTGCTTGACGTTACAAACTGGAATTGCAAACCAGCACCTGTCATTGTCCTAACTACTGGGTGTGCGCAGGCCCGGGTGGATCTGCTTCAGCCCTCCACAAATATGTTCCCATCCCACATTTGAATCAACTTCAAATTTTTCAATGAAAGTGCTTTCACCTTCCCTAAAGGAAAAAAAAAAAGCTGCCAATGGCCCCACAGCTCAGATGCCTATCCATGACGTTAGAAACATGCTGGCCCTGCTGGAGCCCACATCAGAGGAAACAGAGCCAGCCACCCTCGTGCCAGCTGCCATGGGGTGCCTCTACTTCTCCTGCTGGTCTTGATCCACTCTGCATAAACACTGATATAGCCAGAGCAGAGACTGCCCAGCTGTGGCTCCCACCTTGCAGACGAAGACCTCATTGGCAATCCACCAGGGATTCAGCATTCAACTGCTCCCTCTCAAATCAGCCCTCGACCTCAGACCCTTTCCCAGATAAGCCTTCACTGTTGGAACTAGTATTTTACTGGGAAGAGGGATACTTTCAAACAAATGAAGATATTCAGACTAGGAGGTGGAGAAAAAGGAAAAAAAAAAAACAAACCAAACCAAAACCACCTCAGCAACAACCTTGAGCATTCATCCCATGAGGAAAACCAGCCAAGCAGTCAGGATTTCTCTCATTAGTAATCAGGGAAAGCATCTGCAGCTCCACACGGCCTTTTCATGCTTCACCAAGAAGTCAGATGAGGCTGTCAGCCTGTTGCACTGTCCCAGATCACCCTGTGGGAGGTTTTACAGCTTCTTGCACTCACAAGGAATTTCCAGCCTTGGTATACTATCTCCTTCCACCTCTTGGAAAGACACCAGCCATGCAAACCCACACTCCAACTTGGAAACTGGCCCAGAAGACTTGTAACATCTGACACCATAAAAACTGTTTCTTACTGAAGCTTTCAGTAATTTCAAAACCAAAAAGGAGACAGCGTAGGAAGGAGGGTGATACATCTGCCTGGTCAGCTTCCTATATCTGTGCTTAATGATTGCAGATGTACAGCTTTGGGGAGTAAAGCTGCTGACCTTAAATGAATTCCCCATACAGAGAGTTCAATTTGGCCAGGCTAAAGCCTTTCTTTTCAGTCATCTTCAGCCCAAACACACAGAAACCACTTGACAGACTATATACACACACATATTTAAACCTGTAATTTCTTCTGCAATTGCCATGAAGTTTGTAAGACCCTCATTTATCTTAATTCTACAAGTCTCTTTTTAAAAGTTAACAGATGCTCTTGTGGCTTTCAGTTAGTCATAGACCATGATCCCACAACCCGAGAAACTGCTCCCAACCCCACAGCCACGCTAACCAGAGTGAGGCACTGCCTGCCCAAGCAGCCAGGAGGAATGGAAGTTCTGGTCCCTCCTTTCCATCCCTTTCAGCGCTCTGTAACTGGCTGCTGTCATCAACCATAGCACCTACGTGCATGAGGAACACTGGGGTTCCACAAGGTAAAGTCTCTAGTGTCAACACCAGCTTAAGGTGCTCCCACCCTCCCCTCCACCTCATTTCCTCTCCCACACCACAACATAGAGATGCTTCTGCCTTGCAAGCACAATTAGGTGAGCAGCAGGGAATACCTCAAACCACTGTCAAAGGCTTCACCTCTGGAAACCCCAGACTAGACAGAAGAAGCAAGAGACTGCAGGCTATGATGCCCCATCCAAGCTCCTTTCTTACCCAGGCACTACAGTAAGTTTGAGCAGGAATCTGAATTTGTGTAAAGGGTCACAGAACCACACCCACGTTTTCAGGCCTATTCTTCACTTTGTGGGGGTTTCTCCCCTGCCTGTCTTCTTTCTCCTGTTTGGAAGATTTGTCGAGGCAGAAAGAAAGAGGAAAAAAAACGCCAGAGACTGATGTGGGCTCTCCAGACGCTGGAAATGCCTGAACAGACACACAGACACGCCAGCTGACACTGCGGACAGAGCCCAGCATCGCCCCCATTCATTAACCCTGACATAAATGCACCAAAAGGTGGATGCATCTGGAGTGTGTGGGACCCCCCTGGCCACACATGAAGCATCCATACAGCAGCTACAACATGCCCCAAGGCTGTTGTCTCTGCCCATGGGCCATAAATATATTTCTAGCCTATATTTCCATCCGGGGCTTTTACTACCCAAGAACCCTTACCCCGTTTCCTATAAAATAAAAATAAAATACCAGTAAAGCAACCAGTATCCTGGAATCAGTTGTGTTTTCTTCACTTGCTCAGTCATGCAACAGAGCTGAGCTCAGAGCTGGGAAATTTGTTAGTGAGGTCATGGTGAAAGGCTGTTCTCATGCCTTTTTCTCGGCTCTGGCCCTTGTCTGACTGCTAATGGAAAACACGCACAAACTCCTCCCAGGAAAACTTTGCTCTCTGTCTTGTTACCCGTACCGTGCTTGGACAATTAGCTATTATTTCAAGCGATTTAAATGCTATAAACACCTATGTTTATAGGGTTTGAGGTAAACTGGAGTCCCGCTGGCTCTTTTTTACCACAAACCCTGATGCCAAATACCACAAACTTCTAAGATTCCTTCACCCTGCACACAAGGGAGCCAACAGGCTGGATGACAGGAGGAATGACACTGCCTAACCCAGGGTGGCACTCACCTGTGCCTGGGAGATTGCTTCAGCAGGGTTCTGCTGTGCGCACAGCCCGCATAGTCAGTGACCTCATTCAATCCCTTTGACATTTTCTCTGCCCCTTTCCAGACAAAGAGCCCCAGGCAGAGTCCTTAAGAGTGAAAAGGATTTGCTTTTCAGTTTGAGACCAAGCGTGGGTAGCAGCTTTGCACAGAGCAACATGTGTCTGGAAAAGTACGGCACAAGCAGCACCAGAAGCCTGCAACATTCTTCCTGCCCTGGGTCCCTGGTGCCGGGGCAGCTGCAGGAGGCTGGGAGAGCAGGCCAGCAGCTGTGTACCTGGCACGCTGGCTCACAGCGTGGGAGAGGGGCCCAGAGCTGCACACAGGCAGGAAACGAGCTCAGCAGCAGAGGAGAACGAACTGAGAGCCAACTCCTGATGCAGACACACAAGCCTTGGTAGGGCTGTCCTATTACCGCCATGTGAGCCACCAAATCTGCAACTAATGATATTCTGAAAACCACAGATAATGCATCCCGTCCTTCTAGCACAGGAAGCAGGACAGGAATTGCAGCATGTGCTTCATGGCTCATCATGAAATCACAGAGCAGTCCTGACAGTCAGCATCCCCAAAGAGCATTGTCTCAAAAACCCTCTAGTGCTTTTCAAGGAAGAGTAAGCTCATGCCCAAGTCAAGTGTGTCTCCTATGTCATGTCAACAATGACACACAGAAGTCTGTTTTTTTGTGTTGTTATGTCCAAGTCACTATGTATACATGATCTCAAACTGTGGGCAAACCCTGTTTCTCCAATCTGAAGGACTACACTTCTTGTTTGTGGTCAGGACAGGAGCAAAGAATGTCCAAGAGATACCCTACTTTCTCAAAATCAGTTCTATATATACAAGAAGCTGAGCAAGAGCAGAAGCCAATGTACTTCCTGAAGATATGTGCAAGATGGAATGCCAAGAGTCCTAAATGCTGTTTCAGTATGCACATGAAGATTAAAGTCACATTGAGCCTCTCTCATCTAATCCTCTCTCCATCCTCTATAGGAAGAGAGCAGAGTAGGTATCAAAGGGTAAAAAGAAGTAGCAAATAAATCCAGAGAGAAATCCTACTGTGTTCTGCTAATCTACACTGCAAGAAAGTTTTGAGGCTTATAGATTCTAATCATGAGTCCACATCCTTCACTCTTTGCACAAGGCCCCGAGCAGCAGTTAGGGATTTCAAATCTTTAGGGAGGACATTTAAGTCGTCTTGCAGGGGAGACTGCTACTCTGCTCTCTCTCCCCATGAGACTGTGGCTTCAGTGGGAGATGTGTCCCTTTCCCCCAGTTACAGTATTCATCAACACTGCAGTGCTAAAGCTTTTTTATCCTTTTCCCTCATTCCTCCTTTCCCTCAGATATGTTCTAACCCTTGTTCACACACACAATCCAGGATGTAGATGGAGCAACAGAAGGAAGGTTCTAGTCATTAGAGAAGGTATACAGAATCACAGAATAATGTTAAATAAGAGTCTAATTTGATTCATCCAAAGAAAGGCCAGGTCCAAAGTCAGATCGGGTTGCTGGGGACCATATCCAGTTGACTTCTAAACAGACCCACAGACAGATATTCCACAGAAACACGGAGAAACTGGAGCTACTCAGCTGGCAAATGGATCAGGGCTGAAAGGTGACAGACAACTCAGCCCCATTTTTTCTGCTGTTTTACTCCTTTGCACTGCTTCCTATTTCCTCCCTCTGCTGAATTGGGTTATTCTCAACACCATTTCAGCTGTCATCTTCCCCTGCTTCATGGCCACCACACCTTGCTCCTCCTAGGAGCTGCCCAGACAGCATCCCTCCTCACCGCAAATACATGTTCCCTCAGCCTTGCCACCTGGCATAACTATGGCATTAGCCACCTCAGACTGGATTCTGAAAAGGCCAAGCCAGCTCCCACTAACAGCCATCTCCTCTCTAACGGGGGAGAGGAGGATAAAAGGTTGCTAGAAGGGCAAAGGAATACTCAGGGGAATGTAAAGGCAGGAAATTTAAAAAAACCCCCAGGAGATGAGAAAGCTTGTTTCACACAACTTTTCTTCAATAACTGCAGGAATAACACCACATAAATCCCTTCAAGTCCAATGACTTGATAAGATCCAGAGAAGGCCAGATAATTACAGGCAATCAGGGACGTCAGATCTTCAATTAGTAGAGACCACGACTGTCACTTTTCTGTTCTCTGCCTGTTATTTATGCTGTCTTCTGCAGCATCTGGTTCTCATCACCAGGGACAGGATCCTAGAGCTAGCTACAGCACTGGTCTGACTTAAGTCTGGCAGCTCTAGCAACTCCTCTTTGATGCCTCTTGCCTAATTCTGCAACACCCCTCTCTTGGGGCAGACACATTTTCCCTTCCCCTTGTGGGAAAGTTCATCTATCTCATGTGACAGGAGTCACTACAGTCTTTACAAAGGATTTGCTATTGATGCAATATCACTGACAAGATCCATCTTGGTGGCATTACTGAGGGAGCAGCCAAAAGGATACAGCAGAGCTGAAAAGTGGGTGGGTTAGGGAGGTGGACTTTTGACATTTATCACCTTGTGCTGCCCTTCTTAAACTTGATGATGAGGAACAAAATTTTTTAAAGAGGTATCAGTACACAAAATGTATGTGAGTCACTCCATATTTTCAGAAGTTACACTAGGTAGTAACAAACATACTGAAGATACTGAGATAAATCTGTTTGATGGAGAAGGAGAGAGAGCTTTCAAAACCCTGCCCACACCTTTCTTCTTTTGCAGTTCATATGAAGCAGATGCAGGATGGGGAAAAGTCCTGTCCAAAGAACTGTCCAACTGAAATGTTCCAGAGCAAAAGTTGTCACCACGACTGCCTGAGGACCCTGGCACACTCAAGCACCCATGCAAAGAAAAGAGGCAAGTTAAAAGCTGAGAAACCCAGACCCTAAAGATGATGGGTTTTCCACGCATTGTATTATTAGGTCTCCCAGGATCTCTGGAAGGGATGGCATATCTTGACAGTAGAACTCAGCAGACAGGCTTTCCCCACAGAGTTCCCAGTCTTGATGGCTGATGAGCCACAAGAAAGAAAAAGATGCTAAAGAAGCTTGAGATAAGAGTGAACAAAGCAGTCAAAACCTGATGAAAAAGGCAAGCTCCTGCAACCATTTTTAGTACTGATTTCTTATCAGGCGAGAACTGTCATGAAAAACACACCTCATTTCCATTCCTTTCCACCAAAATATTCCCTGACACACTGCCTTGGTTCACCACAAAAAGGCAACTTGTGTCTAGCTTTATAACAACACAGCCAGCTTCATTTATCTCCATCATTACAAATGAACCATGAAATTCAGCTGATAAAAAAACAAACCCAGAAGCCACAAACTTAATTTTGGTTATACAGTTCTGCTAGAGCCTGATAACCAAGAGCTGTATCCTTTGTCTGCCAGGCAGAAGCTCTGAGCAAGCTCCGCTAATGAACTGTTGACAATGTCAACAATGAAAAGAGCACAATGGATGCAGTGTATTTATCTGTATTGTCACAGCACCGAGAAACAGCTGCTGTCTGTGGAAACCACTACGCTGCTTCTGCAGAGCTCCCTCTTCTCACAAATCACACTCCCAAATGGCCTTGTAAACAACAACAACAGCGCTATAATGCAGCATATAGAAACCTAAGTCATGAGCGCAACATTTGCAAGCAAACAATGTTCCTGGGCTGGCTCTTCAGGAACTGCTTTCTGTGCTGTGCACGTCCTTCCAATGACAGCCTCGGAGGAGTTTCCTGCTGCAAAGCCACTCGGACATGGAAAACAGCAGGAAGCAGCCACCCCAGAGGCAGGCACAAGGCTCGAAGCTAGAGTTCAGCGCTAGTCCTCTGTGAGGGACTGCTCAGGTCTGTTGCAGGTGAAGTGACTGCCTCTACACTATGAGGCAAACTAAAGGTGCAAGGTTTCTATAGGAAATCTCCACCACTACCAGAAAACTTCTATGGATGGACAGAGGTTGAGCACTGGCAAGGTGGAAGGGAACAGAGGAGTTCTGCAGAGCCATGGATAACCATGGATGGCAGCTCACCAGTGAGGGAAACTTGGAGGCAAAGAAAAGGAACAGAAAGCAACTCAGGGAAAGCAACTTGGAGAAGCAGAGTGGAAATAACAGAAAGAAGAGCAAGGGGAAAAATGGCCCTGACAGGGCAGAATGAGTCAGAGGAGGCACAGAAAGGAGGAAAATGAGAACTTTAGGAAGAGAGGCCCATCTAGTAATAAAAGAAATCTGTCAGAGAGTTTCTGATTTGGCAGCTCAGAGTATCAGAGCAGGACCAGGCACTACACGTAGGTGCAGTATGAACAGTTACATTGGAAGAGCATCTGAGCCTCTGTTCTGATAACAAAGGCAACAAACAAGTGCAGAGGAGGATTGTCAGAAGCCACCCTGCCACTCCAAGGGCAAAACGAATCCCAACTTTAAAAGGCTGCTAATGTGTTCTTCTGACTTCCTTAAGGGGTTGATTCTACCCACACTGAAGTCAGAAGTGAGGGAGGTGTGTGACTGCTGACTGCATAGAAGCTGGCATATCAAGTTCTAGGATAAATCTTAGATGAAACCTCCTCACAAGTAGCATTTAGAGAAAATAGGAGCACAAAAAAAGAGAAAGAGTCCTTTTCCAGACTTGTACCTCACTTTTGGTGTCTATTTGGTCTGTTGCAACTATTTGTATTTCTATCAATTTTAAGATAGCTTCTAAGTCCACAGCTCTGCCTTTCTCATGAAAACTGATTTAAATTCAAAAGTAGACTTTGCATAGAGAAACAGACAGTTTAGTAACACTAGGCTGTGCTCACTTCAGGAGTGAAGGAGCCTGTGTTTTCCTGTGATCCTCTTTTGTACATTTGCCTAGAGCAAGGGACAGGCACACTTCAAAGACGAATAAAATACTAGCAAGTTACTGGTAACATCACAGTGAATCATCCTTAGTCACCCTGCAGGTATGCACATATCTAACCTTGTTTACCAGCTTCCTAGTGAGATGCCTTGTGCTGCTCAACGTCCTTGGCCTTTAGCATCATTGTACACTCCAGATGCAGAGTGCACTCTGCCACGTGTTAGTTTTCAAAGTTACTTATTAGTTATCAAAGACACTTATTAGTTATCAAAGGCAAGACCAGGCTATGTGAATGCCACACTCCCCCGTGGGACCTCCCCTCCTCTCATATCAAAAAAAGTGTAAGATGAACAGCCACTGCAGACAGCTACACCTCTCATACTCTCCTCTGCAATCTCAAAGCACTCAGCAGCTCCAACAAATAAAGAAGGGGAGAGCATTGTGGAAGTAAGTCCGGGAGGATGAGGGGTCAAGAAAAGAATGTAGAGGATGGTTTGCTTGTGCTGAGTGAGAAAAGGAGCACACTCCTGCTCAGCATGAACTGTCTGCTGAAGCCAGCAATAAAGGTAATAACCAACTCTTTCTGAAATTGCTGACGTTTTTAAAATAACCCCAACCTTCGTTTAAAAAGTTAATAACATCAAATAGCTCAAGCTTCCACTCTCGACCGTATCCCTTAAATGTAACACACTGCAGCTTGACTGAGCTGTAGGATAATGCTAGTCCTTTTAATGCTCCTTAGGCAAATCTGTAGGGACTTTGGAGTCCTTCAACGCAATGCAAATCTGGTTTGCAACACTTTATCACTTCCTCCAGATAAAAGGCACAGCTGATATTCACCTTCTTTCATAAAGCCCAAGAGAAACACACACACATACACAAACTCACATACATATGCATATACATTTGTATATATATATATATAAAATACAGTCAAATGTATATGACTAAATGCTAACACACACAAGAAAGGGCTTTTGTGAGGTGTTTTTGTTGGGTTTCATACATGGAGCTTCACTATAAGCAGCAGGACATCTGCCTTAAAACAGGACATTAAGAAACCATGCTTACCCCATGAATTTTGTAAAGATTGGACATGCCCCATGCAGTCTCTTCTTACAAATACAAATCGTGATACCAAGCTTTGCATCAGTGTAACTTAGTTAAATGAGATTTTTATGTTTCAACTTTGTCAAGTTATCAGAGACTGTGGCCAGCCAATTTGAAATGTTGGTATGATGAAGTGTTCTCTAGGCAGAGAAGCATACTCTGCAAAGCAATTTTCTTTAGAGCAGGAGCAGCATAATTTTAAATAGTGTACTGCTGAAATTGTGACGCACGCTGTAATTGCTTAGAAACTACTCCTGATTTTTATTCTGTCTCTGTTGCAAAGTTAACCCCCACCTCCTCAACAAGCTAAACAGATCATAATCTGCTGATATTAGGTTTCGATTTTTCAAATCCTGGACTGATGCTTTGCTCATTCCCAATTCTCCTGAAGTCAGTGCGCCTGTTCCTGAGATAAAGGTAAGTCAAGGTTGCTGGCTCTAGGTTTTAGGCAGGGATTGAGCAACACAGGCTGAGGATGGTTAATCTTTCCCAGTGGTTCATGCATGAATGTTGTATCTACTTGGGACTGTCAAGTAGAGCCAGGGACTATAATCCCATCTGGCTCAAACTCCACAAATAATGCTTTGGAAAGAAGTGAAAAGAGTTTAATACTTTGCAAAAGCTCTGGCAGACCTTGAGACAGAAGAGGAACCATGCTCGCTTGAGAGAGGCGCTGAGGAATGAGAAGGGCTTTAGGATAAGCAGCAGCTCCTGTGTGTAACCAATGGGGAAAGAGCACTGGGAGGGGCAGGAGGCCAAGGATCGAGTCTATTTGCAGCCAGACACAGCACACACCCCAGTCCAGCTGCCAAGCTACTCTTCAGAGGCCCATAAAGCCAACTAGAAGGACTACCGGCACCCTGGGAGGTCAGTTTTTAGTCACAGTGACTCTGGCAGGTGCTGTACCCTGCAGGCCACAGGCAGGCTCGCTCCAAACCCACCCAGCATCCTGAAAAGCCGTGGCCCACGTGCCACACACACCTGAAGGCCATGTTACTTAGAATTTACTGCCACTCAGCACTGCTAAAAATCACTCTTGCAGTACTTTGGGTTGGATACACGCGGTGGGTAACAAGCTTTTCCAGTACTTTAGATCCCTGGTCAGCAACCGAAGTGCATGAGGCACCGTTTGTGCCTGGCACACACCAGGGCTGAGAGGTGGGGTCTGGCATCCGCAGGAACAGCCGCATTCCCAGCCTGCATCCAAGCGGGAGGAGACAGCCCCCCTCCGGCACCCAGCCCTGCAAGCATCTCCCACTCGCACCCCGGAGCCAGCAGGGGCTGCGGGTCTGCGGCTGCCCCGGCTGCCTTGCGCCCATCCCCGCCGTCTGCAGAGGGCACTCGGGGCCTGCGAGTGGCGGCGGAGCTCCCGGGGCCGGCGGGGCCGAGCTGCCACCTCCCGGCGGCGGGGACGGGAAAGCCCAGCGACGGGGAGCGGGCTGCGGCTCCCGCGACACAAGGAAGCTTAGGAAAGGGAAAGGTACGAGCGTTTCAATGTGAGGCACATGAAAAAACCAAATCTAGCTCACCACCAGAGTTTAGGGATCTGGCGGGACTATGGAAAAAGGCCTGTCTCACTATAAACACCTGTCAGAAAATATCCTTGGGAAGTCAGCCCAGGAGAGATCGCCGCTGGCAGGGAACAGAGCCCGCTGTCACACAGGGACGGCCCAGGGATGAAGTCCGGTGGGTTTACACCGGTATGAGCGGTGCAGACCCAGTTCCGAGAACAGCAAAACGCACACCTTCTGCAAGGGGGTCCCACTAGCAGGGTGAGAGGCTAACTGAAAGCTGGGGAAAACTTCCCCATCCTCTCAGACATGCACAGAATATCGGCTTTCCCTCGCTCCTGTTCAATCAAATAATTTACGTGGTAACTCAAACAAGTGGAGAGACTAGTAGTGCTAGGCATACACCCATTTTTGGATGACTAGATGCTGTTCACCACTCTACACACTTGAAATGCGTCAGAGTAGAACACGTAACTCTATCTAAAAAATACCCAAAACATTAAACAAATTAAACCCAACCCGCAAGACAGCTTGGGTACATCTTGCTTCTGCACAGCAAGGCCTGAGCAAGGCAACATCTCTCGAGTCTTAATCCACTTCAGAAACTGGAAGAGAACAGACGTCTCTACTAACCGCTGGTGCAACTCCCGTTTCACAGAAGTTATGCGAGGAATTATGCCAGCTCTCAGAGTTGCTCTGTCCCCTGGCAAGCACCGCAGCCCTTTTTTTTAATGCCCTCTCCCTGTGGCAAACAACATACCAACATGCGGAGATTTTTCAGCTACACCCTTTTTCCTGCCAACCACCCCCCAGCCCTTCCTCGGGGTGCCCAGAGGCACCGGAGAGGGGCAGCGCGAACGGGGACCCCTCTGCTCCCCCAGCCCAACCTAGCCCGGAGCCGCGCAGCCGGAGACTGCAGCAGCGATAGTGGAGTCTCCTTCCTGCGAGAGCCCTCGGCTCCAACCGCGTAGTTAAAAAAAAANCCCCAACCCCGTAAAAAAAAAAAAAAAAAAAAAAAAAAGAAGAAAGAAACAAATCAACATCCCGGGAGGAGTTTCCGACCGCAAAACGCCCCCGCAGTTCTTCTGCCCCCCCGCCCCGTCCGGTTCTCAGCGGCTCCAGCTCTTCACCCCCCTTCCCTCCGCCGAGAGGGGCCGATCGCCCGCCCGTCCTCTCCGGCCACCGCCACCCCCGGGGAAGCGGCGGCGGCCGAAACCCGCCCGCCCGCAGAGCAGCGAGCGCCAGGGCCGCGGAGGCTGCTCAAACCTTGGAGCAAGGGGGAGCGGGACAGCTCGGGCCGGTCCTCGGGGAAGGAGTCGAGGAGCCGCCTGAAGAGGCGGCCGAAGTCG
>VZRR01007611.1:235365-340948 GCA_013398015.1 Oreocharis arfaki
GATCTCGTAGAACTCCTCCTCGTCGCCCCGCCGGCTGATGATGAGCCGCCGGATGCCGTTCACCCAGCAGCCCCGCACGTACATGTTCACCAGCGAGGTGCCCTCAAACACGGCCGAAGCCATCCCGCCGCCGCCCGCACATCCCCCGCCGCCGGCGCAGGGCGAAGCGCACCGCCCCGCGCCGCCGTGGCCAAGTTAAGAGGAGGAGGAGGAGGAAGAACAGAAGGAGGAGGAGGAGGAAGAAGAAGAGAGAAGGGGGGTGCCACCCGCCGCACGCCACCCCCCGGCCCGGCCCTGCCCGCCGGGGCTGTGTCGCCTCCCGGCGCTGGAGGGAGGCTCCCTAGTGCCTCATAGACGGCGGCCGCAGCGAGGGGACGGCTCGGGCACCCTGCCCCGCCGAGCCCCCGGCGCCGAGCAGGACGGCTCTCTGGGGCGGGGAGCAAGGTGGCTCGGCCCCTTCTTCCTCGGCTCCGCAGAAGGCAGAGCCCCTCCCGTCCAAGGCGGGGGACACTCCCGGTCCCGGCGCCGCAGCCAGCGCCCACCCCCACCCCCACCGCCGAACCGTGGGGGGAGGGACCCTCCTCTTCCTTCTCGGGACGTTTTCGTAGACACCGCAGACATGACGAGGGATTTTTTTCCCCTCCTAGTGACCCCAGAAGGTTTTTTTTTTGTTTTTATTTTTTTTCTTTAAGCCTCCGTCCCGGCCAGCTGAGGGAGGAAGAGGGAGACTGCCAGGCTGTCAGTCGCCAGCAGCGCACAGGGCGGACCAGGGCCCCCGTTGTGCCCCGGGAAACCTCGATGGAGCTCCCGGCAACCGAGCCTGCACCTCCGGCGGGGACGGGGGCTAGCACAGAGAGGAAAAATAGGAAGAAGGGAGTACATAGCTGATGCCTGGGACTCTTTAGGCCTTTTAGTAATAGTCTGGCGGGACGGCATCCCAGAAGGAGCCTCCAGCAGTATCCCATACTTGAGGGAGATGGGGAGGTCTGTGCTGCAAATACAGTCCCTCCCACCGGGACTCCCCGCCATGCACTGCCCGAACGCCCAGAGAGCGGGGCACTGGGAGAGCTGGCGGGGGCCGCAGTAGGCATCTGGCAAAACCGGAGCTGCACTGTAGAGCAAGGAAGTGTGTGGGAGATGCCTGGATACCTGCAAATGCCTTGAAGCTGCGCGGTTAAAATATACACACTGAAGGTGAAGCAAATGACAGCCAGTAATGTAGGACGCATCATCCAGGACTGGATCCTGCTGGAAGGCAGTGGCCTCCGGCACCAGGCTTTCTGAGGCGGGGGGGCTCTGCAGGGCCAAGGGAGGCGGTGAGTGACTTCCCTGGGTCATGCCATGGCCCGGGGCAGGAGAGACCCTTCCTGTTTGTATAATCTGGGGAGGTCAGAGGCCGTTACATTCACATTATGTATTATAAAACTTAAGCCTGTTTCTGCCAGAGTGACATCTGGGGCTCAGGAAGCCAGGAATTCACATGGTAACAATTCAGGTGCTGTTTAACCTTTCAGAAAAACCAGCAGAGCCCACAGGCAAGACCACTGTTACAAGGATCAGCCAAAACCAGTGCTCGGGGAGCATCACAGCTGGATGAGATTAGGGTAGCACAAATAAGCACGATGGAGTGGCACAAGGGTGAAAGATACGTAGTGGTTTTCCATGAAATGCCTAATTGAATAACTAAATCATACTCTTTTCAATAGATAACATTACAAGTAGCTGCCCATATCATTCAGACGCCACATGCTTCTATGTTAAAGCAACTCCAACAAATGCAATGATGTCCCAATTGTATATTTTCTCTATTTTGCTTCTACATAACAAAACTGGGCTTAGCTCTCTCTGAAGCACAGTCATATATAAAGAATGCAAACAGTTGTGCCCCATCTCTCCAAACAGAAAGGCATGTGCCTATTTGCTGCAGCCTTGTTCTAGAGCACCTGCAGACATTTCTTTTGAGAAATCTGTGGTTTTGAAAACAGGTGGGCGATACTCAGGATGACAGAGCAGATCCTATTCCTACCAAACCGACTTCACAGAGAACAGCGCAAGGCTCACAGTGATACAAAACAGACACAGCAAACAACCTGAAGGCACTCACTTCCCATGCAGAGGTGTATAGCCCTTCACAGAGCAAAGCATGTGGCAGAGGCCCACACGCTGCACTTTGGATCACCACAAAAGGAGTTTTCACGTCACTGTTGGGGTAGACATGTCCCAAGTACCACATATTAGCTGTTCAGAGAGTTCAATGTGGCTTCACAGGAAAGGAATTACTGTGAACCTTTGTACTGTAGGAAGATGTCCACACAGCTCCTTTTGTTCAGGGCAGGCTTTTGTAATCCCTCTTCTTGTTCCAGTACATGGTGGTCTTGCCCATTCTTCAACGTAAAAACAAAACAAGAAAATAAAATGCCTTCTCTTCTGGCAGTTGCTGTGCTGACCCAATATACCCACACACCCTAAGGAAGTGAAACTTCCAGGAAGAGAAACGCGAGAGTAACCCCCCCCTTTTTAAAGGTGTCAGCCTTGCACTGCTTCTGTTTAAGCAACGAAAGCACTTGACTTCTGCTCATTCTGACTGTTATTTTCTGCCTTAGCAATAGATTGATTTTTGCTGTTGTTGGCTTTCCCACGATCTGTGTGTCACTCAACAAACCTCTGAGGCTCTCAGCACTGTGTAGGAGCTCTGGCTTCAGCTGGACTCTGCAAGGCCCTTCCTGGGGGTTCTCAACTTAGGCCAAAGTTGGCATGTGCCATCCTGTAGGTTTAAGCATCAAATATTTGGTTCTATTTTTCTCTTTTAGTCTGACTGGTGCCATGCTTCCAACTTACTTAAAATATTCAAATTGCACAAACCCCTGTTTCCCTGCATGCTCATGGGAAATGAGCCTAAGCTGAAAATTTTATACCTAAAGGGCTCGAAATTGTCATCCTGGTGCCAGATCCTGCCGAATTTTAAGAGTGTGAAAGGTAGAAGTACTCCTACGCCTAATGCTGAACATGCAGGGTCAATTTGTTATTCCACCATGAGTATGACACTGTTTCAGAAAAACCTTAATCCACTGAGTCCAAAAGTACAACATCCCCTTTTGGATAGAAAAGTAGAACTGTGCACAGCTTTAAATCCTGCCACTGAGTACTTCCGGCATTCATTGCCTGGGGCCAAGCTGGTAGCCCACCACAATCAAATCTCATTCTCAGCTCAGGTGGCAGGACATGCATATACATGCCCTCTCTCCCCCTGGGTCAGGAGTGCTCCCCTAACACAGCAGTGTAATGTTGACCAGACATTAAATCTGGGCACAATGGCTATTCATGAAAGTTGGGTTAGTAATAAACATCTGTTACTGTGTGGGTCCACAAAAGTTTTCCCGGAAAACGCTTACACATGGAAAAGAAAAGTTTGCTTTAGACTAGAGGTGTGCTGAGGAGGATGGCAGAATCCACAAGCTTATTTGCTTCATGGAATGTAAAATGGATGTGCAGGAAGGCCAGATAGTCCCAAAGGACATAGACGTCTTCCAGGTGAAAGTATCTTTTATTAGCTCTTTTTATTGTCAGAGTACACATTGTATCTCTGGTGCACTTTTAAAAATACTGAGAAGCTGGGCCTTTACATTTGACAAGTTTTTGTACATGTATGCAGCATGAGCAGACGCACTGTGCCACCGCTGCTCTTCAGCAGAAAATGGGAACCTGTATTTGACTTTATTTAAAGTAGAAAGATGTGCTTTATCAAAATGCATTTTATTCCTTCTTGTGTGGCATGCAGTTTTACTATTTTCCATATTTAAGTTTTGAGACAAAAGTCATTACTGGCAATTTCACTTCAGAGAATAAAGATGCCAACAGCCTGTGTTTTATCCACTTGCATTTTTGTGATCTTACTGTCTCACTGGAGTCATAAAATGTTACGGGAATGCATGCATTTGCTTGGCCATTGATTAGATTGATTTTAACCTATCAATTTTATGATCTTGCATTTTACTTTCACAAACTTGTAAATGATTTCATTCATTTAAAATACATGTAGGGTACCTACCACATACTGTTACTAAGCTTGCTGAAAGGACTCAGGCCCTGTAAAGGTTGCTCTGGCCAAAGAAAATCCTCAGGTCTTCAACCAATGCAAACACAATCTAAGTGATGCAGCAAAATTGCCTGGATTTGAAAAGAGGCCAGGGCCAAATCACAGTGCTTAAGAAGCTCAAGGGCAGGTAACTCTTGGCACTTACATTTGCGATATGAACCGTGGCTCGAAACACAAATGAAGTCAAATGAGCTTGTAGCTCTAACCTTGTGCTGTGACACGTCAGCCTTGCTTTGTCAGGTTTCTTCATCAGTGTAGTGGAAATTATAGGGATGCTCGCCTTCCGTCATATAAAAGTAGGCTGTGAAGACTCCTAAAGGCTATTTCCATACTATCTACATTTTTCTCCACGTGTCCTACAGCCTACAGTCCACTGCAGCACTTTTCTTCAGCCCTCACCAGTTATAGTCTCCAAAAATTACTGCTGGGGACTCCCTAACTGCATCTACATTTAGGAGGAACTTCATCTAAACATCTCAGATCTCTCCCTGTCATTGTTTCAAAGTCATTTTAGGGCTCCTTTTTACCATTGTGACTTCAACACCCTTAGCACAGAGGTATGATGATTCACCCTCTTTCTGTCTACATGCATGAACTATTTACTTCTCAGAAGAAGAGCTTTTCTACTATTTTCATAATTAAAGTCCTCATTTTTGGCAGTAGGCTTTATATTAAGAATTAAGAAGTATCCACCACTGCAAACAAGGGATAAAGAAAATTTTCACCATAAGGAATAAATGAGCTGTATCTTTTGTGAGCATGACCAGTGAAGCTGGCAGGTTTCACTACTTCAGTTTAGATCATTAACCTCTTTCAAGGAAATAGATCACTGAAACAGTAGCACCCACTAACCAGCCAACATGCTCTTCCACCTCAAACCAAGGTGAGTGTCTCTGGGGCAGGGACATCTAAAGGTGAGGCTTCTCATGGAGACCCAAGCTGGAACTCAAGGATGGAGGCAGGACGGACTGCTGTGATCTGCAGGCAGTCTGGCTTTGGCAGCACTGTCAGAGTTATGTTTTCTGCACCATGGTGATTACCCCTGCCAGGTGATCAGGCTTAAAACCACATTACTGAGGTACAGAGCAGGAACAACCAGACAGGGCAGAGAGGGGAGTATTTCCCTTAGCCAATACTGCCACCAAAACTCAAGGGTTAAAAAATGCTGATCTAAAAAATTAGTCTGAATAGCTTTAGCTCATCACCCTGGAAAGAGTCCAGGAGGGACAGGAGGGTGACGATGCCTGCTATGGGCTAAGAGGCTCTCTGGTTGTGCAAGGCTTCCTTTGCTCAAGGAAGCAAAAATTGTATCCGAGGTGCCTGGCTCCATTAAAAATTGCTCCTTACTATTCAATACCCAAAGTCACTTAAGTCAAAAGGCCACCATAACCCCCAAAACTTGAGTCATCAATCAGCCCTTATCTGGTGCCTTTTTAAAATCTTCCAGCCATGAGAGCCTGCCATGGATGGCCTGGACACTCCAGTGAAGAACAGGGTAACGTTTCCATCCTCAGCTATCAGATTTGTAAACACAGGAGACCAGAGTCTTTGCAAAGAAGCTCAGTTAGCTCATCTGGCTCTGTTGCCAGTGCAGTGTTGGAGTAACTAAAATCTTCATCTGTTGCTCAACAAAATGACTTGTAAAGCAAGAGAGATTGAAGCTTTATACACTTACTCAAGCAGTGGAAGGAAATAACGGGCTTTAAAAGCAGCCCTCTCCTCTGTAACACCTGCAAACAACATGGGGTGAGCACGGGGTTTTTTCCCGTCCTCCCACAATATGCACTATTCTGCTAGAAGGTTTTTTCCAACGTACAATCCAAAGTCAAAGCAGCCACTCCTGTTTTAGCCTTTAGTTCATCTGACAAGATCCATTCCTTCTGAACACCTCTGGTGAGGGGGAGCCCTTGATTAAATGAGCTACAGACTGAAACATCCTTTCATGCTCCTGTGGGGCGCTTTGACTGCAAAAGGTTTGCATGCATAGCCAGAGCACTGCTGAGACTGTGTATCCTCACTTTGTTCTCCTTCCCTATCCCTCAGGCAGATTCTGTGAAGTACTGAGCCCTCCTGGAGCCAATGGGAGTTTAAAAAGTGCACAACATCTTTCCAGTTTTGGCTACCTCATAATACAGCCATTAATGTATGCACAGCCTATTTTTAGAATCTGTAACATGCTTTGTGGGTAAAAAAATGCTTGAAAGACCCCTTCTTCTCCCTCAGAGTTGACATTGAATTGGATTTAATAGAAGAGCCTGAAACTCCTTCCATTAAAAAGTGTATTGTAAATGCTCAAGGAGCTGTAACTGCAGTTGAAAGCTAGGTATATTCCTGCCAAAGGGTAAACTAACTTCATCTAATAGGAGAATATTTCTAGTGGAACAATTTACCCTTTATGAGCCTTTTTCCTGGAGACAACATAGAAAGTATATCTTCAATATGTTTCCAGCAGAGCAAAATAAAGTAAATATACCTGCAGGTTGCTAAGAAAACCATTGGTTTAAAAATATGCAAGACAAAATTTACCTGTGTTTTCAGACCCTTAGCCTAGTGCAATCAGCCATCTGGCAATAAAAAGGTCCACAATGCTGGCCTTCAGTATGGCTTGTGATGATCCTTGAATGGCCTAACACTGCAAATTTGTATTGCATTTTGAAATAGGAAGCCCTAGAGTGTTAGAATAGATGAGCATCATTATTCTGTGTCTGCAGAAGGGGAAACTGAAACACAGAGCAGAGAAAGCAGCTTGCTTAGCACTGCAGAAACAGGTCATCCTAAAGTTTGAAGTATTTGTAGCACTTGGCATGAGAACTTGTATATAGCCCCTAGAGAACACACTGTTTTGCAGGGGAAAGAAACCAATCACATTGCATACGACCACTAGAGGTGTAAATGCCCAACCAGAGCCATTTGCACACACTAACAAATATTATTTCTTTGTTTTTTAAGGGTGAACTGTTCTAATGTTCTTCCGTTTTCCCCCCTCATTCCTGTGAAGAAAAATCACTCAGTTTAAAAGTGGTAGGTCATGGATAACTACCTCAAACAGGGTATTTTTTTCTGCTGCTGTTAGTAATTGAAATGAGTTCTTCCTTTGCTCTTGCTCCACTACCCCAGGAGAAGAAATTGCCCTTTTTTTAGATGCTTGAAACTCTGATGGTATCCTAACCAGCAGTAACTCTCCCGTAAAACATTTGAGCAGTCCTGCTGACCTGCAATAGGCTATTCATGCTCTTAAAATTAAGGGCACGCAAAGTGCTCAGCTACGTGAATAAGGAGCCCTTCAACATCTGCTTAAGGCAAGGAGAAGTTCTCAATGAAAGAAATACATAAGGGAGTCACAGCAACAGGAATTCTGGGTATGACAGACATGCAGGATTGGACCCTGAGCCTGATGAACAAGTATTGCCGAATTGCATTCATTCACACAGCAGCATCCCCGAGATACAGCTCATCGGTGCTCGCTGCTTCAAATACTTCAAGTCAAAACAAGCGTGAGTGATTTGATGTGTCTACACGGCATAATTAGAGATGTAAACAATGACTGCTGCTGCAGAAACTAGAGCAGTATGCTAAGTAATTACCTGAGTTATTTTGGCCTGGCTACGTTCTGCATCATTAGTATAATTACGGGAATTGAATTCAAGCCCATCATAACTTCGATAGCTCAGTTTGTGCACAACAACCTCATCCTCAATTTTTATGCTGTTTCCTTGATCACCAAGGGTGGCCCACGCTCTCCTCCATTTTTTGTCATCTGAGCCACAAAGGAAAGACCCATTAATGAAAACAAGTTTAATTATGCTTTCATCAGAATGGCTTCAGAAGAGATTTCTTCTGATAAAGAGCAGAGTGGGGAGTCCATTCGTTCTATTCCCTTCCTCCTTAAAAAATAAAGTAAAACCACACAATGAGTGTCTCTATTTACATTTCAGAGTTCTTTTCATGCTTAATATGCCTGTGTGAATGTACCAAACACAAGTGAAGCATGAATAATATGTGACTATTTTTTCTTTTTCCCCTTATATTGCTTAGAACTCCATTTTTTAAACTCTTCCCAAGAGCAAGAAGGTAACCATTTCCCTGCCCCCTTCCTCTTTGTTTCTTTTCCTCGTTATTCAGGACTAGGCTTGTAGTTAATATGCTAGAACTATTGTGTAAATTCACCACTTCTACTTGGCACAGCTCATGTGTGAATTGAGGCTTTTTTTCTCTATGAGAAGATATTTCCCTTTATAGCATTCTAAGTCAATTACTGCGTTTGCCTTACAGGGTTTTTTCCCTTTCAAGCAGACATATGATAAGTATTTTCCCTAAAATCCTTATTATTATTTGTGACATTATAGAGGCCAGAGACCTTAAACATTCATGTGGTTTGGGTTTGCGTACACTTAACACTCACTGAAAAAGGTCACGAAAGGCAGCATAGCACCTTCTCCTTATAAAGACAAGATCTGATAGACAACTCTTGTCACTTTCAATACAATGAGGTTAATAAAAAAACCTACAAAATTTTTGTGTTTGTATAGGACAGCGACGGTTTTTCTGTAATATCAGCTAAGGACTCAACCGAACACACTGTGAAGCCTCAGATGAACATGAAGTATGAAGCAAAAGACATACAGAGGTTGTAGTGTAAATTGCTGGAAAAACAACCTCTACCCATGTTAAAAAGCCTCTGGACTTGATTGCACAGATGCTTCAAGTACAAAAACCCAGCAGGTTCAGCATTAATGATATGTGGTTTGTTTTATTTGGGAGAAGATGGGATGCAACGCCAGTGTCTGCTCTTGTTTCCATACCATGCAGGTAAAAGCTCATTGTGTTCCAGTGCTAATCTCCCTGGACACCACGTTAATTTGCAAGTGCAGTGAGGTCCAATTTAGACCAGCTAAAAAAGTCTACGGAAGACTCCAGTTTTCAGCACACAACGCTGTCATATCCCATGGGTCAGAGCCAACAAACACTGCAACATGGGGCACCAATCCAACCCATCTTGTGAAAGAGGGAGGGTCTGTACTGTCAACGTCAGAAGTACAAATCTTCAATTTCTGCTGAAAGCGAAGGCTGTGCAGAAGGAATTACTGCAATATCCTACCACAAGATTACTGTAAATGCAATGTCTGTTTTCTTCAGGCCTTTCCAGCAAAGATTTACCCCTTGTCATCACTATATGATCCAACACAGTCCTTAGTCCAAGGCCATCTCTTCTGCTGCTTCAGTGGAACTATACAAATATTAATTAATAGTATTAGAAGTTGGCAGCTGTACATACAATCAGTGACCACAGAAACAAGTGGACATTAAGAGACTTCAAGGAACCCTCCCGGAGAGGAACTAGGTTTTAATGGGAGTAGCTGAAAACAATTTGACTTAAATAAAATAAAGATTCAATACAATAAGTAAGCAACAAATGATGAAATAGAGACTTCTAATGGAAAATGCATATTGTTCGACAGGAATAAAAAATTACCAAAAGAAGAAATCTTGAGAATCTAAATATAAAAGATTTCTGAAGAACTTTAGTAGGGAATTTACCAACGAGAGTTGAAAACCTTTCTTTACTTCAATTCAGGGCCTAATTATCAAAGACATTTTCACGAACTCTGCAGATGGGAACCTCTGCATGAACAACGGGTTCTTTTTAGTAGAAACACCATCTTGGTGCCAAACTCTTCTTTTATGCCAGACCTAACAGTGCCATCACTAACATCAAATGATTTAATTGTATAAGGCAAAGAGGTGGGATAATACAATCTTATCTTAAACATATGGTAAAAAATGCATCTATGGGCTAGCTTGTTGATCAAGCTGCTTCCCTTCAGTTGTTGCCTGCCAAATATTAAGGCTTGTTTTTCCACTCCTATCACTTAGGTTTCTCAGTTTTCTTATTTCCTATTACTCTAACTCAAGCTGAGGTGACAAAAACTGCCTAGAATTGTTACTTGTAGCTGCTAAACTAGTACTACTTTTTTTTGCCTAATCTTCGGTGAACTTCCTATGTTATGGGGATCCTATGCTTCCCATCAAAAAGGTCTGGACCTAAATACCAGTCCTATGTCATCTCATAGTAACTACTGCAGCTAGAGCTACTAAAAATAAGTTCGTATTAAATGAGAGGTACATACAGTTAACTAAAACCACTACTATGTGCAGTTTTCTTTGAATTGTATTTACTTTTGGAAACTCATTTGCCAGTGTATATTGCCAGTGCATGTTCCGTTTTTTAAAAAAATAAAACATGTAATAGTTTTGTGAGGATTTGCTTTGGGTTTTTTTGCTTTTAAATTGCTCTCTCTTAACATTTGTGATCAAAACCTCATAATGCTGCTTATGCATTGAACGAAAAGATCTGGAATTAAAGGCACTATTAATATTATAAGGATACTGGCTGTTGACAGGGTCCCAAATGCAAATCAAGAATTGTTAGTTGCTCCAAGAAATTTCTAAGAATCCAGCTTGCAGGGCTGGATGTGAATAGAGGGCTAACAGTCTTTGTGAGGACTAAAGACAATGCAGAACACCTTCTCACTCATCCCCGAAGATATTCCCCATGAACTTGAAAGTTTTTCTGAATATTTTGGAGTGATGTAGCTCCATAAGCGCAGATTGATTGGTGCAAATCACTGGGGAGCTCTGATCACTCCCATGTACAACTATGTGTCAGCACAATTAAACACAGATGCCAATGAAGCCCATGCAGAATTAAGCACAGAATTGGAGCTTTATAGCAAAACGTTTCAATGGGACCAGAATTTCAGCTTTCTATTCCCCCCTAAAAGGAGTCACCAGGAAAGATCTAGAGAAGACAGAGGCACCTGCAGAGATGAAAAAGAGATGAGAAACCTTGGGAAGACCTACATGGAATAAGAAAACTGACAGTCTAAGCCCTCAAAAGAACAGCAGCTTTCATGTCTTTTTAGCTGCACAGAAAAATCAATACGAAGGCCTTGTGTCTTCCAATCCTGACAGGAAGCAAAGAGCACAAAGGCAAAACAGCATAAGTATCAGCCATCTGCTTGTGGAGAGCTGACAGTCCTGTGGTTCCCAATAGGTGACGGATGGATGTAAGACTGCCCTGGCAGGTGGGGCAGCAGCAAGCTTTTGTTCCTGCCTTGCCACAACTCACAAACATCACCTTTTGAGTGAGAAGTTGAGCAACTTCTCCCTTTAGTGGCTTGATACTATCCCATGCCAGAAAAAACCCTGTCTACATAGCAGCTCAGAACATAACTACGTTATATATAGCCAGCCCCTTGCACAGCAGCTGAGTAAAACAAAGGAAACTCTTTTGACTTCCGCTTCTCCACAGTTTTCAATTTTAAAAAGTGTATGTGTGGGGGGGGAAGAGATTCAATGCCTCTTAATTGTTCCCCAGCTTCCTGTCAAAAAGGTCTGGGCCTAAAATCCCAGGAAACTTCTCAATCTCTGTCTGAAGCAGGATTCAGGAGAACAATAGCTGGCTACAATCAATGGTGCTGCAGCAGAGACTTGTTAAAATACATGTTTGCACTGCTGTCTTCTACTGAGAAGTGCCAGTATGTAACAGCCACACATAACAGTTACAGCAGAGAAGTATTAATAATGCTAAGTGCTGAAAATCACACACTAATTTATCTTTTAGCTTCTCTGACAATTGCTAGCAAGATTTATCTCCCTTTATAAAGAAAACCAGATGGGTGGAAGGTCTGCAAAGAAATTTACCACAGTACAACTCAAGAACAATGTGTTTTAAAACAGAAGAGCTCACTTTTCTCCAACAACGTATTTTTTCATCCTCTTAGTTCCAAGGATTGGTGATGCCATAACACCCAAGAGGGCAAAACTGGCTGGCCCTAGAGTAATTATTTTTAACAACCCTCTCAATGCTATATAACAACCTTCAAAACTGATAAGCAGTTTCTTCCAGTGTAAGCCCAAAAGCTATCTATCCCACTGTAGTTTACGAAAGACATATTCGGTACTCAAATGAGTTGGCCTAATTTTCCCAGAAAAAGCATCCCCTCTTTGCCTACTAGAGCAATGACAAAATTGTCCAGCATGAAAGACTGAACCCGAGTAGCTACTCCTGCACATGGTTGCCATTACCAGACGAGAGACTGAGGGCACATGACTGAGGGAAATAAGTATCAGAATACATAAATCACACAAACCTGCCATTGCCTCCAGCTTAATTCCCGCCATTGTCCATACAAAACTATTAAAAATACATAATATTTTCCAGATTGCTCCAATTCACGTGATAAGATCTTCCCTATAAAGGTCTTCCTCTTCAAATCATGCCCAATTCCCTGTGATGCCAAGGGACATAAAAAAAATTAGTAGACTTGAGGCTAACCTCTTTGAGAATATAAAGAGTCATCTTTTATTTTTCTCTCAGATTGCTGACACTCAGTTGATTCTCCCACTCAGGACTTGGATAATCCAAGATATCAGCTGTGTCCACTGATTCAGAAACTGGAAAAACCAATTTGGAAAACAGCAAACAGAACTGGAGGCCCAAATCCTGGATTTAAGGTGGAACCATGCATTGAATGAGACCTACTTTCCTGCAAGAAAGCATGAAGCACAGATGTGGCTGTGTAAGCATCAGCTGCTTACTTGGGGACATCCAGTCAGACAACAGCACATCAGATAAATTGGGAGGCCAAGCAGAGCACGTCCTCTATCCTATTGAGAACTGGAAGGTTTGATGATCAAACTCTCTAAAAAATCAGGCTGCTCACTGGAAGCATCCCTGCACATGCATGTCTGGTGCCTACCCACAGGCGCTCAAGCTTGACCAAGTCACACAGCCTAAAAATGTGAAGATCACCAAGAAAATTCTGTGAGGAAACCAGAATAAAACCCTTTTTGTCCTATCACCACAAGGCGTGCTTTCTTCCTTCGCTACAGTAATTAATTTTGTACACATTTAACAAGCTAAATCTTAAAGTCCTTCCTAAAACAGATTTGGCTCCAAGCTGCCCTGCATACTGCCCTGCTGGCATAACTGAGCTCAGAATTCAGACTTTCATTCTTCTTTATTCCTTTTCAGGCAGCCTTCCTGCTCCTTCAAAATAAAGCACAGACAGCAGCTACAGAATTAAGAGTTCATCTCTGTGTAAGTAATTAAACGGCATTTTTTGCCATACTTTTTGCCTTATTAATAGCACCATGGTATTTCTGAAAAGTAACAGTGGCTTTAACAACTAATGATGATTTTAGAAATAGAAGCAATGCTTTGCTTTGCATTCCCTAATAGGATTCAAGAAACACAGTGTGAAGTAGAAACCCCTGTTGTACATATCAGTCTCCCACAGAGATCATTACCGGAATGCACATGTTTAACAGAAGCACCATCCCCAACTTCCTGTTCCCAAGGAGAGGAACGTCCACTGGAAGGAATTCATCACAGTTATTAGGTCACAGGTTTCTTGTGCTCAGAAAGGGTCCCTGAGCTTTTGACTCATTAAGAGATGGTCTTCAGAAAGCTCAAGGGCTTGCTTTCGCACCAGGGAGGAATAGTCTGAGTAAAAATCCCTGATTTCAGTGCTGGCTGGGAGCAGTGCTGCTGAGAAGGACGTCAGGGTGGTGGTGAGCAGTGACCTGGGCACCAGCCACAGCCTGCCTAGTAGCCAACGTGGCCAGCAGCATAGATCAGCATTTCCTTTTACTTGGCATTCATGAGACTGCACCTAGAACATGGCATCCAGTTCTGGCCCCAGAGTGAGAACACGTAGAGTGAGACAGTACAAGTCCAGGAGGGCCGTGAGTTGTCACACAGGTCTGTGAGGAGACATTGGTGGGCCATGGCTTGTTCAGGCTTGAGAAGGGGTGGCTTTGAGTATCTGAGAGTAGACATCCCGCACTTTTGAGAAGAGATAAGAAGGGAGGCACACAGCAGAGAGACAATGGCCACTGACTGAAACAGGGATAGAAGGGGGAAGCCCCCTTTTAGGACAGTGAGGCAGCAGCTCAGTTGCCAAGAGGTTGTGCAGTCTCAGCCCTTGCGAGATTTCAGGACCTGGCTGCATAAAGCCCTGAGAAACTTGGTTTGATCTCACTGCTAATCCTGCTGTAGGCAGGAGGTTGAACTACAGACCTCCTGAGGTCCCTTCTAACCTAAATGGCTTCACAACTAATTAATGAGCAATAAAATTTGCAAAATATGTACCCAAAAAAGTTTTAAAAACCCAGCCCACCCCTTGCCACAGAAGAAGAGTTTTAGGAAGCAAGATTTTTCAAAAGCAATGTATGAAAACTAAACCAACCCTCCCCCATCTTCCTCAACAACATGCAATATTGAGCAATTACACTAAAATCTACTTCAGATATCGTTATCTGACACTTCAACTTTGTCCTGACCAGTCACTTCAGAGATTAATGTATTTGGGATTTAGAAGAAAGAAACCCTTTCCTTTCTTCCTGCAGGTGTTCATAGCTTAGCAAAGAACGGAGTGTATTATCAAAGCTCAACTCCTGTTGAGGCTTTGGAAATAGAACTTCTGCCTGTTTCTTCCAAGAAAACATCTACTCTACAAACATAAAATCAGACTAAATCCACTAGGGTCATCCAGGGAGATCCTTACCTTGTTTACACTGGCCCAAGTTTGAACAACTCCCCAGGAAAGAAATTCCTCTGAATATGCACCATAAGGATTGAGAAATGCACGCCCAGCTGAATCTCAGCATAAACAACTGTACAGGGAAAACAAGCCATTAACTTAGGTATTGCTTAAGAAGAATGAAAGGGCATCAAAAGAAAACAGGTAGCGCATATCGCTCTTTGCTAGCATAGGTAGGAAGCTGCATAACACTCTCAGCTCCTACATTTATGTGTCCCATAAGGTGGCCAAAGGGGGCTGTGAAACCTGAGCAGAGAAGGCTGCTCTCCACCACCTGCACAAGGACTTGTGAAGTCCTCTCAGCTGTATGGGGATGTGCATTAGATGTCCAGAGTCCTTACTGCATGTCCCTTCAAAGAGCCAGACATGGTATTGCCTTCCCACCTAAACGAATGGAGTCAGAAGCCACTTGCAGCTCATACTGTTCCAATAGCTCCTTTAACATCCAAACCCATGGGCCTGGCTTTATTCTTCATAATGGCCTAGATGGCTGATGACCAACTTGAGAAAGATATGCAGGATCAGCTTCCACATAAAGAAGCCTTTTTAACTAGATCCTGCATGTATTGAAAGGTTTTGGAGCTGGAGCTGGAGCTGTTTGCCCTACATCTATAGGGCAACTTACAGGGTTGATGAGTAAGCTCAGTGCTGAAAACTTACCTCATTCCATGCTTTGAAATGCTACACTCTGTTTTCAAATTAACTCCCGTTCTTGCTTGGGTCACGCAAGTTTAAATACTCCTTCATACACATCTGTATTTTAAAAAGCATTCCAGAATGAACCCCCTCCACCCTGCAAGAAAAATGCTTTGGGGAATTTGTAGGAGGATTAGAGCTTTAACTACAACATGCAGAATAAAATATTAAAGTATTATAATGCCTTTTCAGAAACCTGCCATTTAAAAAATGGCATTTTCTTCAGCAGTACTGTGGTAGAAAGCCCTGCCCATGAGTCTTCTCTGCTTTGAAGTATTAGCACTTTTGCAAAACAGAAAAAATTGAATGTGGAGCACAGGGACTGTAATTATGCTCAATCATTCAAAATAAGGGGGAATAAAAAGCTCAAGCTTCTGTGAGTTTTAAAGTTGAAATGGTCATGACCATGAATAAGATGGTAAAGCCTTAGGATAAAATTTAAGCTTTGCTGAATTTGTCAAGGGCTCTACCATAAGGTTTCACACTTAGAGTTCTACTCCATGGGCTTGAACTTGTCTTTATTCTAGTGTAGGGTTCATTTTAATGTTGGTGTGCAATTATACACAATTCACACATTTAAAAGGAAAATCTCTGGGTGAAAAAGTCTTCTTTTCCTTTGCTTCACTCATACCTGAAGAAGCATACAAGTCTTTATTTAAGTAAATAACTCAGGAATTTTCAATAAAGAGAATTTTTTTTTTATGTTCAAGTAGAATGAATTTCAATGCTAGCTGCATTTAGCAGCCTGTAATCAAAAGAGGTTTACAAAGCTTTTCCTTGTAAAACAGAAGGATAATTTAACTTTTTACTTCAGAGCAAATGAGATATTCACTAAAATCAAAGTGGGCTAATGAAGAATTTACTACATGTATGGACTGCATGCTTCTCAGGAGAGTGTTTTGTGTCTCCAACATATCCTTCTAGACAGGGAAAGATGTGCCAGAAACAAATCTAATGTTTGTAATGGGAAAGAAGGCAAATGATCACAAATAATTGTCTAAGACAAAAATTATAACCAGTATTTTTACATTGCATATACATCCTTACAAATGTAAGAAGGAACTATTAGCACTTGAAGGATTTAATTTTTCCCTTTCTTGTAATGTTTCCAGTGTGAATTTTTGGTGTTCCTACTAACAACCAGCAATAGAAAAAACATAATAACATCTTAAAAGTGAAATCTTGTTTCTCTACAAAAAAAAAAAAACCAACCCAAATTGCACGTAAAGGAAGACAAAGGAAATAAAAAAAGAAGGAGATGATTTCCTTGCCATGATGCGAAGCAGAAAACCTACAGTGTATTTGCTGGCAACCCCTTGCATCCAGGCCAAAGAGTGAGGTAATAGCAGCTCACAACTGCATTTAGGAACAATTTCACTTTCATTGTATTTGAAGAGAGCATTTTCCCAAGCAATGCCTCCTGACAACGTGTTGGCATGCCTACGCAGCATCATGTGTCAGGCTGTGTGGGCATGCTCTGTGATGCACTAGAGATCAGTGATACTGATCAGACGTGATAAATATTTACCACTTGGTTCAAAAGGAAGCATACTTTACTGCTACTGCTATCAAGTCTTATCACATATATTTTGTTAGCATGAATATACTTTGCTTGCAAGTTGTGTTTTTATCATGCCTGTAACCCTGTAATTCTGGTTGGATCAGATTCTCTGCTATGGATTGTTAACAAGACCTGTCCAAAAGTAACACACTTTTAGAAAAGCTTTTTTAGAAGCATCTCAGGTCATACTCCTTCTTATCTCTCATCACTTCTGACACAGGACTCTAGCTACAACCCAAGAGCACCAATACATCAATACAGTGCATTGCACTTGCCAAGTAATTTGCATACTCTTGCAACAGGCAATATTACGTTCTTTTATGTTGACTGTGCCCTAGGCAAGACATTGCAAACATTTCAATTTTAGATTTATTCTCAGACACTCTCCTTGTGCAGTTCTCATGCCCCGTAAGTTACCTCCATTTTCTACTTTCTGCAAACCTACTTCCATGGATTAAACCTAAAACGTCCTTTTGCAGACAAAGAAAATTAAACATACCAGAAATGCGAAAGCCTGCAATATCATCATCTGCCATGTTTATGGTCATTTCCTGTCATTTGATACATGATGGAGTCATTCTCTTGAAAGTCAGCACGGGAGAGCATGAGCAGGAAACATGTTCTGTTAAAACTATTGTCACGCTTCAAGTGATGTGTGACTCTTATGGTCATTGACTGTGAGTAACAAAGCAGTCATTTAAGTGTCAGTCAATCCTGGTTTTGGACTCTTCCAGAGTCATTTGACCTAATAAATGAAGGAAGATAATTTCTTGACATCTATTTCATTCCCCCCACCTCCCCACCTCCCCCCAAAAAAGAGAGATCAAATCATTTCAGACAAGCATAATAGTGTATTATTACAGGATGTTGCACTGGATCACCTAACACTTCCAGACGCAGGCTCTCCTTTTGCTGCTCCAGTTCCCTCTGAAGTAAAGGGACCAAAAAGCTTAGGAGCAAGACATTCCACCATGTAGAATACGTCCATATACTCTTAAAGCTGATATCTGAAAACGCATCAGAACTCAAGAACTTCAATAATTCACTTCAGTTCAAAATTAAATAGTTGTTATATCATGCAGCAGCAGGAAAAACATGATCTGAAAGAAATTTGAGAAGCATCTATTACATGCTTCTTGTTGCCATTTTAATTAAGACCATGAGGATTTATTATTTGTCTTAGTTAACATTCAGACGTTTTAGTGAAAAAAACAAAAAAACGCCAAAACCATCAGAGCCTAAAGAAAGATAGAAAACAAAGTTCCTATTAGCTGTGCTTATTTAAAGATAAACAAGCCCCCTGCTCTTTCCTCATCTTTTATTTTCTCTAGTCAAAGAAACTCCAGTATTTCAGTAACTTTCCTTAGTTTGGGACTCTGGAGTCAATTTCAGTGCCACAGGCTCTTCAGTGGATTAGCAGAGAGAAAGGCTGAATGCTTTGATACAGATCAAGAACGCAGGATATTTTGTGGGGGTGCAAATGACAATTGGCTATAGGTCTTTGCCTTTGATAATTCTTTTCTGTAATCATCAAAATTCTCATCCAAACAACAGATTTTCACTTCTAACATTTCAGAAGCACAGATAGTCTGAAATCACTCTTCAGTTCAATTCCTGCAGAAGCAGGTGACACTCACCTTGGTGCCTTTACAACCCATAACAGCATCAAATAAGCATTTAGCTTTGCTAAGGCAAAACGCCCCAAAAATGGCATATTCAGAACGCCAAAAATACAGCTCCCTTCCACTGCCTACAGAGCTCAGCCCAGTTTAATACATCACATGCACACACAAAGCAGTTCATCAACCTCTTGGTCATCCTAGTGAAAATTCTTGTGAGATCAATCCAGATTTCCAATTGGACTAGGTAAAAGCAGAAAGCTTTGGCTTTGTTCAGAAACCCGTACCAAATGAAAAAGATGTTTTCACCTTTCTGGTTGCATAGCATGGCCCCACCAGCAATTGCTCTGGCTTCTCTTTGGAAGAGGAGGGAAGCAGAAACAAACACACTCTAATTTAGCTGGTCCTGTCTTCCAGTTTCATTTAGGTCAGCAACAAATCTCACATTTACTTTATGAGATCTTCAGTTTTTACATGTTTGCTTCTATTTGTCACTTCAAAAGCTCAGTTTGTCATAACTGGTTCCTACTCTGAGTTTCCCCTTGAGCACTTCAATGCTCTCTGTCTAGACATCACTTCTATGTATCAGGTCAAAATTATTTTCTCAGTTGTGCTCAGCTCTGGGCAATAAATCCCTCCTGTGTGGTAAATGCTACAAAGACATTCCCCTTCAAAAACTGAAAGGAGGATAAAAGCAGCATTTTCCTCACAAAGAAGCAGCCTCCCCTCTCTCTGTAGGTCCAAAGAAAAATGTTTAAAAATTAATTTTTGTTCAAACTCTTCTCACTTTCATTTGCTTACATTTTCATTTTGAGATGCGTTACAAAAAGAAGCAGAAAAACAAGTTTCTCTGTTTGGCTGGTTGTTCCGAAACCAGTCTAAAGCTTTTTCTCCTCAATTTCATATCCAAAATATTTTCCAGAAAAAAGAGCATAAAAAGTAATAGATGTAAAAAAAGGAATAAAGATGAAATAATGGTCTCTTTATGTTCTCTTTATACCCATATATACACTTCCTCTTACATCTTCTCCATTAGAAGTCTGGGACATTCAAGATCATTTACTATCCTATTCATTTCCTTTCATGATTTTATTCTTGTTTGCAGAAAATTAAGTGTATTTTCAGATAGCACTGTATAAGAGCAAAAGCATTTTAAGAGTTTGCTTGGCAGAACACCTTACGAGAAGTTGCTTCTGTTCACAGGAAACAGACACAGCATTCTCAGTCACAGTGCAGCCCTCTTCTGTAAGCAGATCCCTAAGAAAAGAAAGATTCAACTTTGCCCACTGCTTCCTTCTTTAATAAAATTAACAGAAAGGCTCACATTTCATGGGTTGGTATGAGTTCAGTCAAGATTTGTGGGTGACTTCTGCCTTCACCAACAATGAGGTAATTTCACTCTTGCCGAGCGTAATGGTTGCCATCAGAAATGAATCTGGAATATCTTCAAAGTCAGGCTCAGCCTTTACTTCATGAATGCAAATCCAGAGGAAAGCCATGTATGCCTGTAATTGCATTAACATCCCATGTTGGGCGATGGGATTTGGACCCCGTACATCAATAAAAATATTCTCAAATGGAGTCTTGGTTACTGGGGACAAGAGAGGTATTTGGGTACAAGAGGAGCCCAGCACAGAACCAACCCGGGCACACTGAAACATAATGAACACCTCTGTGAGGAGGAAAGGAAAAAGAAATTCTTCACATGTATACAAACCACGGTTTTTTATTTTGAAAAGGGTTCTTTTGAGGACACTCTGCAAGGACAGGTTTGGGAGTTTTTTTGATAGCTGCTATGTCACTTCCTTCTTGTCTAGCAAAAGATGAATTGATGCGTTTCGACAAACTCATACTCACAACTCAGATAATTCCTAGCCAGCCATCACATAACATACATTTTAAACCAGCATAATAATAAAATAATGTGGAAAGTTTGGAGTTTTTAAGAACAACCTTTGAGTATTTCATCCTGAGCTTGCTGCCACCAAAGACAGTCGGTGCTCTGGGGCTTGCAACAGTGGCAGACTTAGCTTTCATTTCTGGACACTTCATCCAAACAGAGCTTATTTACAGGCCAGCTCTTCCAAAAGTCTAAGTCTAATGGTAGGAGACATTACCCCTATACCATCATGTAAGGGGACACCACGACTATACCATCATGCAAAGACCATTTGCAGTTATAAGCTTAAGCTGTTTTTTATTAGGAAATACCAGACAGTGTGCACTGGGCTTGCTGGTGCGTACTTTTGGGAATTGCAACGAGGAAGAAAGATAAGAAAGATCTCTTTGTACCTCTGTACATGGGCCTACTGCTTTTGGGGAGTTCTGCAAGCTGTGGAACTACAAACCCAGCCTTGGTGAATTTGGTAATGCAAGCAAGCATCAGAGCTTACAATGCAGGAAAAAGATGATCCCTAGAAACAAGACATGGAAGGTTAACACAGCCAATGAAAAGGCATTCGCAGTACCTGAACATCGTACACTTCTGTTGCACACATAAATAGGACACTCTAGTTGTAAGATACAAGAGGAAGACCATAGGAATGCCTTCTCTGAAAACTTTGCTAACAGAAAGCATTTATTCTAATACATCCAGCATGTCCTTTTGAGACCTATCATCCACATGCATTAAGTTCTTACTGCTGCTTTAAAACCAAGAGGGTCTCTGGGAAGGCCCTGGATACCTTAAGTGATGGAGACTGACTGAGAGCTACTGAGGCAGAAGGGCTCACAGAAACAATTTTCCCATGATCAAGCTGATGTTCTTGGGCACTCAGTAACTTCCATCACTGCTGAGTGTGATGAGTTCAAACACAGGAAGAAAAGCCGGAGACATCTATTGATTTGAGTTGGAGAGGGTTTGATGTCCTCTCCCAACAAGACAGTGAGATAAAGGATAGCCAGTACCTTTCCAGCAGCCTAGGTCACCTTTGCAGTTGTGCAGATCACACAGTGGCAGGCATTAGTCCAGAAACCCATCCCAAATGAAAAAGGTGGTTTAAAAGATTAGTGCTCCAGTCTGCCACATCTCTCCTCCCCTAACTACCTGAGTTCTGCTTGTCTCCTGGAATGCCTTAAAATCACCCTGAAAGGCCAAATGCAAAAACGAAGAACCAGACAGTTTGGGGCACATCAGACCCCCCTGGCAAAATGGAAGAAAGGAGGGAGGAAAGGAGCACTGAGACACAGGCTCTCCTTGAGTGAGAGCAGAGAGAAAATGGCTGTAGGGCAAAGGGCAGCACCTGCCAGGCAGCTGCGGGACAGGCACTCAGGAAAAGGAGGATGGTAAGACACACAGAAAGTTTGGAGTTGCAAAAAGTACTTTATTGCAAAATTCCTCCCAAATCCCAGGAAATACAGCCTATGGGAACAACAAAGCGTGTAACCTTGTAGGTCAAATGCAAAACCAAATTATGCCAGTTCTTAGTAGGTGACCTCTTAAATGTACATACGCACGCATAACAAGATGAGACAGTTGAGTGCAAAGGAAGAGCCAGCACCAGTGATTGGATATAAAATGACAAGCCTTTTCGAAATAATGCATTTGTTTCAGATGAGGTTTAGATTAACAGGCTTTTAGGGTGAGCCTTCGCACTCCATCCCATCTCACAAAGGCCAAAGAGCTGTAGAGCTGGAAACCAAGGAGTAAATCTGAATACGGTTCTAGATCATCTTTTACAAAAACTTCCAGAAAATTCTTCCATGACAGCAACAGCCACTGTACAATGGCTCCCAGAGCTGTCTCAAGGCTTCTTTTAGGTCAGACCCCAATTCCAAGAAGTGGTGGGCCACCTTCTTAGAGTTTCAGATTCCACCTAGAACTACCATGTGCACCTGGGAATTGACATACAGAAAATACATGCATATATGCAACATGGGAAAAGCACAATGTGCAACTGTAATTTCTCTCTGGGGGAAAGGAAATAACAGGAGGCAAGAAGAATAAGTAAGAAATGGGAAGGAGGTAGTTGCAATGAATATACTGGCCCATGAAAAGCACTTTCCAGTTTGGAGGCAATAGACATGCAGTCATGAGCAAGATTCAAGGTGTGACAGAAGAAGTCAGAGAGGTTAATTGCCAAGAAAAAAACACCAGATGTGAAGCAGCACAAAATCATGTGAGTTTTGCCACCAGCTTCAGGGCAGCCAAGCCTTTGCTGCAGGTTTGTTTAGGGCAAGCTATGGTAATTTCCTTGAGCTGCAGAGGAAAGTGTGGAATTTCCTCTCTTTCCTCTCCCTTGAGACATTTTAAGTTTACTGAATAAGGCACAATGAGGACTTTGCACATGCCAGGGTAAATCACAGCCTTTGTGTAACTTCCCCTGCATCTGCAGGAACGGTGTTCAACACCAGGGTAAACTTTGGCTTGACAACCTCACTGGATGTCTCACTTGTGTTGGCAGTCCCTCACAGAGTTTGTTTCTGCTGCAATGTAATACCTAGAAATCTCAGGTCTCTGCTAAAGATTCCAAACACCTCTTATGTCTAATACATTATACTGCAGGAAGGGATCTTACAGAAAAGGAAGCAGCATCCACTGGTATAGTCCCACTGCCCTTCTGAAACCCTCTTTGCTGCTGTGCCTTCTCACCCACAGCAGGTACCTAATTTCTCTCATATGTCTTCATATCTCCAACCCAAAAGGGCTGTCTTTCAAGACAACCTGCAAAGTCCACAACAAGCCTTCCCTTTGTCTCTGGAGTCAATTTCATTTTGGTCCTCCATGGTCTAAAATATCTTTATGGGTCTTTCATCAATGTAATCTCTTGAATAAACCTCCATCAGGAAAATATTTCTTGCATAGCACCCCTGGAACTTTCCTGCACTGAGGCAGAAAAGGAAAGATAGACTTCCACATTAGTTTGAAATCTCAGTTTGAAGCCTCTGAAACAGCATTTGTTGTCTGTGTTGTACTGATTTTTCTCTGTTCTTATGTACCAAGCGCAACGCTGTATGGTGTGGAACATCTCTTTGGCCAATGTGAGTCAGCTAAGAAGCTGAAGAGTCCTTGACTTAGTGTAAATTCTGCTTACCAACAACTAAAAAATCAGTGTGTTATTAACATTATTCTCATCCTAAATCCAAGCCATGGCACTTTACCATCTAGTAGGGATGAAATTAACTCTATCCCTGCCAAAACTAGGTCAAAGTTTTACATCACAACAGGATACTTTCCCTTCCCCTCCTCCTCTGATTTGAAGCCAGTTGACTTGGATAATTTCACTATTATCAACTCTTGGATCAAGAGCTACAACACGTCTCTTCATCAAGTTCCACAGAGAAAGCCAAAAGAAACAGTCATCACACAGTCTTGCAACCAAGAGCCTTTGGCATACGCCTTCTGCCATGAACCTCTGATCAGGCAGTCAAGATTACAGCCTTCTCAGATTGTTTGCTCTGGGCCTGCTGAGGTGATTCCTCTCTTGTGGACTCCTCCATGAGAGCCAGAGACCAGCCTGCTGACATCTTAATGATTTATTTATAAGCCCATTCAAATCAATACAGTTAACATTCAGGTAATACAAACTTGTGTAAAGAAGTTCACACGACATTTGGAAAAAAAAATCAAGAAATAGATACTTGAGAACTAAACTCTGGGGAAACCTTGATTTGATTTTATTATTGTATTATTCTCTGCTTTCTCTCCTGATCAATGTGGTTTCAAAACACTTTCTTATTTCATGGAAATATTTCCACCCTTTACTCCTGCCCTCCAGCCTCATGGTTTTTTCTGTTTTGCAGAGCCAGCTTGGGCTGTGGGAGGCAGGTGCTTCCTCTGGCCGTCCAGAGGCCACTGTAATTTCAGTAGTGACTCAGCCCAAAGTGAACCCCACAGGGTAGGGCTGGCAGTGACGTCCTACGTAGTCACAGCTCTGTACAGCCACACTGGTTTTGAACTCTGCTCTCCATAGTGAGTGATCTGCACAGGGAAAAAGGGAGGTGCGGCAGCCCCCAATATTTATTGTTTCTCTGCTTTCAACATCTTTAGCTTCTGAGGACCCTTCCCATGCAGCTCCAGATTCAAGGGCAAAATCCCATGCTTTCTCCATAGGAAAACTAACAACTACTCCCTGCTCCTGAATGGTTTGCAAGAGCCTGAACATTGCGTTTCCAACACAGACCGATCAATGTTTCCACATAGGGAGGAAAATAATGGTCTATATTAATACTCTGACTACTACTCAAGCATACCAAGAACAAATAGCATCCAAAATTTTTCTCAAATGAAATGAAATTTAAAAGAAGCTGCTCATTCTGCCACCCACAGCTTCCTAAATCAGGCACACCAGCATAGAAAGAGTTTCACAGCCACTTTCTTCACTTGAATGGTTCATTACTACGAATTGTTGTCTCATACACAAAATACATTATTAACTGTACCCTGCACCTTCTCAGAAGACCTGTGAATTGCTTCTTTGCACTATAGGAAGGGAGAGAAAGGTCTATATTTGGGACTGTTGCCTTGGCTAAACCTTTATATATGCTGATCTTTTCCCCCCTCTGCTTAATTTGTTTGTTTGTTCAAAACCACTAACCCTCTGAGAAAGGAGTTTGTCGGCTACCATTATATTATTTAGTGCACTGTCTGGGGAGCACCCTATGATGGTGATAAATACAATGCTAGAATAACAACAGCAATCCTGTAATTCAAAGACTCACCAGGGACAACTATAATAAAAACTGGCAGCATGGACTCCTGGATTAGCTAGGCTGAACTTTTTCACCTTATAAGGACTTCAGAAAACACTCCAGGAAGAATTTTGAGGTGTACTTGGGTTTAACTTCTCTATACATTGCCCAGAAGTACTCAAAGGGAGCCTGCAAGAGAGATGGAGAGGGACTTTTTACCAGCACATGTAGTGATAGGACAAGGGGTGATGGTTTTTTACTGTGAAAGAGGGTGGGTTTAGATTAGATATTAGGAAGAAATTCTTTACTCTGAGGGTGTGAGGCACTGGCACAGGTTGCCCAGAGAAGCTATGTCTGCCTCATCCCTGGAAGTGTTCAAGGTCAGGTTGGGTGAGGCCCAAGCAACCTGGTCTAGTGGAAGGTATTCCTGCCTGTGGCAGGAGGGATGGAACTGGATGACCTTTGAGGTCCCTTACAAACAATTCTATGATTCTATGAAGTCAGCTACACTGCTAACAGATGCTGGAAAACCCACATGATGCACAGTCAATTTTTTTAACCTGATCACCTAAAAACTTCTCTGTGATTTTTTTGGTGTTTACTTTGTCTCTCATCAGCAGTTCATGTAAGTTTCAATGAACCTCAAGCCTCTCTTGAGGCTTGTAGGTGAGCAGAAAATTTCATGACCATGCTACTCTACTTTGGGAAGCAGCTGTCAAGAAGAACATCTTCTGTTCTCTGTTTCTCTGCCCACTGTTTTCAATTGACTTTACTAACTCAGTGTCAAGTAATTAGTCCAGAAGTTTCATCAGGATGCAGAACTCACACCATAATTTAGGAATAAAAAAAGGAAATTAGAGAAGACTGTCTCCAGTGTTTCTGCTACACGGTCAAGAGCGGGGAGTCAAAGTGTCTGCTTCTTTCCTGGAGGCTGAGATAATTGTATCGTGTGATCTTTATGGCATCTGCCAGCAGGGTGAAATAATAACCCCGAGCTGCTCCTGCACCCTTCCGTGATCTCATGGGTTTAGCCACCATGCAAGCTCTTGTTTTGACTCACGGAGAAGAGGGTTAGTCCTGGTCTCCATCCTCCGCACTGATCACAAAGCAAAGGGAAAACAACATGGTCTGAACACATCATTCATGGAAGACTGCCAAGATTTCCTTTCACTTGGAATTGCAGTGCTCCGAGTTAAGAAGTTTTATTGCTATCATGTCAACATGGGAATCCTTTGGTCTATGAATTCATTCATCATCCCAGCATTTCCCCTCCTAGATTTATGTCCTTCAGCCAAGCCAATCTTCTGAGTATTTCACAATGCTGCAATTATCACTGTCTCTTAGCATCAAAGCAAGCACACAGTGAGACAGCCTGTGCAGGTAACCACAGGAATTGCTCATGGGAGGTGGGAGAGCCATGTTTGGTGAGCAGTGCTGAGTGACAGTACCTCCTGGAGGGGTTCACCTGCCTTCCCAGAGTGTTGTAAACACATCTTCCCCTCTGGCAGAAAGGAGTCATCAGTAAATGTTACCTACTCCAGCTATTTGCGAGCCTAATACAAACTTTGAGGTAGCTTCATAATTTACAGAGAGAACTTGATTAACTTCTAGTGGATCCAGCTACAGGCAGGAGGGCTGAGCACAAAGCAGAGAAAAGCACCACAGCTCAAATTTTTAAAGGTAATTACGTGATATTTCCATGGCACTGAGAGCAGTAAAAATAATTTCCAAAAGTAACTTAGGTCTGTGAAGCAAAGTCTCAATGATGTGTAAGGGGATTTCAGTTGAGTCACAGCCTGAGGTGAATTTCAGACCACCATAATGCACACGACAAATAGCGAGAGGACACACAATAACCTGTAAAATCTGAGGCTGGGCTCCTGTTCAATGCCAGCACTATTAAACTTAGCTATCTGATTTTTCTTTTTTTCTAAGGGATTCACCCCTTTATTCTTCCCTCGTAGAGTGAGCAAATAGCTGATTAAGTGCAGGAGGGTAGAGACAGTACTTCAGGTAAACTGTTGCTATTTGTTCAATGATCCACCAAATCCAGTTTGTTTCAAAACACAAAGGCAGAGTGGTCTTTTCAAATAGTGAGCCAACTGGTAATGATACAAAGAATTTACCTTGGAGCTGCAATATTTGGGAAGAAAACACAATTTATTTTTGTATATCCTTTAAATATCTTCAAATATCCAAATGTCATCTCCAAAGACCCCTTGGAGACCATTCTTTTATGCTTCTGGATCAAAGGAAAAAGGAGGTGCATGAGAAATAACACAATCACTCAGGCAATAACGTTATTCAGTAGAACATGAACTCCTCAGTAATGTGAGGAGAGCTCTGCAACATAAAGCATGACTCCTTTAAAAAAGTGTTCATAGATTAAAAAAAAAAAAAAAAGTCATAGGAACATCAAAATACGACCAAAGCATGAGATTTGTAGTAAAAGAATCCTTTAACTGTTTTGAGAAAAAATCTCACTGAAAACCTCAGACTGCAGAAAATTTGCTACCTATGTGGAGGTATTTGGTCCTGATTTTCAGAGGCAGTGCTTTCACGAGAGTTGCTGTTTCATGGCTTTTCTACTGTGGATCATGTATAAGGAGCAAGAAGTAAGATGAAATGACTCCTCAAGATTCCCAACAATGCTATGAATGCACACAGTTTTCCAGTGGAAGGAAGGCCAGACTCCCTGAAAGCATTTTGTACAAAGCCCTTGCTAGAACAGAGATCCTTTGCAAAAAGTCAGTCCCTGAGAGATGCAGGCTGTTGCTGAAGAGGAACACCCCAACCAAGGACGTGCAACAGGGAATGGGATGGAGCCGTAGGCGGGAACAAACACAGTGCAGGACTGCAGTGAAGTACAAGAGCCAGGCAATATGATTTGGTTTTGGTTTCAGGTATAAAGGCTCCGGTCCTTTTCAAGGCAACTTGGTGCTTTAAGCACATGCCTGAAATTCCGAATAAAGGCCACCTGGGGCAATGATGCAGACCCTGGTAATGGCAGCGACACGAGAAAGGTACTGCATGCCTCGGAAAGGAGTAATTTTATCAGGAAATTGATAACAAAAAACAAACGATGCCCAGAAAATCTGAAGCTGCCAGAATATATTTCATTTCCCCGGGAAATGAACTTTTCATGAATGCTTAGAAAGTTCTAGGTATTTTCCCAGCCCCACAGCAGCTATTTCCCATGCGGCACATGGGCCAGACGAAAATAAACAGTCACAAAACTTTGCTCTGGTCCTGAACAGCGGATTTGCCAGGATTTCCTGGCAAAATTAATCTGGGTGTCTACTTTCCCATATAGGCCTACTACATGCAGGTGGCTTCATTTGCAAACCCCACACATTTCTAGGGGTCAGATAAGGCTGACTTACAACATAAATCCAACTCCAAACACGTCAGTAACTTGAATCAAATGCATTTTATCTTAACGAGAGACTTATGGTTACAGTCTGAAGTGCATGCAAGGGAAAGTTGGATCTGCGGTGGGAATTGTGAGCAACACACTGCTGGACAAGAAGGGATGGAGACAGTCAGCCTAGGAAGCCTCTGCCCGTGTGGACTCTGTTTCTGCAGCTGGCAAAAAGGTTCTGGGGGAATCTTCAACACAGAAAAGAAGATAGATTTTTTTCTTTGCAGAGAGCCTATCAAGCACCCTCAGCTAGTGAAAAAAAATTTCTTAAGCAGCTGTCAAGCACCTGATAAAAGATCAGTATGGTTATAATAGCCAAGGTTGCATGGGAGACACCAGTTTTACAGGCTCAAAAGGCCTACAGTGTAGTTTTTATAGGAAGCACCAAACATTTTGGTGCCTGGAAGGAAAGTAATTTGTATTGAGCCAAGGAAAATATGTGTGAGCTTCACTGAAATTTCCAGCTCATTGCTTTTCAGATCCCTCTTCTGTAAACTGTGGGTGAAGTTTCTCTAATTGACCAAAGTGTTTCGAGAACAAGCTAGTGTTTATGACATTGGAAGTAGAATGGTTGGAATATTATTTAATAGCATTCATCTTTTCACTTCTTGGAAATCATTGTCCTATAATAAGAGTTCAAACACTCTCAACAACCGTTTATCTATATTCGTGTAGCTGTTCAAAACAAATGCATACATGAATTCACGTTGGTCAAGAAAGATGAAAGGTTGTGGACAGATCTTCATCTAGACCATTAAATGGCCACTGTTTCAGACAAAGCTCTTGAGACACCCATATTACTCTATGATTTTAATTCATGGGCCTGCTTGTGTCTGTTGACAGCATTACAGCACGGGCATGCACGGCAGTAAAATTGCCCTCTGAATATTTCTGGGAACAGGTTGCAGAAGCAGCATGAACCAGTGAATGACATAGAAAAATAGCTCTGAGTGATTGCCCATACAAAATTTCCCCAGGTTCTTGCGTTGGCATTTTCATTAAAGAGAAGAATCTTAGGTCTGGGGTGTCTGAGCTGGTAGTGTGGCTAGCAATAGCTGACACCACCAAAAAATATCAATAATGCCTCTACAAAGTAAAATCCCAGACCAGAGGAAATTCATTACAGCCACCTAATGCTGTCTGAGGGAAAGGATCAAAACTACTCATCAGGCTTAAAGGCCACGCAGCTAATGCTTCTTGAATTTTTGCTGCCAGACAATGTACCTAAATAGAAGATTCTTTTATCTCTCCCACATACATAGCTAATTAAAAGTAGCTGTGGTGCTATGAGACATCTCTAATTGGCCTTGTGTGAAAGTTCTGTATTCTACTGGTAATTACAATTATTCTCCCATTGCAACCAACTTCACCTTCACTAAATCAGCCATTTATTTATGAGCTATTAGGACCCTGGCTGAAAACAAAGGAACTATTTAATTTCCATCCTTCTCTTTCACACTGTGGTATACAAGAAACTTCTACATATTCTTCAGTTTTCATAGGACAGTTTATTCTTTTAACTCAGAGCAGACTTCCTCCAATAATGTACGCATTCAAGGAAAAATCCAGTTCCTTTTGGATGGCAGGATTCAAATGCAAAATAACTATTTGCTTCTCTTTTTTCCCCCTGTAGTTATGGCTCTCCCAGAAAGTGCTGTTAGACAAATCCCTTAAAGCTGTATCATGTAACACCACTCAAAATGTCCAGAATCGACATCATCCCATGGTCTTAAATACAGGTTGGACCTTCAATTCATGTAAGAACAAAGCATTCATAGGAATTTTTTGGTAACAACAATTGACATCACTCTGCTTTTGAAGGGCTTCCTTTGAAACAGATTTTGCAGACAGATCCAAATTTGGCATCAGTGCCAGCTCACAGACTTCATTAGAAATAGCCTTATTTACTATGCTTCATGGAGAAGAAAAAGAGTCTGGGACTGCGGACACTTACTTGTAGGCAAAGTGTCAAACTTTTAAAATTAAGATGCAAGACAGGTGTTCCTGAGAATTTCAGAGTGGATGATATTGGTACAGAAAAATTATGCATAAAGGCATGTATAGCAGTCTGAATTCCTATTTAGGAAAGAGTGACTAAAGCAGAAGAATAACAATGCTGCTTGGTCACACTGGATCTGGGCATGCTTTGAGCCTAAAATAGCCAAAGTATATTAAGATAAATAAATATAATGTAATATAATACAATATCATATCATATCATATCATATATCATACTTCACTGGAAAATGAAGTTCTGTGGAAGTCGGAAGTGGCCTACAAATTTGGAACAAGATCATAGGACAGTTTAAGTTAGAACCAATGAGGGAAAACCTAGGATAGCCAAAACAACTATGTTTACATCCTCAAATGTCCGGGTTTTTTTATATTTTTAAAAATTTCTAAATATAATTTTAAAAAGGAATTAAATGAGTTTTGAAGAAACGTAAATGCCTTAACAAAACTTGTTTGCTGACAAAACGTTTTATCCAGTCAAAACAGTTCTGTTTTCTCAGTTTATTTTACCAAGAAAAAGGGAAATTAATTGCTTCTATTTGTGCTTTCAGCATATGAAAATAAGCAATTTGCAGTGTGTTCTGGAGTCACCAGTCAATGTCACATCTTGTGACTCGACATGACTAACCCACAAAAGGCCTAGCGGTTTCTGACTGGCTGCTGCTGCAACGACAGTGCTCCCTCGTTTCCACTGCTAACTCCCTGAACTCCCAAGGGAAAATACAACTTCCCACCCATACACAAAGCCCTCCACTGTCGCAGCATTTCCCTCCTCAGCCTTATACTTGCTCTAAAAGTACTGCTGTAATCTGAACATGTGCCCACAGCGACAGAAGATAAGGCTTTAATTAAGCTGGTTTTAAACACTTTAAACTCTCATTCCTGAGAGTTCCTCCCAGTGCTTCATGAGTTTATTTTCATTCCTTTGCCAGCCATGCCTGCTGCAGTGGCACTGGAGCTGCTAGCAGGAAAGGGATTAATGGGGATGGTCCCCTCTCCTCCAAAAGAGATGACATTCATTACCACCTTCGTGCCACCCTTTTTCTCTTGCTGAACCACAGCTTGAAGATGAACAAAGGAAATGCAGTGCCTGGTGCTGCTGGCTGGCACTGAGCAGAGAGGGTCTCTTGGCCATGGCTTTGAATACACCACAGGGACTGCTCTCTGGCAAAAAGCTCCTCTGTAAACCAGTGTTGGTCTGTGAGGGAACTGTGGGAGGAAAACAGGAAAAACAGTGACTTCCCCATCGGGGTTTTCTTCTGTGAGAGCACCCGCAGAAGGTGCTCAGCACCAACCAGCTTCCTAAAGCACCTTTTGCAGGCAATGACCAGAGCCCTGCTGCCCACCACAGCTGCCAGGGAAGCTCGCTTTAGCAAACCATGGCTGCTGCGTGCCATCCACCAGCTGCCACAGCCTCACCCCAAAACGTGCATCTCCCAGCAGGCTGGGACGCTTGCACCTTCCTGCTGCTGAGCTTTCCTCACCTGTGCTATGATTATCACTGCCTGCTTCCACCCTCTCACCCTCCTCCTGGCTCAGTCCCAGGGCTCTGCCGGTGACATTGCGCACTGACCTGTCTGGCCCTGCCACTGCTTTGCATTCAGCGCTGTTGTGCCTATTGCAAATGAGCACAGTTAGGGAGGAATCACATGCCAGAGGAGCAGTCTAACTGCCTGCACCTCCTTTTTCTGTAGCTTTTCCTCCACCACGTTCCTCCAGTGCATTATAGAGAGGCTGGAAGAGGGACAGGTATTACAGCAGACCTGGTGGCAGCAGCCCTGGGAGCACACACCCCCTCTGCCCGGCACTGGCACAATGTCTGTGCTTTGGCTTCCCTATCTCTAGCCTGGAGCTGAACATCTGGGTCACGCTGCAGAGGCTACAGCTGGGCTTTTTCAGACCTTTCAGCAAGAAGGCCATAATGCAGCAAACAGCATCAATGTGATTCAGTCACTCATTTTCTACATTTCAAGCCTAGTGATGTAGAACTTTTTTTTCACCAGCTTGCCACAAGGGGTGACTTTTCAGATCACTATATTACGTCAGTAAAATGCCATTAGCAACAGTAAATATGTACATTCCTTAAAAGAGGACACAATGGACAGGGGTAACAGTACAAATCAAGTTTAAACAACAATTTTGAAATCAGCACATACGTGATTTTTTTCCTCACTAGCATACCTCCACCACTTTTTCATTGGGACATGCTTCTTGCCAGACACTGCCACCGGTTTTTATTTTATTCTTGTATTGTAGCAGCTGAAGAGACAACCATTGTCCTTGGGACGGTCTCCTGAGCTACAGCAATGTGCTGGATTTCAGAGACTCTTATCAGCTCTGTGCTGAGCGGTCCTTAAGCCAAAGCTCCACTTTGAAAGGGAAATATGTCAATGCAAACATGCTGCCTTAGCATCTCAAGATTTTCCAGCTAATCTCTCACAAGGTACCAGAACCACAGTTTCAAGAACCCATGGACAAAGGATATTGGGTTGCAATGAGTGCCTGGCAGCCTCTTTTTCATTATCCCAGGAAACAGATAAATTCTTTGCTAGCTTTGTGTTTGCAGAGTTCACAGGAACTATCACATAGGTATAAATTCCTATTCTTAAGAAGGAAAAAAAGAAAATCCAGCCAAGCAAACCTGCACTGGCAGTCAACTAAGAAATGTAAAGAAGATTAGACACTCCTTACAGTTTCTGTACTTTTTGCAGATGCATAATCACCTTTTTGGACGAAATTTTTCTTCACTACTATAATCTGTTTTCCTTGCTACAATTTACACACCCGTATCTCCCACTTGACTTGTTGTTACCCATAAACTTTAAGATACTATGTCTAGTGTGTTATTTTGCATACTGGCCCAGAAACCAAACCACTTGTGCCTCTGAGCATCACTCTGCAATCCTTCTTGCAGAGACATGGCGTTTTCCACAGCCTAGGACGAGATGCCGAAGCACCGATGTCATTTGCCTGAACCGCCAGGCCCTTCTTTTCCTGTTTCTCTTCGCTTAACGAACTCCTGAATCATTCCAGCTCCACCATGCGACTCACACCTTGTTCCATAAGTAATTGGAAGCAGGAAGGATCCAAGTGCAATAAAAACAGAACCTGAAAGTGCTGGAATGAGATGGGTTACCTTGGTGTTGTTTTGTTGGTTTTCTTTTAATTTTCCATAAGGCAACCTGCTCTTTACAAAGGAAAAAAGAAAAGTCATCTGCTTTATTTAGCAGGAGTTAGCAATGCATGCTTTGCTTCCTGCAATGGGCCAAGCTTATGTCACCAGCTTATATTCTTCAAAGCCTTATACTGAAGTTGGGATGAGAGGATTCTAAGCTGGTTTGACTGAATGCCAGCCAGAGGAATAAAGTTCCTCTGATTGCTTCATGTTGGGCTGTTGCAGGTATTCACTCAAATATCTCACTTGGAACAGAATAATCCCCATGCATCTTCCCATTAATTGTTAACAAATATTAATTAATCAACCTTAAAACAATCCCCAATCCTGTGAAGTAGAAACTTTCTCTATTTTACCTCTATTTTAAAAAGAAGACAAAAAGACAAGGGCAAGAATAGATATTAATGCCAACACGACCAAGAAGTCTGCACTAAAAACATGAGTAGAATGCAAGGGCTGCATTTTCTTCTCTGTCATATGATGTATATTCAGCTGAAAAGGCTAGTTAGATTGGATGAACTACACGCAAAACTGTTATCTAAACACTAGGGGCAGGAAGAGTTGGAGTTTTGACATACTATAAAAAAAGTGTACGAATAATATTGCAAGGAAGCAAACAAGCAAGGAAAGAAGTGGAATTCAAATTTCTCACCAACCACTTAACAAGCTGAACTCCAAACCAAGAATCATTTATTCCTGTGAGAGAGATTTAGCCTGCCTATTTCCCACTCTATGCGACTCACTCTACTGGCACAACAGATATAAGCACAGATGTGAAGTTACTAAATATCTGGGGCAAGCTGGGAGCTCTGAGTTGTCCCATGCCACAAACAACCTCCAATTCATTTAAAACATGAAGATTTTATTGATGATGTTACATGTAGTGCCCAAATGAGCCACTACTGGTTTCTTGGGGCACTGCAGATCCATCTCGTCACTGAATCTTCCGGACAATTCACCTCTGGATAACTCACACAACCTCTTCTGAACCTCTGTTCTCTTACCAGTGTCTGTGTTGCCAAACTGGATTAGCTGACCCACAGCACATTTATGGTATATGCAACCAAGAAAACAGTTTCAAGAGTGGCAGGCCTCTATTTGTGCAACAGAATTATCACAGCGGGAGCATGCTCTGCAAAGCAGCTCTGCATGTGGAAGGCTGTGCCTGAGGTGCAAATTTCCTTTTGAACACCTTCAAATCACCCTGGAGATTGTTAACTCATCTGTGATTGCAGCTCTGTTGCCCATTGCTACAGCTTCTGGGACAAAATGGGAATAGGTGTCAATGTCTCCAGTAAATGTCTGCCAGGAAAGAGCTCTCCTTCTAAGTGGCCACAAGAAAAAAAAGAAAAGTATATAAAAATAATAATGGAGCAAGGAAAAAAAAAAAGTAAAAATTCTCTACAATTTGGATTCATTTACCACTGAGGGCTACTTTTCAGTAATTTTGCCCCTGAGTGTTTCAAGGCATTTCTTTCCCTTCCAGCCCCCCACAGCTAAGGGGATCTGTCATACAGGTCTCTAGTGCCTCAGCTGCTCATAGATTGGTCATTACTCGTGAGTTAGACTGGCTCCATTCTCTACAGAAAGACACTACCCATTTCATCTTCTAGTTAGTTTTTCTGCCAAACTGTGATACTGACACCCTCTGGGTGTGATTGAGCCAATTTTCTCATCTACTTCAATGAACCTTGACTCTGCTCTAACAGGATAATTTCTTCCCACAGCTTCTGGGAACATCAAATGAAATTGGACTGTCACTTACTGGATCCCATTCTTCTGGCTTTTAGGGCAGCCTAAGTCTCCAGTGTACTATATCTCTTTTATTTTCATTTCTTTCAGCCTGCCTTTTAGCTCTGTTTTACTTCCACAACACAAAATAATCTGCCTTGGCGTCATATGTGGTTGGAAATTCACCAGTATGGCTCAGTCTGAGGGGTAAAAGCCATCCCAAACTTCTCTCGTGTAGAAGTCCTCAGGTATACAAAAGAGCTGCTCACACGAAGATGCCACTGCCTCTAGCAATTCTGCTTGCTGAAAACCTGGCAGGGAAATACCAGCATCAGAGCAGGTAGGAATGTCTGTTCAAATATCTGTGAATTCTTCACATTCTGAAGAAGTCTGTTCTCTTTTACAATTGCACCCACCACCTCGGAAGAGCAGATTCTCTGCTCCTGCAAATCTATCCTAAGCAGCATTAGCTGAAAAGTTTCATGGGTTTCTCTCCCCCAGAAATCTTTATGGGAGGAAAGTCCTGGATCAGACTTCATTGGGATGACTGAGTTGGGCCAGGACCAAAAAAAACCCTTCCTAGCTTGTCCTTGCTGCTTTTCCTGCCCTGGAGCAGGTATGTGCTGTTCTCAAAACATATCAGGCCCATCTCTAGAAGTATTAGGATATTTTCCCTTAAGGCAAACACTCAAACCAGGAAATGTTGCAACCCGTATCGAAAGAGAATTTAAAATTAGGAAGAGAAACTCCAGATGAAGAAGGAAGAAATCTGCTGGATGTGTATCTCACTGTCATCACAGTATTATCAAGACAACTTTTCAGCGCAGTAATGGCAGGAAGACAGAACAAGCAGGCACCTACCAGGACATTCAGCCTAGGTCACTGCTAACACACATGCCCACACCACCCTTTCCCATCCATCACCTCAGCAAGATACATCTTAAAAGCAGTCATGAATCCCACTTGTGGAGCTACTGTTTGAATACCTAAAACCCATTTGCTAATTTCAAGCTTAAATTTATTCCTAGTCATTTGTATTCCAAGGTATCCATGGCTCCTTTTCTCCTCTCTGGTATTTGCCTGCTTGATACATTTCCAGAGAGCAAACATACCCCATTTCTGCTTTTGTTTTGCAAGGTTAAACAAATCATTCCCTTAAATTTCCTACTGTAAAGCAGGATCCCTGTTCTGCTGATCATTCTCACTGCCCTTTTCTGTGTCTGCCAGCTTCAATTCACCTTTCTGCAAAGACAGTGGTCACTACTCCAAGTGGTATCGGAATTAAAATTAACTACCTCAAAACAGGGCGAAAAAGGATCACTCTTGAGGACCAGCTTAAAACTCGTAAAGAAAACCACAACATAACCACAAGATTTAGAGCATACATTTTAACTAAACTCACTCTTTATGTCTGTGGAAAACGACTTTCAGAACAGCGCTATGTTGCTCTTCTTTCCAAGTTATATTGCGTATAACTGTGTCATAATTTGATACCAGTCTCAAAAAGAGGTTGCTAGAAAACAAATCATAAGGTTCATGGGATTTCCATTGTGTCATGGTAACATTGCTTCTGTCCCTGAACCTGGGATTAAGGGCTTGAAGCAAAGGTGGAGATCTCAAGTGAAAGCCTATGCACTGATTTCAGCAGGCAGAAAAACAGCTCCAGAGGAGTTATTTTCATATTTCAGAACTAATGCACCTTTGCAAGTCCACAGAATTTCCCTTCTTTAGACAGGAGCAGAGTATGAGTATGGTATGTGGCCTGCCAAACATCAGGCTGTACATCCTTGCAGCCTCAGTGTTTGCCACTGACTGAGATGCATCCTACATCAGCCCTGTTGCAATCCCTGCAAGAATCAAAAACTATTTTCTGTAGCCTTCTGACCCCGGTGTTTCCCTGGAGCAAAATTTGTGCAGTGCTTCCCTAGGAGCATCCTCAGACATGCACAGAAGCTCTCAAAGACAGTTTATGAAAGACCATGGACATACATTCTCAGTCCAGATGTAGAAATAACCTCATAATGAAAAGCAAAATGGCTCTACTCAGCAATCATTTGAGCGACTTTGTTTCCACAGCCCCAGGAAGGATTCCTTCAGTTCTGAAGGTAGCACAATGCAACCACAGCAGATACTATCAATTTGCCACATTAGGTGTCCTTCCAGGAAAAAAAGCTTATCACCTCCTGATGACATTCTGTTTTGCAAGGATGTATTCTCTGAGCTGGAAGAGGGGAAAGCCAAGAGATTTCCATTGTCATCTGATTTTTGTCCTTTACACCACAGTGTCCGCAACATCCTCTGAGTATTGGCCAGACCTTCTCTGTAGGTTGTTTTTCAAAGCCATCAGAAGCAGAGGGAATTCTTCCCTATTTGTAACAGAAATAAAGTTCAGAACAGAAAAATGCCTCATGGCTAACTCAAGCAATTGCTTCACTTAAGCACTTCCTGTTCTGCAGTCCTTAAGAATAGTTATCGTCCTCACTGGACCAGGTTAATTCCCACTGTATATTGTTTGTAGATTGGATTTATGCACACATATGTTACTTCCCTACTCACACACTGCAAAGAGGAACAACATCCATGGGTTTTAACTTTTGTGCTTTTCAGCTTTTCTAAGATCTGTGGTTCATGCTTACTTGAGTTCATACCACAATGGGAACAAGAAATGTTTGTTTCTAGGTCTTTTCCTCTGGAGCTATCTGAAATATACAAATTGTTTGCAGCACAAAAGGTCACCTGCCTCTTAGCACAAAGTAAATTCAAGCATACCCACAATGTGCCTATGTGCTCCAACACTGTTACCAATGGTAATAAACTGTGAGAGAGTTCCTTGGCAAGAATGTAGCCTGCTCCAACTTTCCCAAGCACCTTCTGGACCTGTCTTGGTAGCGGGAGTCTGCCAGGAACCACACCCAAGCAGCAATTTGCTTGCAGCCTCCTAGCACAGGCCAACCCAGTCCACTGGTGTAGCTGCAGGCTGTTCCACTCCAGTTGGCCTCACTGGCTGGGACCATTCCCAGGCACGTTTAATAAAGTGATACAAACCCAGCCTATGTCCTTTTAACAAAATTACAAAGTCAAATCAAATTGTCACTGAAAAGCTGTTATACATATGGTTTTAATAACGTGCTATTTCGCAAGTGTCTGGCATTTTCTGGGCTCACTACATTTATCCTGTGCTCCAGTTAAATACACTGATACAATTTCATAGTTAACAGTGGAGTTGCTGAACTCCAGCAAGGCTGTGATGAACTGGCTCCTTTGGAATAACAAGGATAGAAGAACCTAAAGGAAGATTTTCTAAGGACAAGTTTGGCCATGACCTAAGCTGCAATCGCTGAACATTTTCTCCATGTGACAATCTCATTATAATTTTCTCCTGTGTCACTGCAATGACCTCCCACAGCCTGGCACCATCTAAAATAATACCAAGAAAGCAACTGCTCTCCTATTGTGCAAGCGAAGTTGGAAACACAGATGCGATCGATTGGGGGTTGGGCAAACTCCAAACTTTATTTTTAACTTCAATCACAAGATCTAGTGTGTCCCATTAAATTACTGAAATATACATAATACCTTCTTTCATTCAAAATCAGTATGCAGTGATTCCAGCTGGAAAAGAACTTCCAGAGGTCTCCAGTCCAACCTCCTGCTCAAAGCAGATGTAGTTACAGCAAGTTGCTCAGCGCCTTGTCCAGCTGTGTTTTGAAGAGCCCCAAGGGTAGAGAGTATACAGCTTCTCTAAGAACACATTCCAGTGTTTGACAACCTCCACAGTAGAAAAATTTCCTTATACAAAGTCAGAATTTTCCATGTCGTAGCACAGTAACAACCCAGAACTCTGCTGGGGGCAACTGAAAACCAATAAGGGCAACCAAGAACCCTTTCCAGGCGGAAACTGTGGCTAACTGGGAGCTCCTGGAGACACTCTAGGAGCACCTAGGGGCAACTGGAATGAAATGTGAATCCCTGAGGACAACCCAGAACTGTGCTGAGGCAGCCAGGGATAACTGGAACCCCCTGAGGGCAACCCGGGACCCCAGACATGTATCTGGTGTGTCATGTGCACTGAAATCATAAGAGTCAACAAAGATTTTATTCTACTCTATATGCCGAAATGAGCCAAATTTAGATGGAACTGTGACCTTAATTTGCAGTATTCTCAGATCCCAAGAGCAAAACTTAAGCAATTTTTTTTTAAAACACAAGATTAAATACATTCTAAAGTATTTGTAAAATACTGTAGAATGCAACATTGACAATGCAAAGCTTGACAGCTAAAAGCCTGCCCCTTACTCTGCTTCCCAATTCAGAGACAGATGAGCAAGGCCCAAACAGGCATTCTCCTCCTTGTGCTTTTATGTATCTACATGATACCAGCTATGCAGATGAACACCAATAAACACCAACCAAAACGTGCAGTATTCTTCACCAGAGAAGTTTTATGAGACGTGATTCGGCCTTCAAAGTAATTACTCCAATCCCCTCATAAGGCCAGCGGAGCTCAGTTAGGTTCAACATGGATAATGATAATTCTCATTGCTTCCATTAGGAAGCTTGCTGCACTATGAACAGTCAGGGAAAAAACCCCATCACTGTGTTCATTAGGAGAACTTCCACACCATTTCATAAAAGACGAACCCACCAGATCTACATGTCACAAGAGGTATCCACCATGCTGAAGTGCCTTGCTTGGTCAGGGCAGGAGATGATGACACCATTCACCGAGCATTTAGGGCAGTGTAGGCACATCCCTTAGTCGCATGATTAAGTCCTAAGAGAGGCATTGAGGATTAATTACAGTATCTTTTTTTTTTTTAACAAAGGTTCAAAAACTTGTGACAGAAGATAGACTGCGCCTGACTACTACTGCATTCAGTCTTGTACAAGCTGCCAACTAATTTTATTGTCCTGTCTCCACCTTTTGCAGCGACTCGTTGTGACACATTTGTCAGGGAATGGTCACATACACGGAAATACACACACAGGGCAAACAGGCACAGCAGTAAAAAGGAAGGTCAAATTATGGTTCCATTAACCTTGACAGCACCTCTTTAAAAGGAGGTGGAAACCGAAACAACAAACAACCAAACCTAACCTCCAGCTAAAAATAGGAGTTCTTCAGCTGAGTTCTTTTGTACCAGAGCAAATATTTACAGATTGCTCAGAAATCCTGAATAATGGGAGGGTTTAATGGAGGCTGACAAGTTCTTAACTAAAATATTGCTAATGTGCACTATGATGAAGCTTCTCCGCCATTTACCACAGGGGCCACTGTGCCACTAGAGGGTTTGCAGTCTCTACAGCCATGGATAATTAATGTTACACAATTAACAACTTCTCAGAGGAAAGCAAATGATCATTCCTGGAGCTTAATGGCAAAGTAAGTAGGTAAATAAATAAATAAAACCTACAGCTTTCACGTTTCCATCAGGAAAGTTTCTGAAGAATAAAATGCAGAGCGAAAGACCTATTAAAGACAAAACATGAAAACAACAACAGTGTGTTTTTGACTACCATTCATCTGCAACTGTAAGTGATGAAGGATTTAGGGCAGCAGGACAGTGCACTCAAATGTCTAAAATTGCCTGGTTTTATTTAAGAATATCCAGCATTCATTTTTAGACTTTCCACTAGAAAATAAATGGCTCAATATATTATCAAAAAACTGTCAAGAAATGAGCAAGAGAACTGCAAATTTCTTCATCCAGTGCTAAGGAGGGCTCTCTGGTGACAGTAGATGCCTCAGAGGGTGTTTAAATAACTCAGATGATAAATCCTGTGGAGAAACAGTGGGTTCTATTTGCTACTTGTAGCATTAATAATCAATCACTTTTCCATACAGCTTCATCCTGATGCTATTTTAGGGCACAGGATTTTCAGGAGCCAGAAGGGTCTATTCAAGCCTCAGCATCAATTCAGGGAACTGACATATTTGGCTTCAGAGCTTGGAGAGAGAAGAGAGCAACAAGGACCGGAGCCGAGGCTAAGCCTTGGACATCTCTGGACTCAGCAAATGTGAACATGCCCACGGTTCACATCCGGAGCATTTGTTCACCTCCACAGCAGGACTGGAGAAGTCCTAACAGTTACAAACATGCAAGGTCTGGTACTAATCCCTATGACTCTCATCCCTCCATTACAGAATGTCTTTGTTTATGACTCAATCGCCAAGATATTTTTGGAAGCTTTTATTCTGGCGATCCCAAAGCATTCTTTTCCTCTTATGAAAACTTTAGTACTTCTCTGGGGTGTGGTATATAACTTGGATACAGATTTTGGCTGAGGGCTAATGCTAACTTAAGAAGAGTGGGAATGACATTTTGCAAGGGATGAACCTTCTTAATTTTTCTCAGTCATTACTGTGAATATTTAAGGCACTTATTTTCGAAACAACAATCTAAAATACATATCAAAAGGCTAAAATACACATTGCAAAGTGCTGATCCTTATAATACAAGATTTAGGAAAGTTCAGTACAAGAAACTGGCTTTAAACCAGTAAATAAACAATGCCTCATTTTGTTTCAGATAGCTGGAGAGGGTAGCCAAGCCACAGTTCAAAACCAGAAAAAATCACGTCCAGATTTTCTTATTTTGCTAACAAAACAAACATGTATTCAATCTTTTGAGTGAACATTTGATAATTCCTTGAAGAATTTGTTACCTATAAATACAACATCTCTTCAACTCTGTGTATTATTACAGTTTCTCTGAGTGCCAGTCATAGTAGCAGTACATGCCAAATACTGTCCTTTTCCTCATAAATGGCAGCCTTCCAAAACCTTTGGCTATATATAACTACTGGAGTGTTTGAGGAATCTGGGGAATGAAAAATCTCCAGCAGAGTAATTTGCTCAGGTCTGTAGCAGAAGCTTGAGACCAATCACTGTGTTTCCTAATTAATGGCAATCCAAGAACGTCTTTTTTTGCTTACCTCTGCATTGCACATTACATCTGCAATTCACCCAGACCATGGCTCCTGCACATCTCCTTTAGTGGCAGTGCTCATGCGAACTTCCATCAGCTCCTGTACCCTTCACAGCCATTCAATTCCACTACTTCACCACTCCTTCAGTGGTGCCAGGACACTGATTAGAAACTCGTGTTTGAACAAACCTCAGGTGGTATAACTTTGCTCCAGGTTTTCAATCAGGACATTTTTAACACAAATAAGTTCCCAGATCTGATTCATCATTACAACTACTGAAGAACAAAACAAAATTGAGATTGATGGTGATGAAGGTGGCACTAGCATCAAGAGTATCCAGAGATGTTTCAAACTTTCTTCCCAGGCCTGCAAACTTCTAAAAAGCTGGTTTAGGACAAAATTGATGGCTTTATGCCCAAATTGATGTCTTTATCTCACCTGCTGATGGAGCATATTGACATCTGTGGAGGCCTTGAATTAAATTCAAGAGCAGCTTCCCAAGCAGGAGCCAGTAAAAGCATTCAAGGAGTTCATCCTCTGCCAGTGATAGCGGGTTCAGATGAAAACGTGATGATCCAGAGGAGGGCTCTGCCTTCTCCTATGCTCAGCATGTGTTAGCTAGGGGCCATGCTTCCAGCCAGATGTTGCCAGACTCTAGGCAAACTTCTGTGTTTCCAAAAGCCATCAAACAGCAGAATGTAACAAATTGTTCACTAGAAGAAAATCTTCAGTTAGCAGTTGAAAATTAGATCTTTTTTAAACTATTCTCTCATTGCAGTTTCTCATACCACGGCTGGACATTTGAAATTCTCTCTGGATACCCTTGTATATACAAGCATGATTTCTGCCTTCTGTATTTTACCTCTGTATTTTGTGATATACAGACTTCATCTCAATCCCAGTGTGAATTTTAGGCCTCACACTTCCCTGTTAAAACTGCAGATGTAGCAGATGCCACAGCAGGTATAAAGTTTCAAATCATCTAGCAGAATGTTACAGTTCTGAAATTCTTGCCTTTTTTCTCACTCATATTTCCCATTCAATGAGCAGAGTAAGGATACAAACCTCTGGTCTTCATTCCCTGGAATACACTGTTTTTTCTTTTTTCTTCAAAGCTGCAGTAAGAAAATCAGCTTCTTAACAGCAAAGCAAAGCCAACAGGTTCAAAAACGATCACTGTGAGGTGCAAAGCCAGAGACTTTTACCTGCAGGACAGTGAGTACACCATCCACATCAGAGCTTTATAAACCAGGCTAAAATATTTCAATGTTTTTCTGCCTTAACACTATCAAGCACGGGCAAGCACAGTGGAGCCAGCATGTGATTAAAAAGTACCATGTAAAAAGCTTCCACAGATTTGGGGTTTTTTAAAATGTGTAAATGTATTACAGAGTTCTCATGCGTTTGTGTACTTGTGCAGCAGCCTAGCTGTGAGGATTTTGCTGGCTGTTCCCCACACCCTCACAGACAGGCATGCAGTAGCTTTGGCTGAACATGAAAAGGAATGCATAGGGAAAAGTTACAAGCTCATAAAATGTTAATGGTCACTTGCTTCTGTTTTTCAGTATATAACAACTAAATAGACTCATCTTGTTAATGCAATCCGAGGTTGCTCTGGTTTTGTGGTATTGTTCTACTAAATCTCCACTGCATTATACTGGTGTGCACACATACACACACACTCAGCTACAAATTTTTCTGCTGTGATTCTCCCCAGTGAAAAAGCATTACAGCCACTACTGGCACCAGCAGAGAAGGGAAGGAGGTGCAGCATATTGTTTAACAATGATGCCAAGCAAGTTAATAATTAGAATTTGCTATGGTCAGCTTCTTTCCCAAATACTTCATTTAAGTTTGTCCTTTCTAAAAGATTTTCTCATGTAAGACTCACATTCATGCAAAAGGCAGATGCACATCTGTGGTTTGCAGGCTTTCAATAAATAAGTTGTTATAATAAGTAAAATTTAACAACCTGGAGAAAGGAATGGATCAACCCAGATTCTAAAGAAGCAAAAGAACTTTTCCTGCTACGAATATGTCACACACAAAACTACTTGAATAGAACATCTGTTGTCTATAATCTGATAGCAGTGTAGGTTTTAAACAGCGCAAAGAGATCCTAACGCATGGGCAGATGCGTGGTTAAAGGCAGCGCACAGGATGATCCCCATCTTGTGCTACCCACTTCCTTAGACAGAAGAATAAAACCTCACTCCTGCCAGAGTGCCGTTTCACTGTCAGCACACATTTGGACAGCCTAAGACCTTATGGCTTGTTTTATTGAGTACCAGCCTTGTATCAGTCAACCTGAGCCTTTGTCCTTGTGAAATCATGCCAGAAAGCTGCTTGGGCCAGGGACAGATGTCCTTTGTTCCAGAACAGATGCGGCCTTGCTTTGTGCCTTTTCTTTCATGGCCTCCTGGCTGGGGCTGCAGTGGCACCCTGTCCCCGACATTGCCATGTCTGACATCTGCCGTGGCAGCGCAAGGGACACCCCTCCTTGGATGCAGAGCAGCTGTGTGAGCCGTAAGGGCACTGCTGCTGTGCAAGTGCCAGGATTCACTTGCTGCTGTGGCACCCATGGCCCTATGTGTGCACAGCATGGGGTACATGTGTGTGTGAGTATCTCTGTGTGTGTGTGTGTTTTTCTCTGTGTGCATGCATATATGTGTGTGCGTGTGTTCACCTCCCCTTCTGCCTTTCATGACTGCAGGAGGTGACACGCCTGTGCCTGAAAGCTGTGACACCAGCGCCGAGGATGCAAAGCAGCAGGATGTGAGGAAGTGCTGGAGCTGCTACAGCTGAGTCAGCAAGCCCCAGATGCTCTCCTGCCTATTTGTCTTGCAGCAAGCTGCTGTCTGTGCTGCGAGCTCCCCAGCAGGCCATGCTTGCTCAGGAAGTTACAAAACTGAGTAGAATGGTCTCAGCTCTCCCAGAGTCAACAAAAATATTGGAACTTATGTACCTAGGCTGGCTATTTCTGCTCTGAACTTTGCAAGCAGAAAACAGCTCACATTAAAGACAGGACAGTGGAGACAGGCTGAGAGAGTTGGGGTTTTTCAGTCTGCAGAAGAAAAGGCTCTGGGGAAACAACGTAGCAGCCTTCCAGTGCCAAAGGGGGCCTGCAAGAGAGCTGGAGAGGGACTTTTTGCCAGGGCATGAAGTGATAGGACAAGGGGTGATGGCTTTACATTGACAGAGGGTGGGTTTAGACTAGATATTAGGAAGAAAATCTTTACTTTAAGGGTGGTGATACACTGGAACAGGTTGCCCAGCAAATTTGTGGATGCCACCATCCGTGAAAGTGTTCAAAGCCAGGCTGGATAGGGCCTTGAGCAACCTGGTCTAGTGGAATGTGACACTCCCCCCCAGATGAACTTTGAGGTCTCTTCCAACCCAAACCATTCCATGATTTTATGATTCTGTGCTTTCATTCTTCAGAAGACCTCCATGACATTCCTACAGCTCTCACTGATGGACGCAAGGATAAAGACATTTAATTCTGCTTCCTCACAGAACTCTTTACCATCATTCAGAAAGAAACTCTCTGTCCGTAACTGTTGAAAAATGCCTATCCAACAGCAAGCATGGAATCACTCTGTGTCTAACTGACCTTAGGCGCGTTGCAGGTTGCTGAATCACCCAGATTTTCTGTCTTTGTAGACTGTTTCCCCACCTTTTAATTTGTGCCAGCAATAAGTAGTACAGCAACTAGAAAACAAGCCACTTTAAGGAGATTAATTTTTTACTTTCTGTCAAACTCATTTTTAGCCAGATCAATTCCTTGAACCACTTCACTGCCTGACAACAGAACCAGCTGCAGTGGGAATAACCGCCGACTGACAGCCAGTTGGATTTGGATTGGCTTCAGCCATGATGAAACAGCATCCTCCTTCAAGAAGAGAGGCCTCAACTAAGGCATGACTCATGCAATGACCTGTAAGCTTTAAAAAAGGTGTAGTGAGTGATAACAGTAAAGCCTGAGGTAGAAAAAAATGGTGCATGAAGTGAGGTGGTGTACTTCCTGAGTGACTGGCGTCTCAGTGGAGTGTGGAATGCCTCTCCTTTTCATACACACCATTTGGTCTGTGACTGAAGATTAAGCCATCTAATTTCTAATCACTGCCTACTGTGGCAAGCACTTGCTACACACACTTTCTGGATGGTGAAGCTATGAAGCTCACATCTATGAAGCTCAAATAGAGAAATATCTTAAGACACTTAGAGGAAGAAAAGCTCCCTGTGAAACCTCAGCCAGCTGCAATGCTCGTGGAACTGGAGGGGAGAAGATCTGAGTTGACTTTGAAAGAGTGGGGAGAAAATATCACTATTTTCATAGAGGAAGTATCTTAATACATTTTCAGTCATTGCAGGAATACCCCTGCAATTGTGAACTGTGGAGTGATTTAAAACTGTCGGGAAAAATATAATCAAAGAGATGCCCCCTGATGTCTCATGATCTCTTTCTGAGGCACATATGGTAGTTATGGCTTTTGATGTTTGCTCTCACACCTTTAATTTGTAGGGAAGTTTTCTGTAAGCTATGACATGTAAGGACAAGCAAAGACAATGTTCTCTAGCCCCCAGGGCATCTGAAATAACTTTTGTCTTGGGAAAAAAGATTCATTAGGCTGAAGTGCGCAGGCTTACTCAAAGACCTCACTTTACAGGGCAAACTCTTACCTGAAACAGTGAAAGCAAGAGTTTGAAAAATAGAACCCCACAAATTTAACAATCTTTTCTCACTAAATTCAGAAGTAGTTACAACCCCAGCACAGTCACTGCACAAAACTGCTTTTTTTTCCCAGCAGTTGAAGAGGGATGTCTATTGCATCATCAGCCTGGAGATCAGGGCCAGCAGATGAATGTGAGGGTTAGTCTCCAGTGAAACACTAAGCATCTCTCTCTTCCTAAGGCACTGAAAGAGGCTTCATATTCCTCCCTCAAGACAAGCCATTGCTCAAAGATTATCTTTAATATACAACATCTTTCAAGCAGACTAATCTTCCCCATTGTCTAGACTGCACAATACAGCCTTCAAACAAGAAGTGCAAATGGGGACATTTCTATGTTCTCTCCTCATCCCTCTTATGTGAACAGCTGAGAGACCAACAGGCAGCAGAGTCTTAGATCTTGGATTTAGTTTGTACACTGCAATAAAATTGCAGGCCAAATTGTAATAGTATGACAGGAGAAGGATCTGTGGGTATATTCATATACTCCACAGGCATTTCCTCAGAGATACTCTTTGACACTCAGGGCAAAGAGCTTCCTCCTCCGACAGAGGCTTTTCTGTCTTTTCTGGATGACTTCTTGTAGAGGCCTTTCCTGGGCTTGCCACTTGGACTCCAGTTTTCAGATACAATTTCTTTCTTTGGGAAACCGTCAGAAAACATTTGGTGCTGCTGGTGTTTCCCACCGTGGGAAAACCTGTCAGTGCCAGGCAAGAGGAGGCAATGTTTGTAATGTGCAACAATTGGGTGGCTCTCAGCCAACAAGAAGTGAGGTCCAAGGGTCATGTATGCCCTGCTCTGCTGACTATTCTGACCGAATACTAAAGATCCCCAAAAGACAGCTGCTGCTACAGCTTTGTGTTGCGGATCCTTTGTTGGTGTTTAAAGTATTTTATTTTTAAAAATATTTTTCTGGCCACAGTTTCCATCTGTTTTTCCTAGAGCTGGTGGATGGTCAATTAACTAGAGTTTGGGGAAATCAGCAGTTTTTTGTTTGCAATCATTCATGCAGATCTTTCTCTGCCTTCAGTCTGAGCTGATTCGCAAAGACAAACAACTAAAATAAACACAGCTCTAATGCTGCCTGGTTCAGAGTCAACTGAACATTCAGCTCTGGAAGTACTGCAGGATTTTTAGGTAAAGCATAAATCCATCCAAATTTATTTCATGTTTGAAAGAGATCCATCACCAGATGGGCCTGCCTTGGAGCTGGGAGCTGATGGAGTTAGACTGTGCCCACACTTCCTTCCTGGGAGCAGCAATTTCAATGGAAATACTCACAGAGTAAACGCTGAACCCTGGGTCTTTCAGCTTAACTCCATTTCCTTGGCTTCTGCATTGAGCGGCTGGGAAAAAACACCCGGCAAATAGTTCCTCAGTCTGCCCCGCTCCTCACCCCATGCTGTTTGTCTTCAGCTCGGCCAATATGTCCCTTTGCATGGACAAACTGTAAAATCAGTAAGGGGAAGAGTTCATCTTAAAAAAGGAGCATGGAAACTTGGGGAGGAGGAGGGAAATAAGGAGTTACAACCATATTGGCTCCCCACACCTATTTAGGATGGGATTTCACCAGTCACTGTGTTAGCACAACTGAATGGAGAGCCTGGAAAGGAGAAAGTGGGCAGAGATGAAGCAAGTCTGGCTGCTGAGCACAACAGCTCACAAAACCCTGACCTGGCCCAAGAGGGACTGAGCTCCATAAGCCAGCTCTGATGCTACTGAAGCACCCTCCTGATCCTGCCACGTCACAGGACAGCATGAGAAGCAGATTTAAGTCTCTGTGGGCCTTGAAAAGAAGACAAAAAACCCGTAGCTTTGTGGGGGTAAAAGCAGAGGGTACGTTTCAGTGCTCTTTGGCTTTTATGTTAGATACGGATCTGAAGTCCACTGAGTTCGTTTGAAAGACTGAGTGCACTGCTCTTTATCAAGACTAAAGATCAAATATTTCAAAGATTTCACCAATTCTTTCACTGGCTGCAAAGCACTAAGAAAGATGACTGGGAAAATATAGAAAAAGGCGAAAGAAACACAGAAACACAGAAACAGCAATGTACCATTGAAACAGAATGTTACTGTGAGATGTAGTTTATAATACTTAGTTGATCAACATGCTAGGCAAGGGATTTGTTTTTTGTGTTTTGAACCAGTAGATGCACAGATGGGGTCTATAATAGAACTGGCATGTGTGTGGATTTTTTTTTAAGGCTGCATAATTTTACAACCACTACTAACATTCGCGCGTGTTGATATAATGGGAAGAGTACTCAAACTTCTGAGAATTAACATTGTCAAACTGGCTTCCTGCCCATGAGGTGACATTGAATTTGCAGTAGTCTTTGTCTGGAGCAGCAGTAGTGGCTACAGCCAGATTGTGCAGACCCATGAGCTGCTCTAATCATAGTAATAGCAGTAGCATCAATATGATCATAAGTAATTTAAGAAATGTAATTTTCCCCATGTTTTCAGCCAGAGGTACAGTGGCAGCTACCTTGATTAGGATCAAGCAATAGATCTGCTTTTGAGGCAGGGTTAGAAATGGGCTTTTCTGACTTCTCTTGCTATATATGATGTGGTTACCATGTGGAATAGAGCACCAGCACACACTAACCAATTAGGCCTCATTGACCAACCAGGTCCAAAAGCATTTCCACGTGCTCCAACAGGTTTCTCTTCACCAGTAAACTACCTGAACATCATCTTTGTCACAAATTTACCAATTTCAGCTGCACTCTCTCTAAACCACCACCAGAGATGATCCTGCAATTAGAATGGTCCAATGGACCCTACCCAAGAGGGGAAGAGTGTTTGTCTGTGACAAGCCTGTTCTGGAGGTGAGCTGTCCTGCATACGTGGCCACCTGCTTGGGCTGTTTGTGTCCACAGCCACAGAGGCCACTCCACAAATGTGCCTTCTGATTGTCAGTTCATGGGTTTGTTAAGTGCACGGATTTTCTAAAGCAACTTTGAGGAGGGGTCATTACTCCTTTCTCATTCACCTGTATCAGTGAGAAGTGAAGAAAATGAACAGAACGACACAACCAGTAATACAGAAAGAGAAAAAGAAAGGTACATCAAGATGTGTGTGTTTTGCTTTTCTCCAGGGATAATGTAGGGAGTACATTTTGTCCTGAGATTTTCACAAGAAAGCAATTAACTCTCGGAAAAAAATAACATGAGTCAAGATTTTAAAACCTGTATGTGTTAGAAAAGATCAACACTTGGGAAACTCACACAAACATGCTTTCAGAATTCCTCTAATGCTGTCAGTTCAGCTGAATGCCACCAGTTCACATCAAGTGCAGAAGGTCCCCTAAGCAACTCAGCACCTTCAAAATGTTTATTTAGAAGCACAGCTAGAGCAGGAAAAGCCTAGCTTTAAGCTATGTATCTGTCAGAGACTCATACATAAACCATTTCACTAAAAGAAGCTATTTCAGCATTTGGTGACTCCTAAGAATGGTCCAAACTATGCTGCAAAAATACTGGAGGATGTGTCCTGATCTCTGGGATACAACCCAGCTGAGATATATGCCACTGCAGTCATACCTGTCAGTGTTTTAAAAGAAAAGCCCATATAATGCTAATCTGATCAAACTGCAAACTCAGTGCTTAAGCAATAAAACTGCAGTTTTACTGGTCCCTGTTACTTCTCAAGTCTTAAAATCTCTGACAGGTAATATGGCATCTAAAAGACTCTTCAGATCTACTCTTAAAAGCTAAGCTATCATAGACAAGAAACTAATAGAGCAAAACCATAGTAATAATTGAAGCAACCATAATCCACCTAACTACTAATCAAAAGCCTCTCTGAAGAGCTTCCTATTTTGGATGGGTTCTGCTGATCCCTTTTATTTGTTTGATTTTATCAGCAGCACCAGTGAACCAACAGCCCTAAGCTGAGGCCATCACAGGCAGGCACTGACTGGCTCTGCACCAACATGAATATTACTAGTCCAAAATCAGTTGCAAACTCTGGAACATCAGGTGAACAAAGCCCACTGCCACCAAAAAATAGCACTGCAGAATTCAATCTCTCAAGCCTCCAGCACAAAGAAAGCAATGCTGTGCTAGTAGAGACACAGATTTTTTTGCAGTATGTTTGTCATTCAGATTATTGCCTCCTCAATTGCTGGTAGCTGAATTCCCATCTCATAAAAGCTTTTTGAAGGAAAATCCCTCAGAGGGAGCTGACTTTTCCATTTTTTTCTTCATTTCTTTAGCTCTGTGGAAGGCCCACCCACAGTTTTGGCTGCCTATTGCAGCTCTCTATTCTGTTTAAGTTCTTTTCTTGCTCAGCTATTTGCAGATGCCAATTAGAGCAAAATGTCTACAGGGCTCTTATTAATTAAAAAAAAAAATGTAAAAAACCAGAAAATAAATGAAAATCTTGATTTCAGTGCTAACCCCAAATTTGGAAAGCTACAGACACTTAAAAATACACCCTGTCTTTTTTGTTTGGTTGTTTTTTTGTTCTCTGTCCCAACTATCTCCCTCCAAAATCATTAGCTAGGATGGATAAACACAAGAATACATCTTCACCTATAGCAGCAATTGTAATTTTTAGGTCTGTGGACAACCATACAACATGATGCTTTTCCTCAAGAGATGCCAGAGTGGTTCTAAGAGGGAAAGTGTTGCAGACATGCTGAAGTTATAACAACATAAACCATAAGGGCTGCAGGACAACCTTTTTGGCATTATAAAATACTTTTTTATAGCATGGGAGTTTTCACCTGAGTAACAAAGCCCTGTAATAACTCATGAAACCATCTCCATATCTCCATGAAAGGATGTAACCAGAAATATCACCTGTCATCTAGGCTAACTTCTTCAGGTTCTGCTTGAAACTCAGACTCTGTAAGCCTTCAATGCGCTTTTGTGAAACATGTTTTCTGCCTCCAATCCCCCCTCTGGTAGTAGTGCATGCATTAACTGACGTCTCATTATAATACTGTTACTTCAGATCTTATGGCACAGTTCTCTTTTAGCCCTGAAAAACACTGTTTTCACTGTACTGCCATTTTATCTCACTTCATGCAATTATAAAATAGCATATACATCTGTTAAATATTATTATTACTGAAGTAAAAAATTCCCTGTAGCACAAGCAATAAAATTTTTATAGAGAACATATTTATCTTTTGACACATTATTGTATTGACTCATGAAAAATAGAAGCAATATTCTCATTATTTATCCAATCTAACTTGAAGAATGGTATTGCCATTTCCTTCCAGGAAGAAAGGATGTTGAATATTTGATATATGTGATTAGTGAAGTCTGCAGCGACCTCTTCCAGTATTCTGTATTGTTAACAATCATTGAACCTTACAGAGGAAGAGGAACAGGGGTTTTGAGAGTTGTCATGTATTTGATAGTTTCACAAAGTCATTAAGTTTCTTGAAAGGCAACAGGTAACTTAAACTTAAAAGGAAGTTTAACCAAAACATGGCTAAAAGTCACCACCCAAAACAAAAGGTCATGAGAAACCACTTGGGGGGCATTGAATTCTGTGCCTAAGTGGGATTCCCTGGATACTGTTTAATGCTTGTTAGAAAGAGACAACAGAAACGTCTCTGGATTTACCTCCCATTCTCAGGACTAAAATTTCAAATTACTGCAATAATATAGGTTCTTCTATAGCTCAGCCCCTCAGTAATTCTGCTGGCTGCTAAAACCAATGTAGAAATGGAGCCAAACCACAATGAGCTCTAGAGGCACCACTTCCACAATGTCTGAGATATGGGCTCTCTCCATTCAGACCCGCGGAGACTAAGAGGGGAGAGTGCTCGCAAATGGTATTTTAGCTCGGGCTCTCTCTTTTTGACAGCCCAGAAGGGTCAGTCAAAAAGAAATTAATGCTTACATGAACACAAGTGAAAAAGCTGAGATCCCAGCTCAGCTGCTGCTGTAGCAGATGTTGAAATTCACTCCCACACAGCAACCTTGGGGATAGTACTGCACCCAAGACTTCCTTCTGCAGTAACTGCCAGCTCTAGAGAGCTCTGCAGTTTGGCTGCGAGGCACAGAGAGGGAGGCAGCAGTGTGCAGAAGGGAAAATTCCAGCTGTGGTTGTTTCCACTTCCCTCTCTTCCCACCCCACAACAGCTTCACTGTCAGAAACAACAACAAACTGCAGGACTGCATTCATGCTGATCCCCAAGTGCCAATTTCAACCCCTCAATTGAAGGATCATTTTCTTAGGCACATTTAACTAGCTCCAAGCCTTTTTGCCTGTCTAAAAAAGCAGTATCAATTAGTAATAAGTAATAATACATAATTAACAGCAGTATTTAGAAGCAGTCCTGCCTTGCAGGGCTCTGGCTACTAGCTAATCGAGCTTTACACTGAAGCACACTAGAAAAATGTTAACATCATCATATCATTTAAAGGACATTTCGCCATGTATTTCTTGAATGACTATTCGTCCATTCTCCCTTCCTCTTCAGAGCACTTTCCAAAGGCATGCCATGATGGCTGGCAGCACCATCCCTATTCTTCAGAGGATGGACAGGTAGAGCAGCTGGCCAGCAGCTCACTGGTAGAGCCAAGAACAGCAGCCAGGTGCATCAAGCTCTGTGTTTCATCAAGTCAGCCACAAGCAAGGGAGCATGACTCTAAAATAAGGGGAATACAGCCTTGGTAGAGTTTCCTACACAAGTGTGGCAGGAAGAGATTTTGAGTCTTGGTCCTGCTTGCTCATGACCTTTCTCAAGCACTGAAGAATTCTCTGAAAAGATTTGTAACTAATTATCAGCCTTCACAGCTTTCAGCATAACTACTGCAGTTCTCAAAACCACAAAATAAATTGAATGCAGATGAGCAAGACCAGAACCATAGATAATGAGAGAGCTCAGCAGACGAAAAAAAGAGAATTAAATAGAAAAACACATTCTAAGACATTCAAATCATGTCAGTGCCCACTAAAGAATGTCAGCAGTGGTCTTTGTGGAATAGGAGCTGTGCTTGATGCAGCATTTCAAGAAGGAGAAGGTTTATTTATGAACTTGATCTTGTTTGGAGAGTTTTAGCTTGATTTTTAAGGTAGAGAAATCTGGGGCACAGGGAAGAACATCAAATTATTTTCTAGAAGAAAATCCCTTTTCAAAGGTTATAGGTATCAAAGCAGCACATTACCACTACAATTTGCTTCATACATCTATTCCCCAATATCTAAGAGTGAGTAAGGATCTGTTTCTACATATGGCAGAAAAAGGCAGCAAAGGCAGAGCAGAAATGGTGGTGAGAGCACTATGCTGCATGGAGCAGCAGCACTCCAGGACTGGCTGACAGGCTGGCAAGGATTTTAACCCTCTTTTGCCCTTTTGCTCTTCTCCCAGGGTGGAAGAGGGAACAATTTTGGCATCACTGTATGGCCTGTCTGTATTGTTCCACTTTTGTTCACTACTAGTTTTTTTTCTAGGAAAGAAATTTTTTGAGCATCTCAGCAAATTCATCCGGGGCTTTTTACAGAACACGTGGTAGACAAATTCTGACTCCTGCATAGCAATAGATGTACAACATGTTGTTTTGAAGTCAACTCTTGGATTTTTCAAAGCAGAAAAAGCATTTCCCTTTCCTGCTGGGAGCAAGGCTACATACTGCTGATCACTGTGACTTCTCACAGTGATCACTTCCAGAGGCAATAAAATAAGCTGCATTTCAGCATTTGTTGTCTGTAAAGCTTTAACAGTCTCAGCTATAAGCAAGCAACACATTTTGTTTTCTGTCACAGGTATGTGAATTTAAGTTGCAATATCTTAATAAACCATCATGTACCTTCTTCTGTTATATTTCTCAAGTTTTTTGAGCAGAAGACTTACTTCTGTCCTTCTACACCTGATCTGGTTTTAAAGCTCAAAATACACTTGTCACCTCTGAAGTTTCATTTAACCATCCAGGCTCTTCCTACATGTCAAACAGATTTGAACCCTGAGACAGAAGCTATAATTTTTTTTAGATCATTTCCACTACAGCCAGATATGGCAAAACCCACTGTGTACTAGGACTAATCTTAGGAAGCTTCTTTCACATCAGCCTGAGCAGCTTGCAATAGGTCGGAGATATCTAAACAGAGCTGGGTTTTAAATTTCAGACTACAGTGGAAAAGATGCTTCAGAAGTCCCAGGTGCATTGCCCAGTCCCTGGAGAATATCTGAGGTTACGGTGGGTGGAATGTTACATTTTCTCCCTTTGCCACATTGTAGAGCCTTTGTCTACTCTGAAATGCACGGTACTTGCAAACTGCTTTTCCCAGAGGTTAAATACTTTTTATTCACAACACGACAAAGGCTTCTCTGTGCAACAGTGCCAGAAATGCCTAGGAATTCTGCTTGGCTTCATTTATATCTCTCGGAATGTTGGGTGTGCTATATTTTCAGATGTTGAGGATTTCTACAGAATTTATCAATAGCCATAATGTTTTCCAGGAGAATCCCTGGCTCGCCTTTAAGAGTGAACAGCTCCATCCTTAGCTTAGCACTTCTGTCAGGCTAGGATCAAATCCAGACACTCTTTCCATTTTTCTTTTAGTGGATCATCTACACTTAATCTTTGCCTCTGACAAACAGGATTAAGAAAACTCTCTATTTTTGTTCAAGGTCCCAAACCGATATATAAACACTGTAATTTACTACATAATGGCAGCTCTTTCAAGGCATAAACATAAGCAGCAATAACAATCGTGCCTTTTCTGAGAAGTTCTTCTTTCCAGAGGTATAAAACACAGCTGAGGCGGGGTCTATGTGACCTTCACTTGCCTGAACTCCACAATGCACTGAAAATTATGCTGCAGAACAGGGGATAAACAGTCCCATCTCAACTGGAAAACTGAATTAGATTAAACAAAACAGCAACAATTTCTCATCTGATCCCTTCTGCAAATAAGATTTGCTAAATTGCCTCTGAGATTTCAGAGGGCAAATTCACCCACTGAGCTGCAGGAGTTACAGCAGGGTTCAATGTGGTTTTGGTACAGTAAATGGCTTTTGAGCACTGCTGAGGGTACTGAGTGCAGAGGTAATGAGATGAAATCACAGATCAGGGAAGGCTTCATTTGCTAAGATATTTTACCAACAATAGAATATTCATAAGAGTCTACTGCATTTTATTAGTTTAGCTGTTGAAAATAAATCTCACCAAAAAAACCCCAGATTATTTCCATGGAGATTTTAAACAAGTCAAGAATGGGGTTTCTGAAGTAAAATAGCTTGTTTTAAATTCAACAAACAAAAAGATTTTCTGCTGTAAGGACTTTTGAATAAAACACTTTCCTTTTTATTGAAAAAATTCCTTTTTGGCAAAAATCAAAAAACTCCAACTACGAAAGGGAGGAAAAAAGGTTTTGAAAAACTTCTTCAAATATTCTGGGGAAGCTTTGCTTTCTGGCACAGTCATGGCAGACTTTAAGACAGTATACATAGAATGTTTTAAAAAACATACATTTAAATATCCCAGTTCTGACTTCCTTTACTGCTGGGCTTGCAGAAACAACAGACTGAGGGGAGGAAAACTCCTGTGAAGGATGTCTGTGCTCCTCAGGGGCTGGCTTGGTCCTCATCTCAGTCCCTGATACAGACTGAGCAGCCCCAGAAAGATTCTCAGGCACAGCACTGTGATGTTCTTTCCCCCACGATGAAGTAATGACAATTTGAATAAATCATTTCTTCTCTATTCCCCTGCTGTTCCAGCAAAGAGCTGCAAACAGAACCTATTTATCTGAGCACTGTGTTGGAAGGCTGAATACGGACCTAAAGAAAAACGGGCAGGGAAAAGGGCAATATTCTTTCGTTAGTCTGAAAGTTTGGGTGAACTCTGATATACAGAAAGTGGTGTTATAATGATTTCTTTAGCAGATGAGGTTTTAACCCAAGGAACTTTAAATAGATGAAGAGCCTTATACAGAATAAGGCCCCTCTGAATAATATTTCAGCAGGGAATACTTCAGTGAGTCTCACAGAAATGAGTATAATAAGAGTTAAATTGCTCCTGCTCCAACAGCAGATTTTTCTTAAAATAAATGCAATGAAAACACCATCCCCTGAGTATAATTTTGTACTCTGGAGCCAAAATCCTCTCTTATTTACACATAAATCTAGAGCCTTATTCACAGAGTAGCAGTTGCCTTGACTCATTTCCCAAGGCACGCTCTCTCCACCACTCCAGGTACAATCCAACATCTGCAGTCAGGCTGTGGCTCTCAATGGACATATTCCAGAGATATATCAGGATAACCATATTCAGAGCTAAATTCTCATGCTTACGGCTAATGAAAGCCCGATGTTTATGTACCAGAAGAGGCCAGCAATATCTGAACAGGGATAGCTTAAATTACCATGTTCTACAGTGTTCAGACTTCTTTTAGAGCAATAAGGGGGGAAAAAAGTGCCATTTGAATCTGACTCAAAATTGGCAAGGTTATTACTCATATTGAAAGGAGATACGGTGTGTGTGATGAACTGAAAACGTTATTAGAGAAGAACAGATGACAGGCCAAGTAAGTGCTGGTTTCACTGGTACACTGTTAATTATACATTCACTCTTTCACATAATGAAAAAAAGTCTCGTGTAGTGTCTGCAAAAGGGGCATGCACATTTGCATATAATGAAACCTGCAACGACAAATGTCAGCAGTACCATACACTGATGCCATGAATAATTCATAACACAGAATAGTTGAGCTAAAAGCAGAGATAATCCAACCCCTTTATCTCCCCCCCACCCGCTCCCAGCTCTCTACAGGCAGATAAAACCTTATTTTCTGAGCACTTCAAACCCAAATAGTTTCGAGAATTCCATTTCAGATAGAGGAAACTGCTGTATGGTCGTGGCAACTTTGACTTTAAGAGCACCAGTTCTGGTCTGGTCAGTCAAGCACTATCTGTCAGCTCGTTTATCTGTCCGTGGCACTACCTGGGACTCTATTTAGCAGAGGCCGGGATTTACCCGGTCATTTCCCTCCACAAGCAGTGTCTTCATTACGATGGAGCCCATGAGAGAAAATGTGGAGAGCCACCACTTCCTGGTGTATTTACTTCGGGCTCTAAGATTTTTCCATGTCAGCTGGAAACCTCCTGAAAGCCTGCTTTAGAACAATAATTGAGGATGGAGAGGCAACTGTCACGTTCTGCTCATATTTATCCATGATATAGTCTCAAACAATTCCAGCTGGGTTACTGAGCTGTACTTTTTGACAGCCTGGCAGGGCAGATGGTATCAAAACCTGCCAGATCAGAAGTTAATGTTTCCCCACTGGCTATAGGAAGCACTGCAATTGCCTGAGATGAGGGTTTGCCTTGATAATAATTTGATTAAATAAGCAGATGCCCGCTGACTAAAGAAGGCATCAGCACATGCTTCTGCAGAGGAATGACCAGCATACCCAGGGGAGAAACAGAAATACCCCACAGGGAAGTGAGATACTGAGGAAAGCTGGGGGAGAATTGCATTGCTGGTCTCCAGGGATGTCTAGAAGAGACTTCAGGTTGAAAAGTTCAATAAAATGCTTGTCTCTCTTGTGACAGGTATTTAAACTGGAATTCAAAAAACGTCTGACTTGAAGAAGGCAGTACTGATGTAATTTTCCACTGATAACACCTCACTCTATCACACAAACAAGGAAGGTCACCACCACTCCACAGCTGTCTCTAGACTAGAAGAGGAGGGATGTATCATTTAGCTCACAGCTAAAGCACATTCAATTCACTCAAAGTTGTACACTTTTTATTCAGCATCATCTTACTCTGCTGGTTATCTCCATCACTTACATCCTCCACCACACAGGTTTTTAATATACACGCAAGCATGTATATATCACACAGCTTTTAATTACTAGTTCACACTCCTTAATACCACCTGTGTCTTTTCCTACACAAAAATCCACATTATGAGTCCCAACAGGGTTTTTAATCAGGTTTCCTCCACACTGTACACTCCAACAGACTTCCTAATGGTTTCATCATGTGCTGTTTAATACTCAAGGACCTGGCCTTGTTCCCTCTACAGAAAAGATGACTATAAATGCAGTAATATTTTAAAATAATGTAATTTCTTTGTTTGGGTGTTGCACTGATACCTATTTGCAACCACCATTTGCTGCACAGATCAGTGTCATTTTGTCCCACCTGAGCACTTTTACCTATAGAATTAAAATGATGGGTCTAAATGAAAAAGACTGAACCATAACACACATCTCAAGGGTAGAAAAACTGTTTATTTTTGAATAATCTTGGCAGATAACTTATAAGATAGAAATCCCATGATGAGAAACACGAGTTTTGGATATGGGAAGCCAAACCCCTCTGCCCAATGCAGACAAATGGTGAGACAGGGCTGTGGGCAGCTGGAGACAGGACGAGCCAGGAAGCCTTGCTTGCTTACATAAACATCATCACAGACCACATAAGAGCAGCCTTTCTATATTAAAAAGCAACGTTCTTATGCATGCATGTGCAAACACAATGGAGCACTGAGACTGTCTGCTCAACGGGCATTGCCATACTCTTTATATACGCATGCATGGGCAAAGCTAATGAAATGCAGAGAGAACTTGGCTTATTGTATGACCAGTAACAGTATATGCAAAAGAAACAGATTTTTAAGAGACTGTTAATTCAATCCTCTGAGAACTTGTTCCTTCCTGGCACCAAAAAAACATACCAGTTCGGTAAAAAATTCAAGCTTATGCTTAATTTTGTGTTTATGCAAATGTGCTGCCAGTCCAGTTACAACTAGAACCCAAAATTTCAGATGATACTTTGAGTTTTTCTTAATGATGATCTTTGTTTCTGTCAAATATGTCTCTACTGTCTCTTGCTGAGGTCAAATATCAGTATAAAAATGCTACAAAAGATACTTGGGTTTTGTTGTGTTGGTTTTTTTGTTTTCCTAGTGAAGAAAATCAAGTACTTTTATTCTTGAAAAACTGCAGAACTTCAAGAGAGAAAGAGAAAAGATGTTGATGAACTAAGAACAAGTGTGAGAAGTATGATTCAAAGAAGGAAATGCAGGATTAAACTATCTGAAGACCATGAAATAATGCTTAGCAACCAGCTGAGAACTTGCATCCTCTCAGATGTCAAAACAAACTTGCCCAGAACAGAAAATTCATTTCCCACATTTCAGCAAATACCACTTTTACCATTCCTGATTTTCAAACTCTGCATTCCCTTCCACTGGAAGTTTTTTAAAAAGGAGTAACAGCAAAGAGCAAAAATATTACCAAAAAATTGCTTTAAACCAAGAAAAAAAAATTATTATGCACTGCATAACAATAAGGATCTTAAGTAACTTTATCTTTTAGCATAGTTCTAGCATTCTGCTCAGCAGCAATTAACATTGGCTATATGTCTGCAAGACAGAAAGAGCTCTGGAGAAGACTGGTATATTTTGAGGACATCCTCATCGCTTCAGGGCTTGGGATTTAATACTGTGTGCCTCAGTTCTGACCACTGCAAGTTGCAGACCAACTTTCTTTATAGAAAATGTTTTACTTGTAATGAGGCTCCCAGAATGCATTATGTGTAGCAGTAACGGGAGACAGGCCCCTTCAAAGCAGCAAACAGTCTGACAGTGGAGGCACCATCACCATTCTGCTCCCACTGATAACGTATTTACACATGTAGCTCACCTGAAAGCTGCTGACCTTCTACTCTGGAATTGTTTCTTATCCAGACACATTGTAAAAAGTTCAGCACAAACAAGCAAAAAGGGATTGACTGGAGGTGGAACCCAAAATGCTCAAAACTACCAACTACCTTATGTTGCACCTCCTTGTAACTGTGCTTCCAAATCAACATGAGGAAGAAACTAATTTGAGAGAGAACAGGAGTGAAACTGCATCAGCTTCTAATCTCTTGGGTTTTGCTGTCTTTAAAGGCAGATGTGTATGGCTCCAAGAGCTTTGGAGCAGAAAGCCTGACATTGAAACTCAATTACTTTAAATCCCACTATTCCAGGGTGATAATTCATAACGCATTTCATGTTAGGAAGTATACTGGTTGCTGCATAGTACTTAAAAAGAAATTTTAAGATCAGAATACGATGCAGTGAAGGACTCTTCATACAAATGTCCATTCTACTTACCCAAGCGTGAGACTTGGGAAAATGAAGCGCAGTCAAGACCACATTGCTGTTGCCTTATACTGCAGAATCTTCTCCTGCCCTGTTTTGCCTTGGAAGAATATTACCTGCTTACACAAGGACAGATGCAGGCCAGCAATGTCTCAGAGATGCCTCTACCCTTCATCCATCCCCATTCTCACCCAGTGCAGCAGCACCAAAGAAAATGCCTTGCAAATACGCAGTGTGAAAATTGGTCTGCTCTGACGCAGCATATCCTGCTGCCATGACCTGGTGGGGCTGAAGCTTGTCATCCCACCTCACTGAGGGCAGGGCTGCTAGAGTGACCGTGAACAGCTGGGTAGTTTTCTTCATGTAAACTTACAAAAGCTAATAGGAATCTCTAAGATAGGTCTTCCATTCGGCTGTAGAGCCACAGTGGATGCTCTCAAAATACTGCAGCTCATTAAGTTAGGATGCACCAGGAATAGTCCCCAAAGGAGAAACCCAGAAGAGCATCTATAACAGGGTTACTGAACATTATGAATGAACCATCGGGGCCTTTCAGAGAGGTGGATGTATCGTGTCTGCCTCTGGCTCGCATTATCCATTTTTCAAGCTAATGAGAAGGACAGAGTTCTGCCAGGCAGAGTAATTCAGGACAACACAATACCTTTTAAGAAAATACACTTTCCCAAAGGCTGCAAACACAGCTCAGACATCTGGACAGATCTTGTACCTTGAAAGTCAGTAAATTGCAGTGGCCTCCTGAACTTTATTTAAGGGTGCTTTCCAGTTGCAGGTGAGGTGGTCAGGTTTTTCCATCACATTAGATCAGCTCAAGCTTTGGCAGTTCTTTTTAAAAAGCTTTTCCTGCTACTAGTTTTAAAACTAGTTTTACTGCTTGATGCAGTAAAACGTCTCATCTTCTCATCCTCACATAAAACTCCCCTGATACCAAAAAGGTTAATTCAATTTTTACTGTAATTGTGAGCTTTTAGTAGAAAGATACTGTAACTGTGAACTTCTAGCAGAGAAGACACTGTGTCTGCAGACTTCTAGCAGAGAAGCAAGGCACGAAGAAATTGTTCTCCAAGTAAGGATGTTAGAAGAGGAGACATCTGGCTCAGGAATGCAGCTACAGCCAAAACAAGGACTGAGTTTAGGAACTTGGAGAACATAGGCAGGGTTTTTATGGTAATGAAGAAAGTATAACATACATGTAGTGACTGTACACTAGCAACATGCTTGTAGAAATCAGGGAGCATGTTAAGACGAGTGATCCCCCACGCCTTCCAGGCACCTAAATAAATGATGCCCTCTTTAACACAGAAAAAATTGGTGTTGAGGGGTCTTATTCTGGTTTTCGAAAATTTGGTAACAGTGACAGGTAGCTGATTATTAAGCTATGCTCTGTACTTTACATTTTCTGAGTGAAACCTGTTTTCAAACATCTCCATCAATAGCAAGTGAGGGAGTAAGTTTCGTAACAAGAGGACTGTCTAGGCTGGCAGAAAATCAGATTTTAGAGACTTCAACAGCAAATAAAGAGATCTCCAACTTGTACAGTTATTTGAATCCATAAAACTCACTTGGATATCAAAATCTCCCTCTCCGTTGGAGGGTTAAATTCCCAAGCTCACTGTGACAAATCATAAAATGGTTTGAGTTGGAAGGGACCTTATCTAGTTCCAACTCTCCTGCCACAGGCAGGGATGCCACCCACTAGAACAGGCTGCTCAGGGTCCCTTCGACCTGGCCTGGAACACTTCCAGGGATGGGGCACCTACAGCTTCTCTAGGCAACCTGTTCCAGTGCCCCACCACACTCTGAGTAAAAAGCATTTTCCTAATCAGTGGTATCTGGGAGCAACGGGTTGGCTGATTGGTTTTTCATGCCAGGAAAGAAGCAAATTCAACTGTGTACATTTAGGCATTCTCAGTTTTTTATGAGTAAGCTCTGAATTAAAGGCATATTTGTGATGCAGGCAGAATCACATAATAGCTGTCAAAACGAAATTCTTTTCTGCAGGGCGTTCTTAATGTAGTGTGACAACCACGCTGACCAACTGGTAAGACCCAGGTGAAAGTCTTGAGTTTTCAAATCAAAAAGCCCTTTTCTTAATAATTGTGTGTAGTTGTAACATTTTCCACAAAGCCCATTCTGACATAATCAGAACTTGCCTTTTTAAAGTTTAAAGATCTCCCTTGCCCACCGGAAGTCTGCTTATTGTCTCCTGTGATAGGCATGCAAAACCTTTCAGCAGTGCTAATCTGATCAGAAACACAAGAGATGCCAAACCACAGCGGATGTTCCATATTAAACGATTTCAAAATAACTTTCAGTTTGCTCTCACAAGAGACACTGTAACAACAAAAGAAAACCTGAAGGCTAAAATCAGAATTCAACCCCACAAAAGGCTACTTCCTTTAGAGATGCATAGTAGAAAATCTAGAGAAGACTTTTTTTTAAAACATAGCAAGGACAATAGTTTTGGATCAGTGAGAGGAGCTTATTATCTTGCTACTGCTTACCCTATATATCATCAGCTGGTGTGCTTGCCTATGAAATATTTGGACATACGGTGGATGATCCGTGGGAGTCCATCCAGAAAAAGTCACTTTTCTTGTCTGCTTTTAGTGGATTATTTTGGAGAAGGCTCATCAAATCGCTGGTTTGGGCCCTTGGATCATTTACTGTGTTACACTAAAACAAACTGCTGAGCCTCATTTTCCATCAATTTGCATTCATGTCATTAAAAACATGTTTAAGTGTTCCAGATGTGTTGCAGAGCAACAGAGCTTCAAGGTTTCTGCTTTTGCCTACCAGAACCAGATGTTCCACCACAGCTCTTCCCAGCAATGTTGATGGCAGCAGTTTTCCTGGTGGTACTTCACTAGTTCTCAGCCTCATTTCAGATCACACACACAGAAACTTCTTTCTCTTGCTCTTTGGCTGTAGAGATTTTTTCCTTCTCTTCCAAAATTTTTCTCTGCAATATCTTAATTTGGCAACATATTAAGGGAGATGTCTTACCAAGCCAGTGTGAAGGGGCAGAACTGATTAAACCAACTTATGCAATAAGAGGTATTAAAAACTCAAAGGTTGCTTTATTATATGTTTCAGTAGAAGTCAGTTCCAAATTCTACTAGCAAATGGCTAAAGTTTTCAAATACATGCCCAGCTGAGTAGTAAGAATCGTTATGACCTACCTAATAAGGATTTATACTGCACTGACAGGAATGTAGCAAATCCCAAACACATGGAGGCCATACACTTGGAGGGGAGGGATGTGAATCCTTCCAGGCGCATATAAGCCACAGATGAATGCAAGCGCTAGTGTGCACATATGAACAAATTTGTCCCACTTTCCCCATTCTGCCATTGGCAACAATGCCTAGATTATCCAAAACCACAACAAATTACAAAGCAGAAGAATTATGACTCTTTAAGAATCTCTGTTCTGGAAGCAGTACTGCAAATTATATTGATAAAATAAAGAAAGTAGATAGAAAAAGTTAGATTTTCTGTCTCTTTTTTTTCTCTTAAGAGAGAAGCTTGCTTCTTGCTTAATATTATTATTATCCTTGTTCATTATTCATTTCTCAGACCCTATTTAATTTTAACTAGGCAAAAGATCACCAGACCAGGAGAAAGGCTCCATAAATAAGAAGAACGGGAGAGAAAAGAGCCCTTTTAGATGTGAAGCATCTGCTGTTCCCAGGGAGGTATGTGGGTTTGGGATCGAGTTCATGGACGGACTCCAAAAGCCCTGTGAGTTAGGTCGCAGGATAAACATATATATCCAAATCAGATGCAGTCTTGCTTCTCCCTCATCACTCAAACCCAAACATTGTGTTATGATTTAAAGTCCCTGCAAAACAGTTCTATTTCCCTTGGTATAATACCAAGGGAATATCATGTCTTCTGGTATCTCTTCACAACGATCACCACCACAAACAAACCCAAACAAAACAACACCACCACCACAAACCCAAACAAAATAACAACAAACCCCAAACCCAAACCAACAAATCTAACAGTTTATGAGTAAGCCACAATTTTTTCTTAAATGTTGGGTTTGCAAGGGGGGACTGCAATTACTGCTTCACAGGTATCATGTAATACAGGCTCATTTGGGCAGCTTTAGCCTGTCTTCCACAGTTTGCCTAAAAACCTAGATCCCCCATTTGCCTAAAGCCTACTAATTATTAACTGCTAAAGAAGGCAGGTTTTAAAAGATGTGTATCTGATCTATACTAAAATGACCTTTTCCTGGAGTAACCATTCCAGCCAAAGCATCCAGCAGAGCATCCCTTGTGTGGATGTAACTCAGGAGCAGCAGAACCGCTGCATTTGGCAGCCCTTCTGAAAGACACCCTGTACCTGTATAATAGCTACATTGGGTAATTGCATTTTCATTAGGAGATTTTCCTGGCCTGGCTCCACTAGCCAGAGATGACACCTTTTCCTGTCCCTGGCAGATATTGTTGTGTCAACAGGAGTCTGCAACATAGACCCCTTCCTAGAGAGGGAATTGTGATTCTGCAGGAAAGGCCCAGACACCCCAGTGCAAACCATTCTCTTTCCTTACACCAGTGCAGAAACAGTACAAGCCCACTAATGTCTTCGGTTGTGATCCAAATTTACACCTGTGCAAAAGCAGAAGACACTTAGCTCTAAATCCAATGCTGCTGCAGTGTTTGGTACTTGAGGTACAGAATTCTGTACCATTTTCCACTAAGCTTGAGTGGTTTGCAGCTGGATCTAAGCAACATCTTCATCTGAAGATGTGGTGGGTTTGTTTGCTTAAATTATCCCAGCTTTTAGGATTTTTGCCTCATGTTAATGAAGACAAATTGCTTTGCAGTTGCCATATGATTTACAAAAAAACGAATTAAAGATTACAAGGAAAATTTGCATCAACATTTGTTTTCACTGTCATAATTTATACCAGCTGCAGACCTGACCTCAAAAACCAACATTATATAAGACAAACTGCACAACACAGTGCCATTTCTCACAGTCCCAAACCCCTTTCTAGCAGCACTGTATTTCTCTTACTCTCTTGGGAGACTCATCAGTGACAAAGTTTGGGGTAGATATTAGTTCCTTCTGGTTCTGTGGGCTTCCTACTATTCTGCCTCATACACGCAGCGCTAGTAGGAAAACCAGGCCCTTAAATTCACTGGCAGCACTGACAAAACCACTAAGCCACATGCCCCTCACACTTTTCAGACTTGCGTAGTAGTTCCCAATGTTTTCAGTTGACACCGCATGGAGATGTGTTTAAATTGTTCTCTCCTTTCCTGGATGGCAGCCAGCATAAAACAATTTCAGGCAGGGTTAATGCAGAAACAATGCTCTGCTTAAGAGCGTGAAAGCATTTCAGGAAAGGAAAATAAAAAACAGAAGGAAATGGCTTATTGCTAATGGCTCAATCCCTTCTGCTTTTTAGCAAATGACAACAATAGCTAAATCCAAGAGTCAGAAATCAGAAAGCAAAGCCAAAGAAAACCTGCGAGATTTGCCTTCTGACATGCACACACACTTCATTCAGCTGCCCAGTATGCAGGGCACAGCACCAGAACTAATAGCACCACGACCTGAAAAGAGCAGAGAAAGATCCAGAGGATGAAAGAGAAGGTGTAAGGACAGGAGGGCCAGAGCAGGTGATTAAGGGTATAGAGATACACTTTCCATAGTCTGAGCAATTTGCTTTAGCATATGACTGCATTGCCATTGACTTACCCGTGCCTGAGTCACAGCAGGCCTTATTTGTTTTTATCCCTGTTCTGATTTAGTTAGAGCACCACATAAAAGACAATGGGATCTGTGAAAATCTCCTATGGAGATCTACCAACTCAGGTGTGTACAGTCGCTCATTGAGGCCATGCAAATTGTAAAACTGGGAAAAAGCCTTTAGAAGATGATTTCCTGGAGGACTGTTGGTTTACTTCCTCTACCTGAGGATGACTTGGCTCACTCACCACTTGCAAGCTGGAAAAACTACTGTTTCTACTATGCAGCTCTAAGATGCCAACAGCTAGGTCTTCAACCAGCACTTTTTACTCAAAATACACTTGTCATCCCAAACTCCTCTCCCAGACACAAAACAATTGGGTATTTCTCTCAAAAATCTCAAATGCCATTAATGGTATCACCAAGCAAGTCTAGAACTTGTGGTGAGAATTAGAAAGTTAAGGTAGGAGAGAATCAGAGTTCTGGAATGACAGGGCAGGAAAATGACAACTCTCAAAATTGAATTTGATAAATTAATCAGCATTCGCTTAATTATTGGGAGAAGAGGAGAAAGACACAGTCAGCCAAGAGATCCTTTGCAGTGCTGCACTTCAGAAGTGATAGTTTTGTGGTGATTTTACCTGAGTATTTCAGAACTAAGCTGCATATATAGTTGAAATATATCAATGATGCCCACTTCCTTATAAGAGGCATGTTTTCCTAGTACATCTTGCTCTAGCATGAGACAAGCAGGGACACTGTCTTCCTTCCTAAATGACTTCTAAGGGATAGAGGAAGGGAACATTTCTTCTATGTAGGACTCCTGCCAGTAGTTCTGAAAGCTGGAGCAGTTGTCCTTAAGCCTAGCAATGCACATATGCAACACCACTTCATCTCACTGTAAGGACCATATGGTCTGTCTAGCATGAGCTTGAACCACTGCCATTTCATTCTAGCCTAGCTGTTCTGTAACAACAGATTTTCAACCCACCCATTTTGTCAGGAGCGTTGTCTTAAACCTATACAACTCATCGCCCAGCTAGAGGCACAGAAGCAGCCAGCAAAATTTAACTTCGCTCTGCAGTAGCACGGGCAGAAAACGACCTGCCAGCACTAATCACTGAACGATTTAGGTTAAAATGTTTCCCAAAAAAGGATACTAGTAGGCTCTGAGTAATTAATGAACGATTTAGGTTAAAATGTTTCCAAAAAAAGGATACTAGTACGCTCTGAGTAATTAATGTTTAGCCACAAGGTGAAACGGTTGACTTGACTCTTCTGCTCCTCAGAGACTGAGGATTAAGCATTTTACTGTGTCTGCATGAAACTCACTGCGAGCAAGAGGTTTTCAGCAATCAATGAGATGATGCTCTCATGCATCAGATAGGGGCAAGTAAACAAAACTGGTGCAAGTGTTTACCCAAGAAAATTGCAATCTTTTGTGATGCTAGCTTGCCAAGCAATTTAACATAAGAGAGCAGCCTTGATGCCACCCCTGTGCAGGGCAAGGAGTTGAATCAATCGGGATCACTAATCACATGAGAAAAAAAACACAGCACAACACTGTAGAAAGAAACAGCTGGCAATAATAAATTTAAATTGTTCTTCATAGAGAGAAAAATGGAAACATTTAGTGATAGACCAACATCTTCCTGAATGCACACAGTGCTTGGCTTTGAGCAGGGCATTTGAGGATCTCAAAGGAACAGCATGGTTCGACAAATGCTTGCTAATGAATGCAAGAGTTGTAAAAGGAAAACTAAATATAAATATAAAAATGCAACTTCAAATTAGCTGGTTCTACAGCTTGTACTGAAGTAGCATCTTCCCAGCCACAGCGGAAAAAGAAAAAACCCCCCAACAAATTAGTTGATGCTGCCATCCTTACTTCATTGCGCATTTTTATCATGCAAAGCAGACAGGAAAGTGGATATTGCTTTCTTTCTGCAGGATCTGTGCCAGTTAGGAAGCATACTATAGCCAGAATCTGACAATTAATTTAGAAATTGTTTTTGACCACACTGATTGCAATTACAGAGTGAGAAGCCAGAATACGATGGCTAGAGAAAATGCCCTATCATAGGGGCCCAAAGAATTCAATGTGCTTCATTTAGCAAAAAACGAAATCATGAATGATCCAATTACAGCACACACACCCTTCATTGTAAAAAATAGCTGGTCTCTCTCTCTCTCTAGGGTTTTCTCACTCAGCAGAGAAATGCATTTCAAGAATCAATAGCAAAAAGTTAAAGCAAAAAATAACACCAATTTAGAAATAAAATAAATAACATTTTAACTATGACCCATTGCTAAGACTGATTTATGAACTGAGGCAGTAAACTTCTTTTTTTTTAGGTTTAAATGATACAGTATTTTCATAAAAAACGACCCACGTCTTGTCTAGCAGGAGTTTTGTAAAACGGACTACAGAGAACAGGCGTGGTGGGAGATCCGACACAGGCACCTTTCTGTGCTTCTTGGGGCCAACCGCACTATGCAATCAGTCATTTCCCAATACTCTCACCACATCACCACACCCCTCACTCTAAATTTAATGCCAAGTTTCCTATGGGAATAAAACCTGGCTTTGTGCTCTTCATAGACGTGGGTCTGTCCACTGCCTCTTAGTAACTCTGGAATCCAGTGGCAAAGTTTAATGAAATTCAACAAAAGGTAAGAGGTTGCTAAATACGAAATGTTTAAATAATTTGTGAAAAGAGACAAAATAGAGAGGATCACAGAATCACACAGACAATCAATCAGGCTGGAAAAGGCCTCCGAGATTATTTAGTCCAACCTATGAGCAAACACCACCGTGTCAAATAGACCACGGCACAAAATGCCATGTCCAGTCTTTCCTTAAATACCTCCATGGATGGTGACTCTACCACCTTCCTGTGCATGGGAATGGCAGTCCATCCCAATGTCTATTTACCCTTTCTGGGAAGAAATTCTTCCTAATATCCAACCGAAATCTTCCCTGGCATGGCTTAAGGCTATGATAAGGTCACCTCTGCCTCTCCTTTTCTCCGGGCTAAAAAACCCCAGCTCTCTCAGCCACTCCTGATCAGACTTGTGACCCCTTTACCAGTCCTTCTCTGGACTTGCTCCAGCATCTCAATGTATTTCTCGTACTGAGGAATTCTAAACTGGACAGAGTACTCAAAGTGTGGCCTCACCAGTGCCAGATGTAGCTCCACATGGGATGTAGCCAAAGTGCAGGTCCTGGCAACTGGCCCTGTTGAACCTTATACTGTTGGTCTCAGCCCATGGATCCAGCCTGACCAGGTCCCTCTGCAGGGCCTTCCTACCCTCTAGCAAATCCACACTCCTTCCCAACTTGGTGTTGTCTGCAAATTTACTAAGAGTAGACTCAGTCCCCTCACTCAGATCATCACTAAAGATATTAAANGTATTTCTCGTACTGAGGAATTCTAAACTGGACAGAGTACTCAAAGTGTGGCCTCACCAGTGCCAGATGTAGCTCCACATAGGATGTAGCCAAAGTGCAGGTCCTGGCAACTGGCCCTGTTGAACCTTATACTGTTGGTCTCAGCCCATGGATCCAGCCTGACCAGGTCCCTCTGCAGGGCCTTCCTACCCTCTAGCAAATCCACACTCCTTCCCAACTTGGTGTTGTCTGCAAATTTACTAAGAGTAGACTCAGTCCCCTCACTCAGATCATCACTAAAGATATTAAACAGCCCAGCCAGTCCTTAACACAGCAGATCTCTTCTTAACCCATGGATCTCTTATTTCCCCACAGAAGAACAGGCCACAGGATTAGACATCTGAGAATCCATATGGGAGGACATGAAACAAGCATATACACACTTTGGGAACAAGGTTTCAGTAGCTTTGCTGTTCATTATATTGCTTAAGTGAGAATATCACAAAAGCAATTTTGTGCTCTGGTTACAGATAGAATTCAGGCCATGTTTATCTCAGAAGTTAAGTTACCTGGGAGATGTTGATCTTATGATCTCATGTGGCCTTAAAACCTATACCATTGTTTTACTTTTTCTTCAAATCTGCCATATAGTAGGACTCCTTCACCAATCTTAGTCCGAGTAGCTCTCTAAAACACAGTAGAGAAAAACATGATGGATGATACTGCTTTTACTTACCAGACTCCACAATGACCACAAGACTGCAGGGACTGGTCTTTCAAAAATACCATTACAATATTCAAATGATTGTAAAAAGGAGTTTTAATAACCAATTTGACTATTGACAGCATTTAATTTTTCTGAAAATATAACTGAAAAGTATCCCATGGCAGATCCTCTTGCAAAGCTGGGTTTGCAGAGAGCAGAGATGCTGGCTGTTAGAACACTGCCTGTTGTGGCTACACCTAGGAAGCAAACACCTTGCTACCCCACCACCCCAAACAGAATGGGATTGATTACTTCCAGGGAACAAATACTATCTCCATTGCTTCTAGAAAGTATCCAAATACCAAACTGTAGATGGAATGCATTACTTAGGCTACTAAAATTTGCAAAGCTCAATCACACATCCAGAAAAGTTCAAAATTAGTACAAGACCAGGTTGGGAAAAATCAGCCACAGCCAGTGTGACCCCTTGTAGCAGGGTGGGGAGTAAAGCCATTGCTTGTGGAAATGGTACCAGCAATTAACCATATCTGTCATCTACAGGAAGGAACATACAATACAAGGAAGGTCATGCTAAGTCCATCCCTAGGAAGCACATTTTTTGCCTGAAGAGATTTCCTCAAATCTTTAACAGGACATGTTTGCCTCAGTTTAATTAGAGACAGTTTCTATCAAATCATCTGTTTCTGCCTGTTTTGTCAGCAGTGACTAAGGCAGGATTAATTGCATACTAAGAAAGGTGTGCTGCATTGCTCACTTTCTGTTAAGGAAAGAGAAATTAAAGCTGCCACATGAAAATAGAACTGAGGCACCTCCACGCAGCAGCTGGCAAGTGGAGAAAGGGCATTCCAACCTCCAAGACATCATTTCCAAAATGCAGACAACAATCGAACGCCTCGAGCCAGGCTATCCACCGACTATCGCAGAGGAAGTAAAACTTTCTTAGTATTAGGTTATAACATTATATTAGGTTGTTGCTTCCTTGTACTTGCGTACAAAGAAAGAACAACGACAATGAAACACTGACCCAGCTATTTACCAGTGCACGGCCTTTTCTAACACTGGACACACCCACTCCTATAAACTGGGAGCCAGAGAGAGAGACATTGTTTCACAGCAAGTGCGTCAGTAGCAAAAATCTGAGAACAACTCCCTAAGCAGTCTCTTTCTGGACAAGAGTGGCTAGTACGCGTAACCTCAGCGACAGGGCCTCTGGAGAGATAAGGAGGACAGGGAGCCATGCTTTCTTGCCAACCCGTACTGGCAAGAATACTAAAATTCTGGCCAAAGCATTCACACAAAAGAGGAGTGCTACAGATCCCTTTGCTCGAGGATAAGAATTACTAATAAGCACAGCAGCACACTGTCCTTCAGCAAGACTTGGATCGACACCTATAAAGAGTAAAATTCTTCTGCTCCTGCTAACAGCTATTACTCAGTACAATTCAGACCAGAATACATTAACACCAATTAGATGCAATCAGCACTTTCAGCGACAGCTCATGGGCATACCTTTGCATATGCCTGGCTGGGAACACAAAAAGAGCTTCCTTCTCCTGGGGCTATGGTGGCTTGTCACTGCTGTATGACCGTATTACTCAGAGGGTGTGGAGTTACCAGGGCAATGACTCAAAAGAATGCTGAATATCAGTTTACAGTGTGGGACTTTCACCTACCCTACCTCTGTTGGTTCATCTTCACATGCCACCTCTTGGAACATGTTTTCTGTGTCTAGGAGTCCACAGGGAGTTGCTTATTTTGAAAATACAGTGTGAGAAAACATAATCCATAAACGTTTTCAAGATATTTTCTGCCAACACTGCTGCTCTCTTTGTAGCCGATTTATTTCTGTTGGCCTTTTAGTTTTCCCATTATATGTAGAATTACCTTGGAACAGGAACGTGAAGTTAAAAACACGGACTTAGGTGCAATGCAATCCAAGAGCGTACATTGTGTATACCACTAAGTCCTGTATATTTATGATCCAGAAAAGAATAATGCACTTACACAATGCACTGCCTTGCAGAATTTAGAGGTAACTACATATAGTAGCATTAACTATTAGTACTTTGACAAAAATCAGATTTGAGCAGTTCTACCTGGTTCAGACTTCTCCTTCCTACTTTTTAGTTTTAGCAGCTATCCTGAGTTTGTTTTCAGGAAGAATCTTCTAGGGAAAGGAGGGAAAGAAGTTATCTTTCTTCTCTATTTCTAGCACTCTGCTAAAGAGGACACATATATTTGAAAAGACTCATGCACAAGACAGAACTGTTTTTCCTTGCCTGACTTCTGCCCTGGACTTGCTTTGAAGCCTCAGCGAAAAAACTTAAAAACCATCTTCTGCCTTATGTTATCTCTGCCACTGCTAAATAAAAAGCTCTGACCATAAAACTAGAAGAACATCTGAAACCACTGCTAACAGACCAATTCAGTCACTATTAGCCATTAGAAAAATAAGAGAAAGTCTATACTGCATAACATTTAAGTTGTGTTACATGGAATGATGTGACCTAAATCCTGTTCCATTAAATACAGAACACTTGAAAATTCTCTGAAATAGAAATTAGAAGCCTGGTCTCCTCATGCATAACACTTCCATAGGAGCACTTAAAAAACCCCATTTCCAAAAGGTTTTAACCCTTCTGCACTCTCTCGGGAAACCTAGAACACAAATCACTATCTTACTGTGCAAAGAAGTCTTCTGAACCACCACACGGTATCTTCACAGAGACAAATAAATCTAGATAGGGGCACCAGGACTTTCCCGGGTTGTGTCTTGTCAGACCAGCCATCCATCAAGAGGTAAGAGTTCACAAGTTAATCATGACCAGCTGGAAGTACTTCAGCCTGAAGACTGGGGGTAAAAAGCCAATCCTATGCTTAATCTTGCCTCTTGAAGGCTCCCTACTCAACGTCAGCATCTTCTGGATGGCACTCTGAGGCACCTGGCACCTGTAAGTCAGTACATCCCCATGCTGAAACACGGAGTGCCTATAGGCACTCAAAGCTTGGGGTCTGGTGTTCCTACAGCCTTTTCTGAATTCAGCCTTCAGGCACTTCTGGAAGGATTCCACATCACTCAGGACTCTACATTTAAATCCTGTTGTATTCCTAAATTCTACATTTTAGGTGCATTCTAGGTGTAAGTTGCTCAGGTTTGCCCACAAACAAGAGGAGATTAGGGAGCTCAAAGTGGACAGCAATAAAATTACATTGGCCACCCTAATGTCTCCCTTTTTTTCTACAATTCTGCAAGCTGTGTGTCAAGGTCTCATTTATTATTTTAATATCTATAAACTACTAATAGAATTTTCAAAATTCATCTTGACACTGTCAAATGAGTTTAAAACAAGACTGATGAATGCATGCAAATGGAAAGGATCCAAATTAATGCAAAAATCCACCTAGCCCAAAGCAAACTACTAGCCTTCACATAGATTTGTATTCACACACTTAAACACCACTTTGGTAACTGTCAGACATCCAACTGTCAGCAGGATGTTATGCTTAGAAGAGGCCTTAAGATGTGGCTTTAAATCAATTTAATTAAAATAGTAAGAAAAGTTGTGCCCATCCTATTGGATGGGATTAGAGTTCCAGATTTATGAATTAGCCAGGTATCAGCCTAGACAATGTAGCTGTACATGAATACTTAAACCCATGGTTAACATCAGGCACAGTGTGATTAAATCCAGGAAAACCTGGAAAGAAATGAATGTTTATTATCTGCTTTTAAACTCACTCCCTACTAATAAACAAATTTAATAGGTATTGTGCTGTAGGCTTCAACCACGACAGGTGCACTCTCCAATTAATACCAACCTAGGGGAAAGGAAACTAGAATTCTTAACATCAGTGAGTACCCAGTCTTGTAATAGTGTTTCATGTAACTTCCATAATATACAGTGATAGAAATTCCCAGATTATTATGTAAATATGACATTTGTCTCAATTTATAGGAAGCAGCTCACTTGTGCAGGCAGTGCTGATGAAGAAAACCAACCACAAATTTAGGGAATGTGTTGCACATTCAGCACACAACCAGAATCAGCCCCTAGAGACTATACTGAAATCAATGAGCCTTTAGAGACGGATATTTCCATTGAAGTTTCCAATTAAAACATGCATTATTTATAGCAGTAGAACCTTTGCCTGAATATAACACAAGAGTCTTTTGTCAACTCTGCTACAGCCCTTAACCTATGCTGAGCCCGCACTCTGTGGAGCTGCTGCTCTATGAAAGGTCTTTCATGACAGCAAAGTAGGAAGGACAGGGAATGCAAGGATCAGTTTGTTCAAGAGGAAGCACAGTTAACACCTCAAGACCTAGCTCATATTCCCCTCAGACTCATGGAAATTGACATTCAAAAAACCACACACATCCCTGTTTGCTGGATTACAGAGAAAATAAAGCATGCAAATTCAGATATTCCTTGAAAAATTTGGGTTGGAGTCAGAAATAGACTTGGAAGATTTCTACTATACCTGGCAGTTGGACCAGAAAATAATTGCTTACTGGTCTAAGTACATTTAAAATATTTTATATTATTCAATGACAGCTACACATGAAAGCCACATTAGACTTCCACTACTAGTTGCTCCTGACTTACCAAAGTGTGTGAACTTCTAATAAAAGGCTGGTGTTCCAAGATGGCTTACAAAGCAAACCAGAAATATGTCAAGATTATTAATTTCTGAGTCTAAATTTTCTTGCTTTTTTAGAGTACAAAGAAATAATTCTGGTAGAACCTGTTATATTCATATTGAAAGATCACTTACAAGGATATAACGAAATCCTTCGCTTTTCTTCAGAATAACCATACTGCCTGGGGCTGGGATAAAGAACAGATTAGAATTTGGCTCTATAAATCATACCTTGTATGTACAAAACCTGTTATCAGCAGTCAGTCTTTTCAGTAAACTAATTAATGGTGAATATTTCTGCCCACTTACAATAAGGTAATAAAGATACAAAAAAAAAGAGCGCACTTATTTTGTATTCAAGGTCCCCTTTCTAATTAACTTATCAAGCTTATTGTACAGCCTGCTCGAACAACAGTGGGGGAAAAAAAAGGAAAAAAAAAACCCAGCATATTAAAAATTCTAGTGGGCATGCAACTGCACCACACTACACCTGCAGCTCTGCTACACCAAGCTACTCTTGCCTGTTCTCAAATGCTGAGATTGAGCTTGGTGCTTATGTGAAAGATGTAAAAACAGGGCAGAATGCTGCCAGAAGTAATTTCTAGTAATTACTAGTAATTTAGTAAGTGGTACAGACCATCCTTCACAACATTTCTGAATAAATTCCCTAGAAAAGCAGATTGCTTACAACACAATTGTCAAGGTGACACAAAAATGAAAGCTCAGTTCACTTACCAAGTATTACAAGTCTCCTTGTGCTTTCTGCAAGATTGGGACTGTTGATCTGAGTTTTGGCTGAATTCCAATTTGTTTAATTAAATTCCACATACCTACATCTCCTTCGCATCCCTTTGTTACTGCAAAATGCTATTAAACAACCAACATGTTACGTCAGTGTCCTCTGGGTCCAACAACAACAAGGATCAAAACATTTCCCCAAAGCAAAGCCAGGGAAAAGCCGCCGGAATCCTTCAGAATAAAGTACTGCTGTGGCCATAAATGAGTACTTACCACTCAAGCAATTTCAAGTTAAAGAACCATCTGACTGCTGCACAAACAAGTTAATACAATTCACATAGCAGCATTTCAAGGAAAGAAAACACTTCCCATTACAGTAACACTTTATGTACTCAGTTGCAAATGTCCAACTATTATTCCTCCAGATGAAAAGGGACCAAGTATTTGTGTTTGGTATGCATCTCCAACTTTTTCTGTGCCAAATGTACAACAGGAAGATGAGATTTGGGATGCTCACCATTTTCTTACACTATGAGAATTTTCTTCTCCTAAAAAAAAAATTCTTTAATTCTTTCATAGAGATTCTACTTACAAATTGCCAGTAACTTCTCTCCACATAACTCTCTAACTAACATTTTCCCGTAAATCGAGAAACCTACAACTTACCTGAAGGGAAACTTTAATCCTGTTGCAGTAGTATATCCTTCACAATTGTGTTTCAGAGAATGGTGCTTCTGCCTGGTAGAAAGTTGTGATACTAGGTTTTTTTATCCCCATAGATTTTTTAAACCGTAGTCAAATAACAAACGTGGAGTCTTAGAGTAAAACCATTTTAAAGAGCAATTTTAGTTGGCAAAATAAGATTCAGGTATGCTTAACCACTGAATTTTTAAGTCAAGTTTATCTGATACCATGTTTCAATAGTTTATATTTTTATTTCAACATTGGATAAGCTCATGATAATATACTCATTTTGTTATAAAAAGTAACCATGAAGAAATTTAGTGAATTTTGTTTACTCCATTGAATGCTACAGCATCAGTATATTTTCTTGAATAATTTAGTGTTTTATAGAGAGACTGTACTAAAAATGAAAGACGCAAAGAAGAAACCACTGGTAGGGTTCACTGTCAGCTTCGGCACATTTCAACTGATTCTCCTTGAAATGTCAAACTCTTCCTTTGTAAGTAAGCAGAATGTACCAGCAAGAGGTAACCAGAAGAGAAATCAACATGTTCACCCTTTGGACAGGACAACTCCCCATGATTCTCTCGGCACACCGGAGTAAGTAAGTGGTAACAACAACTGTAACATACCCCACACAAAGCACTTTGGAAAGACCCCTCTCATGTGCTTTTAATTGCCACACAAGAACTGTTTTTTCTCTTCTTACATACAATCCCTGGCTTTCAGCATGAAAGCCTGATAATGCCAACAACTTCTCTATTTGCTGGAATGCCCAGGTGGAAGTCTAATGTTCCACAGAGAGTGGTTTGAGGGTAAAGACGGCCTGGGAACTGGTTAATGAGATTCCTGAATTCAGGTGATATTTCTTAATGTGTTTTCAGAGAAGTTGTTTATCAGGAGAAAAAGAGCAGCAAAAACTAGAGCCAAACACCTCATCACCAGTGGGATGTCAGCCTATGTGAAGGTCCAAGCTCTTTTGAAAGCCGTAATAAAACAGAAATGTATCAGTGATTACTACCATCAGCAGCAGTGAGTGAGTACTGCACAAACACAGGCTGTCAGTCTCTAGCTGTAGTGCTCACAAATCCAAAATAGCCAAACAAGAGGTCAGGGGATGAGTCATCCCTCGCAAGACCACACGGCTCTGCCCAGTAGCAGATCCAGCCCAGAACAGCTCTGCCGAGCGATTTTACTTACACCTTAGCCCTATTCCCAAGTGAGGGATTCTAGAGCTAAAGTGCCTCTCTTTTTACACAAGCAAGATGATGCCTTTCACCACTTTTCTCCCTACCACTGGAGTAAGTTAGTGGAGTTTGCGCAATGTTTTCAGCAGTATTTCTATTTCAGTTGTGCAGCTGTGGATATATCTATTCTTTTAAAATAAAACCTCCATAGAGACAATAAAAAAATCTAAACTCCTACAAACACAAGTGTCCCAATTTACTTTTTAGTCTTACTAGCACCTATATGCATTTAGATCCTTCAGATACAACTGCTCCAGCATGTAACCAACTACACCAGAGATGCACACATTTGCGTGTGCAGATAATTCCAGCTTAATGTAGTAAAAGCTGAAAATTGCTCTGAACTTGAATTTGTCATTTATTCTACCTATTCTGCATTATGACAGAGGGACATACCTCAAAATAAAGAACTTAACCATAACACAAATACTGTCAAGGATCCATTCTATATTAAAACGTGAGGTTTGCCGCACATTTACTATAGGCCAAAATCCTGCCCCGAGACAGTGGAATTGTCATCTGATACTTATCAAAATCTCAGTTCTTTCAGATTCGGGAAATACCAAATCTAGAATCTAAACCTTTGGTTTCTGGCACTTTCCTCATGCAAGACCAGCCAAGAATACAGCTGTACACAGGCTATAAGAGAACTCAGACTGTGACTTGCGGGTTAGTCTCAGCACTCGTGACCTAACATCAAACAACGAGACTCCGAAACTTATAAATGTGTAACACAAGCTTCTCTGAATTTAAGGTTTCCATTAAACAAATATTGAAGATCCATTTATTTTGGCAGCACTCTTTGCAGACCTACAAGGTAAGATATTGAAACAATCACCTACAGGAATGTAACATCCCACATAGTGTTAGCTAACAGGTGTATTATCTTCTAGATTTCCCCTGTAAAGTTAACTGTAGGCTGGCAGTAAGAAATCCTAACAGGCGAACTAGCCCACACATTTAAGTGATGTCTCATACAAAATTAAGATGTCTTGCAGGAATGCCCATCATTCTCCAATGAGCATAGAAGGAGACCCACAGAGAGGTCAGATTAAACAAATTAAGTTGGCTAAACCTAATTTTTAGACTGATGTATACACTACACTTGTTTAAAAACCTCATGGCTAGTAATGCCAATATTTATGGGTTTTCTCTATTTGGGGTAGTGGTACTTGGGTGGTGGCGTTATTACACGAACACAAGTAGCAAAAAACCCTAGACTTCCTTACAAATATGCTTAATAGAAAAGCATAGCTTAACCCTCCTTTTCCTTCACGCCTAACAAAAAATTCAATTGGTTGGTCTAGCAGAAAAAAAATCCATTTTCATCTTTTATACAAAAGATGAAACATTTTCCCATACATTATTATTAAAGCAGCACAGAACCTTCGCCATCTCTACTATCATCACGAACACACAATTTTCAGGAAATCTTCTTGCAGTCTTTGACAGCAAAGCTACAAAAAATGTGAACCTGTCGGACTTTGTGCCATCAGAAGCAGTCATCTGCCTCTTCCAAGTCACTAAGTATGGCAAATATCTCAAGTAAATTTACGTCCCATCTTCAACTCAGCTTTAAGCTCTTGATAAGACAAAAGCTTTAAAGTAAAAGACTGTTGTGAAACGTATACACGTGAATGCATACACGTATATAAATGCATCAATACACATAGAAATGCACTCTTTTCAAATTGAGTATCAGTAAACAACTTATATTTATTCATGAACTATACAAGAATACCATATAGGTTTAGAGATTATACTTTTCTGTATTTCATCACTGCAGTTATTCCATCCTTAGTCTTGCTTGCACTCAGATCTGCATGTGATTTTTACCCTTTACACCACACTTTTCAACACACCCCACTGATCAGTCAGTGGGTTCTGTGTGGGTGCAAAGTGTATGCTTGGGGAGTGGGTTGGGTTTGTCTAGATTTTTCTCCCCTTTTTTTTTTCTTTTTTTTCCTTTCCTTTAGTACTCTTGAATTTTAATTGTATTTTTGATACAATTTCAGAAGTATAGGTTGTTACATTCTATTGTGCTTAAATCTTAAGACCAACATAGATCTGAAAGAAACTACTTAAGGAAAACAAAAACCAAACTAAACAAAACTCGAACCTTAACTGCATTTACCCAATTCAGGCAAACTCTTTCACAAGTGGCAATTTCAAACATCCTAACTATTCAGGTCAGGAACATTATGCAGATAGCAGCTAAATATCTTTTAAGTACAGACTTCACAGAGAACAAAAGAGTACTTTCAGACAACGTAATTGTTTACTCTAGTAAACACTAGATGAATTATTTGCTTCCGGATCTCATAGACTGTCATAAGTTTTTGACTTATTAAAGAAAAATCCTATTAATTTCAAATGGAACCAGTTTTACAGCAAAAGTTGAGCATGCAAGTGTTTATAGTATCATGATGGCTAACATGCATCTAGCAGGGCAAAGCAGGCTAGTAGAAGGAGGCACACTGGTAATTTGCAAGCAACAAAACAGTTGGGCTGATTTATTACAAGTAAATGAAAAACTATGTGCTCCTAAAGTAATACTGCAAAAAGAGACAAGATACCATGACAGATATCACAGAAGGATTTATTTTTAAAAGTATTTTTTGGTAGTATAGGACTTAAAGAGTATGGCTCCCTGTCACTAAGTTGTATCCAGTAACTAAGGAAATGGTTGTAACAAGGTCAGTAAGTGATCATTCCATTACATGAATTTCATTAATTTTTTGTTACAACATTTGGATAACATTTACAATTGTGCATTTTTGCACACCTGCCACAAAAGCTAGGAAAAAGCCTTTTAGCCTGTTATTCCATTACCAGATACTGAAAAGCTCTCAGTGAAGGTGTTTTATCACTTTAGATAAATGCATTTCCAGATTTTAGTTCAGACATCAAAAGACTCTCCAAACAGAGCACTAGTTTTGTAATCAGAACCACCATTATTATGACAGCTAAAGGACCAGAACAGAAGCTTTTTAGGTTTGTTTTTGTTACGTAAGTAAAAAACCCAGACTAATTAAACCGTCTCTCCACCAACCACTGCATACCTCAGGAAGTGACTTGTAGACACTAGCTTATCTTAGTTTCAACTCTTCAGCTTCAGGAAAAGAAATAAAAGATGCAAAGAATACATTATTTAGTGTAAAGAGCTTAAACACACATGAATTTAAAATTTAAACATCCACTAAGGCTGCTAAGTTCATACTTGGGACACGTACTTCGGTTTTACTAAGACCAGCTAATGCTCCCACTCGTCACATGACACGCCCTGCCAACACCACAAAATGAGATGTGTTTAGCACCATCAAGAATGCGATCATTTCCTCAATCCGCGAGGGCAGGGTGGCGGGGGTGGAATCAAAACACTACAAGCAAAGCTGCAGACAAAATCAGCGAAAAAGCTGCATGGTGAACCTAAACCACCAAATTAAGACATACAATTAGTGAATGAACACGTTTTTGGGTTTTTTTTACATAAGTTACTACCACTTGCCCCAGTACCCCTTCACACACATGCACTGATACTGTCACCTACTGGATATTTTTGTATTTATCCCATTAGTGTTCCATACATGTTTCAGTAGAGTCTATGTGGTAGTTATACAGAGAGAGAGCTGTAAAGAAGAGCCAGAAAGCAATTCCCTTGAGCAAAAAAGCCTTCACAGAACCAAGGTCCCAACAGGAATGTATGTAAATGCTTGACTTCCGTAGGAGTGCATACCTCAAAGTGTGGGATTCTGTTGTTTTTTAAAAGCCACCAGATTTACAGAATTCGTCTGACAGACGGATTATTTACAACTACCAACTCTGTGACCAGAGCCAGTATTTGTAGGGCCTCTCACTTGTATGTGTTTGCAAGTGCCCCCAGAGAGGCACAAGAGCAGAGCTCACATTTGAAAAGCTTATCTCGCCTACCAGGAAATGAAAAGCAAATAGGAAGGATGTTGTCTCTTCCAGGCCAACACCAAGCGTGTGGGGGAAAATTCAGAAGAACATCAGGGGATCAGCATTTACAGCACATCCTCCAAGCCACAGCTCATCTTTCACATGATCCTGTTGCTAATGAAGCATGATCTTACACATTGCTCTGGGCCATTAAAGGTTGCGGTCTGTTTTACCAGTAGCAGACCTACTGCATCTAAATTTGGCTTCAACAGTAAGTCTAACCAAGATAGGCTGGCCAGAACCATTTCCAAATTTAGTTTTGATCTTTTACTCTGAATCAAAGTTTAGGGGGACAACTTCAAGTGTATTCTATGTCACCTATTAAAACCAAACAAATTCTCCAGAAAGCGGGAATGTAGCAGGACAGGAAATTTTCAAAAAGCAATAGGAAATTACATTAAGGTAAAATCATTTTAATGAAGAAAACACACAAAAAATTTTCTGTAAAGACATCAAGGACAACATTTAGGTCACAAGTACAAAGGAAGATAATTACTTTCAAAAATAAAAACATTGCGAAGTACATTCTTAAAGGACAGGCCACCCCTTTCATTTACATTCCCACTGACAAAATATAATTCACAATGTTATTTCATATTTGTATGAAAATTCTGAAATATTAGTCTTACAGTGGAGAACCTGAAATGAAACTAATCAGGAAGAAAGCACAGACTGAAAAAATGAAACAGAATCACAGAATGGTCAGGGTTGAATAGACAACAAGCCCCACACAGGCAAACCTATCTTCATTTTTACATCCAAGAATAAAACATACCAATGAAAACATCTGAGTTAAAAAAAAATAATGACAAGTGAACGTATTTTAAGAATCTAAGCCCAACACCAAGACTGGTATAGTAACAATTCTCCTCAAGAGAGCATTTCACTCCAGCAATATTGCAAGTATCCCTCCCACACCAGTTCTACTACCGTTATCGTTCAAGAATTAATGCATTGCATGACCACTGCATAGCCAGAATTCTTTATGTTTACCTCCAGCTGTTGATGGGGCAATGAACAGGAAGAGGCTGACATCATCTTCAGGAGCAGCTGTCAAGGTAGCAAATTATATTTTCATAGGTAATAAGTAGCTCCCTAAAACTAGTTACATGTGTCTGCTGTGGGTCACACAGCAGATCAGCAGCTACAGAACAGGAATAGGAGACAGTTCTAGATTTGCAATTGTTCTTCTAGACAGTGACTTACTGTCTTTATTTTTTCGCAAGAGTTTAATTTATTTTGCAGGGGTTTGGACACTTGTTTACTTATGCACCTAAACACCATTAACAGTGCCTGGCCACACTGCCTTGTCAGCCTCCCAGCAGAAGTTGTTTTGCTCACCACTCTCCTTCTCCCATACCTTTTGAAGCCCTGTCAGTTTGCTTCTACATAAGCTAAGAATATTTAATAGACCAAATGTCTGTCTCTGAAGACATGGCACACTTGCTACCACAGAGACTGAGAGCCATCTGTCCCAGTAGCAAGAGATGTCTATCAGCCCCCTTCACACCCGTGTTTCCTGCCAGACATCTGCCTACTCTCCTGTGCCACCGTGTGCGATGCCACAGCTCCAGCGCTGCGGGATGCAGCATCACCCACAGCACTCAAGTGTTGGAGCGCCGTTCTCCTGCCAAGTGACTGCAAGAGTATTTCGTTTCTTCAACTCAGTGGAAAGTTAATTCTGCCACTGTGGACAAAGGTGGATATTCCCTATTCACCATGCTGCCAGGTCCTATAGGACGAGCTCTCCACAAGCTGTTTTATTTAAGTATTATCACACGCATCGGATTGGCTCCCACTGTCCTGTCCACCCACTCACTGCACACACCAAGCAGGAGGTTTCAGGAAGGCATTAACACAACATAGCCTGTTTTCATCCTATGCATTCACTTAACCTTATTTTCTAATCCTGTCAAATGCTCAATTCAGAAGAAAGAAGGAAGGCTTCACCTTTTAAATATCAACAAGATGGAGCGGATGCAGCAGTTCCAAGCAGACAGTGCTACAAGGTACTTTCTTCCGTGTAACTCTGAATTCCTAATGTAACTGCCTTCCCCCCCACCAATGATGGGTTTAACATAACCATGGCAATGCAAAGTCTATTTAAACAAATCACTTGGTTGAGTCAGAAAGAACACCAGAACATCAGTCACAGAGACTGGGCCTTTGACAGAGGTTCAACAAAGTTCAAAACAAAAAACTGAAGAAAGGAGCTTTTCAGAAAATAAAAGGTAATGTAGTCAAGGTGGAAACCCAACTTTATTATATTGAAAACCTTGAAATAAGCCTACATGTGCAAGTTGATTTAAAAAGTTTTGAGAAGACATTCCTATTTTCAATCTGGCTATGGAGCAGCAGAAGAGAAAAAAAAGGTGTGGGTAAAGTCCACATCCCTCAGAACTAGCAAAGACACCCTTTTCAGTTAACAAGCCAGGAACATAAGCTGTCCTTGTCTTTGCAGTATTTTTATCTTTACATAGGTGTCTTCTGAACACAAATTCCAAACCAGGATCAAACATATCCTTAAAGATCAATATCCCTAATTGCCATAAAAAACCCATTGCAGTTAAAAATTTGCCTGTTTTGTTAAATCAGGATTGCAGTGTTTGGTTTTTGCATATTCAACATAAGAGGGTAAACTGCCAGTAAGGAAAAAATACCCTTTTTCTCTAGAAATCCTTTTCATGTCACTAAAGAATCATTCCTACACAGCACTCAATATTCAACTGTACAGTACTTTTTTTTTCCTCCCTAAGCAATTTACATAAGTGGTAACATAAAGAGGACATCCATGCAATCCACCTGTATGTGCTTGCCTCTGCTGTCAGAGAGACCTTGTTCCCTACTCCCAGTGCTGGCAGTGAATGGCTTTGATGCCAGCATGCATTCCCATGTGTTTCTGCAGAGCTAACCATAAGAATGCTTCCTGTCAGAAAGGAAATGAACCTTGTCACAGCTGGAAAATCATCATCTATTCTTCCTCTGTAAGTGGTCTGAAGGGATTACGTTTCTCAGTTACTGTGTTAATTTAGGCTTTTAATGCCTTTTATCATGAGTATTTAAGGCTATTAGTTAGGAAAGATTGATACCACTATGGGAAAGATAAGAGCACAAAGATTCCTATCAGATTTGTATACAACGAAAGACTTCAGTTACTAGTTTATTATCTTCCAATTATTTATTTATATTCCCAAAATGACATCGTTTGCTGTGTTGAATTAATTTCCTAGCAGCCAATACTGCATAATGCAACATGATCATATTGCATTGTTCTATTTTGATGTTTGAACGATCCACCAAAGCTTTCTAGAAATTTTTTGTCTCTCTTATACGACCTGTTACTCTTTCAGGCCTCCAAGTGGAATTTATTTAAAAAGGGGAAAAAAACTCCATATGAAAATTATATACGTGCTAATATACAAAGAGATGATTCCTAGGAAAGGAAATGGTAAAACATTTGAAAAGGTTGATGCAGATTACAGATCTGTTATCCCAAATTCCTTGATTTTCTAGATTATCCCATTCACCGTGCTTAGCATAGCTCAGCAACAACAGAGGAAGCACTGGCTGTTTACAAATGCAAACATAAGTCTTTAATGCTGTAAAGTCACATCTTTAACACACAATAATTTCAAAGAGAGAAATACAAGCATAGAAGTTTAAAATCCCTGTCCTGTGAAAACCAACTAGAGCAGGTTTAAAAAGTGCATACGCATCTATCCAAATTATTGACCAGCACTCAGCAAAAGAGAACAATGTTCTTTCAAAACACACTGTAAATAATTAATAGCTGTGTAAATACTATTCCTGAATACATGTAGTACATTCATATACCAGATGTAATAAACAGGATTACTCATTCTTTAAACAGTCCATAAGGAAAACAGAGCTATTTTCATGACATATTTGCGAAGTTTATGCTATACTCAAGACCTCTACTGGTAAAAGTATTCTTGCTAATTACTGCACAAAGCAAGGGTGAATCATACAGTTGTTATTTTGTGCAACAGTATTCAAAACAAGAAAGAGGCAAAAGGGAATTTAACCCTCAGTTATTTGTGTGGATCTTTCTTGCTTCAGGAAAATAAAGCTTACACTGCTCAAAGATTAAAAGCCTTTAACTTGTATGAGGGAACTTAAACAGTCAGGGAAGTTGCTGAAGTGTTTGATGCATAGAAGGTGCTAAATCAGTGACCTCAGTAGAACCATGGGGCCTATGTGGAAAAATCTGTGATTTAAACAGCGGACTTCAAGATGAAAGCCAACTCTGAAAGGCAAGTTGTGCCATTCTGAATAAATCTTTGTAATTATTTCCTCCTCTTCTCTTAAAAATTTGTAATCTTTAAAGAGAAAAACTCGCCCCCCTCAAAAAAAAAAAGTCAAGTCATTTGATGAAGTTTTAGGCTCCGTAACGGTCCCACATACACTAAAACACAATTTTAATGAAAATCATTAAGGCAAGTCTATCAGTAAATCAGTCCTCTTAGGAATCAGTTTCATTTTTCCCAGTTAGCTTCTGAACACTGATAATAGGAGCTGATACAGATGCCACTATGGTTTTCCTTTCTTTATATACTACTGGATAAAACTCAGCAGCTGAAAAGGCTTGACTGCCCTCTCTCTGTGGCTTTTTGTTAACTACTTGATCTGTAACTTAAACAGAATTACAGCCACACACTTTCAAGAAATTCACAATGGTAGGCAATAATCATCATTTTCCCTACAGTCTCAAAAAGGACTCTACTCTACTCCCAATCAGTAATATGGTACAACTCCATAAAGTTTTAGATGATAAAACTGCACTTTGTGGCTGAAATAAGGCAATAAAATTTGGTTATATTGTTTAGCATCACTAGCACTGCCAGTGAATTGAGGCCTTTAACTCCCATGCTCTGTCAGCAGAATGCACAAGCCATCCTTGTACATGAACACATTAATTACACATGAATGAAGAGCATCAATAGATTTAGTGTATTCTCAGTTTCGTTTTCTGATGGGAGAAAAATGGCTGTGAGAACATTATTTTGAATTGCAATATGTAACCTGAAATATAGAAAATAAATACTTGAAAGACCACAAGCAAGACTTAGATTACATTAACTAATATCTCATGGGGTTGAGTTGTTCAATTATTTTATCCTTTAAGATATATACACACCTAATGCCATAGTCATAAAAATCTTAAGTGTCAATATAGAACCGCCCTTTTTATAAACTTGAGATAGATATTACTAAATAAATTCTACTGCTTAACTCTGAAAGGAATGAAAACTCCCAGTTCATATATTCCAGCTATCCTTGTAGCAAACAGGTAGGAATCATAATTTTAAACTCTCCCATCGGTATGGGATTCACAGGCAGAGAGGGACACTGGAAAAGCGTTTGAAAAGCAAAAACCAGCCCGTGTGATGTTGTTCATCTGCTGCCCCCTCCTGGTGGAAAACAAACAAAGCGCCACAGGACAGCAAGGAAAACAGCTGCATTTCCAGGTCCGGCTACTGACACTTTGCTAGTAACTCCCCTGACAGCAGATCTTCTTCAGTTTAAAGGAATTCCTTGAAGTTTTATAGTATCCATAGACTCTAAAATATACTTCCCATGTGCGTCTGTTAATCTGGGCATAACGAGAGACAATTGTGGGATGAAGAGAAAATGAGGCAACTTGTTCTGGCACTCGGCAGCTCTGTGCAGGGCACAGCCCACGTTTTCAGTCACAGTCAGCACAGCAGAGTCATCCTTACGCCGTTCTGCCATCAGCTATTCCATCTCTGCTGCAGGACACACCACTGAGCAGGGCCTTTAGCAGAAAGAATTAAGAGACAGTTGCAGGCTGGGACTACGGCTAATGCCAGTTTTATGAGTTTGCACCTCAGGGGGGCTGCAAGAAAGGAACAGTGCTGACATGAAGTCTGTTTTGCAATACAGAAGTCAAGAAAAGGTCGAGTCAGCACTAGGTATGAAAAGTTCAAGTTTTTAATCTTCGCGGTTCCAAGGAGAGCTCCAGTGACTCAGTCCATAAATGCTCCTTTTTCTTTCAAAACAGAGATGTAGTGTGTACATCAGATGACGGATTTTGTATGTAACCTAAGATAAAATTTGGATTCTCATACTCTACTGCTTCACAAGTAACTGCTGTAATGATGTAACAATGTAAAGCGCTTAACCTTACACTTCTGCAACTTCAAATCGAGACAGCTTTTGTTAACTGACTACTTCATTTTAAAAAAGCCCAAAAGATGCCTATGTACAAAGTACATCATCAGCACATTGGTCTGCTCCCTACTTATTAACAAAAATGCTCTAGCTCACTTCAAGCAATTAGGCCTTTGACTAACCAAACCCAAATTCCATTTTTGCTTTCCTTTTATTACACCAATTTCAGCAAGCTACTAAAACCTGTATTTTTTCTTTCCATGTGAGCACTAAAACTCCAAACGAGGAAAACCAGATTCAGCATAGACAATTATTTAAGTCCTAGAAAACACTGGGATGAAGAAGCCATTTGGGGAAAAAAACTTAGACAATTCAAATTAATTTATAATACACAACTGTGAAAGTCAGAAAGTGATTTCTCTAGTTAAACTATCGTTAAAAATGTTTTCTGACAAAGTAACAGACATATGTATGGCCATAAACAACAACAAAAAGAGAACACACCCCAAACCAAATGCACATACTTAGAAGAAGCCTAGAGAACAAGATGTACAAAAGCTTCTCTACCTAAATCTTAGAAAAGTTATTAGAATATTTTTTAATGTCAATTCATGGACAGGTGGCTACCAGACATTATCTTCTTTATCAAAGAAAAAGAGATCTTTTCTGAATAACAGCAAAGCATCAAATGCCTTCTCAAATTCTGTTTGGAAGAAAGGATGTACTTAAGGTAAGGCAAGTTAACTCTTAAAAGTGCAGGTAAGTAGAATTTTACACTAACTGATAAAATTGGTGCTTCAGTTAATATTCCTCTTAAAAATACAGCCATGACTACAAAGGAAGCTGCTTTTCCACCTAGTTAACTTGCAGAATTCCAAGAAGTCTCACAGCATCTCTCCTGGCTCCTGAAAGAGCCTATTTCAGTGGCTCTACTTTGTTATCGCTTGTAACAAACCACAACAGAAAACCTTTAGCTGCACCTTTTTGTGGAGATACAGCTGGAAAGCAGAAGTGACAGCACTGCTAAACTCACGCCAGGAGTGGACGCGGTAACATTGCTAGGCAGCAAGCCATGGCAGGCAGTGCGCCCTACCACAAAACAGCTGGCACAAGGGAAAGAGACACGTTTGGCATGCACCTGTGCTGGTCAGTGCTAGCTTTTAGTTTGCAAGATTATTAAGAAACATAGATACGGTCGTTATAGCGATTACTGCTTAAGTAAGGATCTATTTTTAGTTACTGCTGAAAAGGTATAAATACTCAGCTCTGTATCAATAAAATCAGCTTATTGCATCCAAGCAATCTGCTCAGTCTCTTCTATCGCTGACCGTCCCTCGACACCTGGTGCCACCGTGTGAGGATGGGACTGCTCTCGAGTGACAACCGCCAACGCCCTGCAGAACTTCAGTAACTTCCCCCAAAGTTAAGCCGCAGGAGAAACGGGAGCCTTCGGAACTGTGGTCAAGCCGCGGGAAGAAGCGGGAGCCACGCCGGCCGGCAACTGATCCTCTGAAAAGGAGGTGAGTCGCTGCAGAGAACTACAGGCCAGGGTCAAGGGATGACCACCCTAGAAAGAGACATATTTGAGCTCATGCCAAAGCTGCTAGACAAGCAAGGCAAACCTTTGCCTGCGCACTATTTAAAAGTTATACTCCGATGGACTGCTTCTAAACTGCAAGGGGTGACTCAGTCCACAATTTTGACAGCGGATCTGGGGGACCAAGTAGGAGCAGAACTTTGGAATGCTGTAGCTGAGGGTGATAAAGCTGCTGCAGAGATGATTCCCCCCTGGAAATTAATCTTTGAAACTTTAAAAGCTAAGGAAAAATCTCTTGCTAAAGATAAAAAAAAATGAAAAAATGAAAAAATGAAACAGAATCACAGAATGGTCAGGGTTGAATAGACAACAAGCCCCATTCTGCCCTTTGCCCCCCTCCGCAGAAGCGGAGCCTCAGAGCTCTTTACAATCTGAAGAGACTGTGCCTCTTTCAGTAAAGGCTCCAGTCCCCCTTGCAACAAAAAGGGAGAGGGGCTCCTCACGATCTACAAAAGCATTTACTGCTGGCTATGGTCCAGCTGACAGCAGCAACATGAAGGAGAGGATCCTTTTGAACCCAAACCCATCGATCCTGAAAAAGAGCCAGATTTATCTCCCCCTGACCCTCACGATACCTGGGTCCACTTGAAACAACAAGCACTAAAGGAAGGGGATTTGGACTTTGCAGACAAAATTGTGGCACTGGTCTTATATACGGGAACAAGAAAGCGAACTGCCCATCGGGAACAGCTATCTTTCCCAGAGCTTAAGGAGCTTTGGTGGGAGGCCACAGAGCACAGTATCAGATCACCGTATTTTGTGAGCCTGCTAGATTGTGTTTGCTGCTCATATCATGACACCACATGATTTAAAAACACTGGCACAGCTGTTGCTGTCCCCCACTCAAAACGCTTTATGGGAAAACGAGTGGGAAAAAGGTCTAAAGGATCTGCTTCTATCTTATGTGGGTCATGTTAATCAGACCCTGGCGGGCCTCACGACTAGACAGCTTATGAGAACGGGACCATATAATGATCCCGCCGTCCAAGCCTGAGAAATTCCCAGGGAAGCCCTTGAGGGAATCTGAGATGCAGCTCACCAAGCCTTCCTGAAGGTCTCTAATGTAAAAACGCCTCAGAAATCATTCACGACAACCGTCCAGGGACCTCAAGAATCTTATAAACAGTTTGTCAACCGCCTTAAGCAGGCACTCGAATGCCAAATTGATAATGCAGATGCTCACGAAATTTTGGTTTTGAAGCTTGCTGTTGAGAATGCGAATATAGACTGCAAAAAACTCCTTAAGTCCCTGCCTAACTAAAATCCAACTCTAATTGAAATCGTTGAAGTGTGTAACTGTGTTGGCACAATACAACATCAATATGCAACCATGGCTGCAGCCTTTGCAGCCATGAGAGGGCCCCCTGCAACTTCAGGAGTCTGTTTCCGCTGTGGCAAACCCCGTCACTTAAAAAAGGACTGCTCTGCTCTGGAAAGAGATAAACCCTAAACCACCCCTATGTGCTCACGGTGCTGCAGAGGCCCACATTCTGCTAACCAGTGTTGCTCTAAGTATGATTCCGAAGGTCGCCGGCTCCAAGGATACCAAGGAAACTAAAACCAGAGCGCGGGACAGCGGCGCTGCTCTCTGACACAGATGCCTCAGCTGCCCTCGAAGATGCCAGCCCCACAGATGCCCAACAGAAGCTTGCCTCAAGTCCTCGCCCAGCAACTGCAGGCGGTGCCGGATTGGATTTACACACCTCAGCCACAGTAACTGGCTACTTCAATAGTCTGAAGTGTTTCAGATGGCTCTCACCGATTTCTCTGGATCAACCTTCTAGACATCCCCCAAAACACAAGCTGGTGGCAGCCAGTTTTAATCTCCTGACCTGACCCAAGAGAAGCAAAGTCTTGCTGCAAGCGTTAACTGTTTTTACAGATGGATCTGGTTGCACCCACAAGTCAGTAATACTGTGGTGGGACTCCAATCTCAACCGATGGGATTCAGATGTCACCACTATTTCAGGACCCCCTCAAATTGTTAAATTAGCAGCCATTGTATGAGCCTTTGAACACTGGCCTGTTCCTTCTAACCTAATAACTGATTCTGCTTATGTTGCAGGACTTGTGGAAAGAGCTGAAGCTTCTGTGTTGAAAGATGTGCCTAATGCAGACTTCTTTTATCGGCTGCAGCAACTTGTTCTCCTTTTAGATAATAGACAAGAGTCATATTTTATAATGCATGTTAGATCTCACACTACCTTGCTTGGCTTTACTGCAAGAGGGAATCGCCAGGCAGACCTACTCACGCTGCTTGCACAGGTGTTACCTGATCGCTTTTCCCAGGCAAAATCCAGTCACTCATTTTTTCACCAGAATGCTGGTGCGCTGGCAAGAGCTTTCGCTCTGCCTTCTCGCCAAGCCTCTAGCACTGTGGCTGTGTGCCCAGACTGTCAAAGGCACTCCTTTCCCTCTCTTCCTGGAGGTGCTAACCCTAGAGCACTCTACTACCTCGAAATTTGGCAAACAGATGTTACTCACTTTCCCGAATTTGGCAGACTTAAGCATATACATTCCTCTATAAATACCTTCTCAGGTGCCCTGTTTGCATCCTGTCATACAGGAGAATCAGCAAAAGATGTTTGCCGTCACTTTATGAATGCCTTTGTAGTTTTGGGAATTCCTTCACAGATCAAAACTGACAATGGCTCAGCGTACATTTTCCAGAGAGTTGCAAATTTTCTTGCCCTCTTGGGATTGACACACAAAACGGAGATTCCTCATTCCTCAACAGGCCAAGCTATCACTGAGCGAGCCCGCTGTTCACTCAAGCGTCTTTTATTACAACAGAAAGGGGGAATGGGGAATGCTACCCCACCTGAGCAATTACAGAAAGCATTGTATGTTTTTAACTTTTAAAATTGTTCCCTGATGGATCCCAACCCTCTGATTGTAAGGTGCTTCGGCAATAACCAACAGTTAGAGGTTAAACAGAAGGCCCCAGTCCTTGTTAAAGACCCAGGTAAGATCATGGGACCTTATCCCCTCATCACATGGGGAAGGGGTTTTGCCTGTGTTTCTACAGAGAATGGACCGAGATGGATCCCAGCTAAGAATGTCAGACCCTTCAGAGAATCCCTGAATATGTCTCCTGAGGATCCTGACCACCCTACTACACTGTCAGCAGAGATCCCAGCCATTCCAGTCTTGCCCTCGGTTCCAGAGATCACAGAGGTCACCTCCACCTGACCACCAGCTCAACCAACTTCTACCTGACTTCCAGAGGACTCATTGACTTCCATTCCAGAGGACTCATTGACTTTTACTCCAGAGGATTCGTTGACTTCCAGAGGACTTATTGACTTCAAGTGTGGATTTTGTGGCGGTGTCAGTGTGTCGGCAACTGCCCACAGTGTGATTCTTTGTACTATTCTTGTGTTTATGGTACCATTTTGAAATTTGTGTTATGGCTGGCTTCCACATTGGTACTTTCGGGAGCCAGATCTGCCTTTTTAGGCTGGTCCTCTTAGTAGGACTCCTTCTTGACGAAGGAGAGGTGGTTGCAATGCCACCCCTTCCAGAACGCAATGTTTGGCTTACGCTAGCTGAAGCTTTAAACGAGTCTACGCTGTGCTTATCCATGACCTCCCCTGGTGACCCTTTCCAAACCTGCTTAGTAGCCATGCCCTTGGTGAAAAGTGAATGGGATGTCTTGATCAATTTAACAGTTCGAAGAGAGTGCACTGCACCAGGTCGAATTGAGCCGACCTGGTGGTGCCAGGAAAGTTGGTGTAGAAAGGCTGGGGAATCTGCTGGATGGTATTTTTCTAATGACAAGGGATTAGGAGTAAATAAAGTTCTTAACTTTCCCTCTCTTTCTATGCCGCTTCAAGAATTAGACATTTTTGGATCCACGTAGTCTTTTGCGTGTTTCTATCTAAATTATACTAACAAAGGCAAGAAAAGTTCGGCCTTGATGTTTCCAGAACAGGAATTTACAACAATGCTTCTTCCTGGTGTAANGGCTGCAGCAACTTGTTCTCCTTTTAGATAATAGACAAGAGTCATATTTTATAATGCATGTTAGATCTCACACTACCTTGCTTGGCTTTACTGCAAGAGGGAATCGCCAGGCAGACCTACTCACGCTGCTTGCACAGGTGTTACCTGATCGCTTTTCCCAGGCAAAATCCAGTCACTCATTTTTTCACCAGAATGCTGGTGCGCTGGCAAGAGCTTTCGCTCTGCCTTCTCGCCAAGCCTCTAGCACTGTGGCTGTGTGCCCAGACTGTCAAAGGCACTCCTTTCCCTCTCTTCCTGGAGGTGCTAACCCTAGAGCACTCTACTACCTCGAAATTTGGCAAACAGATGTTACTCACTTTCCCGAATTTGGCAGACTTAAGCATATACATTCCTCTATAAATACCTTCTCAGGTGCCCTGTTTGCATCCTGTCATACAGGAGAATCGGCAAAAGATGTTTGCCATCACTTTATGAGTGCCTTTGCAGTCTTGGGAATTCCTTCACAGATCAAAACTGATAATGGCCCAGCGTATATTTCCCAGAGAGCTGCAAATTTTCTTGCCCTCTGGGGCAAGACACAAAAGACACAAAAACGGGGATTCCTCATTCCTCCACAGGCCAAGCTATCACTGAGTGAGCCCACTGCTCACTTAAGCATCTTTTATTACAACAGAAAGGGGGAATGCGGAATGCTACCCCAGCTGAGCGACTACAGAAGGCATTGTACGTTTTCAATTTTTTAAATTGTTCCCTGATGGATCCCAAGGCTCCGATTGTAAGGCGCTTTGGTAATAACCAACAGCTAGAGGTTAAACAGAAGGCCCCAGTCCTTGTTAAGGACTCAGAAACAGGTAAGATCATGAGACCTTATCACCTCATTACATGGGGGAAGGGGTTTTACCTGTGTTTTTACAGAGAATGGCCCGCAGTGGATCCCAGCTAAGCACGTAAGACATTTCAGAGAATCCTTGAATACCTCTCCTGAGGATCCTGACCACCCTGGCACATGATCAGCGGAGACCCCAGCCATTCCAGTCTCGGCCTCGGTTCCAGAGATCGCACAAGCTGGTGCAAGCAAAACACAGCACACTCACATATAGCCAGAATCGTGATGATAATGTTGAAGCTTGGAACCTAGGAGCCTGAGTGTTTGCCTCTATTACTCCATCTATTGGAACAGCACATGCACCGAAAACCCTGAATAACCTTGGCTGCTGGCTTGCAAAAACTAATGCTACTAGCTCTGCTTCAACAGGCTTTTTAACAGATGTTGATAGTGTGAGACATGCTACACTGCAGAACAGAGCTGCAATTGATTTTTTGCTTTTGGCACATGGGCACGGTTGTGACAATTTTGAAGGCTTATGCTGCATGAATCTGTCTGATCACTCCTTGTCTATTCACGCTAACATAAAAGCCCTTCAAGATAGTGTCACGAAGTTGAGAGTTCTAAGTGATAACAACTGTCTTGGAAACATACTTGGAGGATGGGGGCTGTCTTAAGCATTTAGCTAAAACAGGAATTTCTATTTTAGCCACACTGCTGCTTATGATAATTTGTCTGCCATGTGTTTTGCAATGTGTTCAGAGACTGATGGATAAGTCAACAAAGAAGATTTTACTTGTAGATAAGAGAAGAGGAGAGGTGGAGATACAGCTGGAAAGCAGAAGTGACAGCACTGCTAAACTCATGTCAGGAGTGGACGCGGTAACGTTGCTAGGCAGCAAGCCATGGCAGGCAGTGTGCCCTACCACAAAACAGCTGGCATAAGGGAAAGAGACACGTTTGGTATGCACCTGTGCTGGTCAGCGCTAGCTTTTAGTTTTGCAAGATTATTAAGAAACATAGATATGGTTGTTAGAGTGATTACTGCTTAAGTAAGGATCTATTTTAAGTTACAGCTGAAAAGGTAGAGATACTCAGCTCTGTATCAATAAAATCAGCTTATTGCATCCAAGCAATCTGCCCCGTCTCTTCCATCACCAACTGTCACTTGACACCTTTTGATCAACACCTGCTTAATTTATTCCAAAGACTCAAACTATCACAAACCATGTAGAAGGCAGCTGTTTGAAAAGAGTACCTTATTTTTGTTCAGGCTAAGGGTAACTTTCTTACAAAAGTATGTAAGTAAATCAGCAAATAAATAAATGTGCCAGATTACCAAATATTCTGCAAGGAAGAAACAAAATAGCAAGTTTTGCTATAATACAGACCATAACTACTGTAGGTACTGCATTTAAATTAAGTTAAATCCTTCTTTCAGGTTGCTTTTGTGCTGAAACACACAAGATAATCTTCACGCTTCTTTCTTCTCTTCCTCTCTTTCATTTGTTTCTTCATGATGGATTTGTTTGTGATGTCCACCCAATTGATGTCTGGTTTCGAATACTTGATCCCAAAATAAAGACAAAAGGGCTGCAGAAGTTCTGTAATTTTCCATATGCTCCTTCAACTCTTCTCTGGATTGCCAGTTAAGAAATAAGTTAAGTAAACTAAATCAAAAAGGACCCCAAAATACAGTATACCACTATTTTATAATACCATCAGTGAGGGAAAGACTTAAAAATCTGAGATATGAAACTTTCAGGCGATGAAAGACAAAGCTGTAGAGAAAATAAACCTTGCTCCTCATTCTGTGCTATGTTTGTGAAACACACATAAAATAGAGTTTCTCAAGAAAAGTAATTTGTTTGAGTTGGTTTTTGTTTGTTCATTTGTTGTATTATTTGGTTGTTTAAGGGTTTTGTAACCTGTAGGGCAAAATTAGATGCAAGTTAAAGATAAGAAATTTTGAGCAAAGAACGGCTCTGTTTTATTTTTCCATATATTGCAAATACAATGAATAGGCCAGTGATGTACAGAAATGTTTAACTGGCATTCACACACATCTCGGACATACAGATTATCATTATTGGAGACACACTTGCATTATAAAATTGCTAAAGTGCTACTCAGGACAATGAAAGATAAAAACAAAATTAGGTAAGCACAAATTATAATCATTAAAATGACAGCATTTGAGAAGTTACTACTGTGTTTGACACACTTGCCACGACAATAAATATCCCTATCTTTTTAAAAGTGGCAATGCAGGAAGGAGAAACATGATTTTCAGGTTTCTCATTTGACCTGAATCCATGTGTTTTACCAGATTACAATGTATTTATCATATAAAAGCTTTATCCTACAATGCACATTTCTAACATTTCTGTCTAAGTTTCCTCAGCTAAACTTCCAATGATCATATACATGTAGATAAAGAACAACCGACCTTTTTACATAATACAGCTACTATGCTGCAACAAATTGACTTACTTTCATTGTTATGAATATCTAAAAATTGATACAATATAATGCTAATTGTGTTGGTAAGACTAATACAAAGATCAGTGAAATGTCAAACAAAGATATAACCTTAAGAAATACAGTACTGCACACACTTTTAAAGATATACCATACTTTGCAAAATTGGGGAAAAAATATAAGCCCATTACACGACTGAGAAGATACCCAGTGTTTGTTTCAGAGTAAATTAAATACTTTCAACCATGCAAGTATCACTTGGCACAGAATAGCTTAATTTGACTCAATTTTTTTGGTCCTGACATGGTTTGTATACTACTGCTTTTGTACTAGTAACAAAGTACCAAAATACCAAAAATTCTCGTTTCACCACCCTCCCAAAAGCTTACAAACAAAATATAAAAGCTGATGTTAATTGTTATATAAATACATCAATATCAAAACCGTTTTACCAACTATGAAGATAATTCGTAAACAACAGAACTTGGTAATCTGAGACATTTCAGCAGACTGCTGTTTACACAAAGAAAAAATTAAAGATCTTCTTCCTCACCCAGTGTCATCAAGCCTTATTTATTAAATTGCCCATTCCTTTTAATGTCATGACACAGCAAGCATCAGATTACAAGTACTGCTGGATTCTGGAGTCTCTAGTGACTAAGAGAAAAGGGAGGATAAATTGCAAGTTTGTGGCCACTTACAGACTAAAAAACATTTAAGACTCTTATTGCTTTTTTCATTTGCTGTACTCAAGCATAAATAAATGCTTACCTGACCCTCCAATTCAGCGTACACCAGCGTGGTTCAGAAATCAAGACATCACCAACACACGTAAGGATGTTGTGATGGAACTGAAGCCAGTAACTCTAAAGGGTCTACGCGTCACAGGAACCTAAGGAAGAAACATGTGAACTTTCATATAGCCATGTACTGAATGGCACATACACAGCTAGGTACAGCCTAGTAACTCAGAATATACAGCAGTACATACTGCTAAAGGAGATAGCATTTCTGGTGATTTATTTTAGTATATTAAGGTAGATTCCCAATGTGTTTCCTACATAAAATAAAAGCTACATTTAAAAACTCAAACAAAGCCTCAACTCACTAAGGTTGCTAAGCCAAGAAATGAAAATCAGGTATCGCCAAAATTAAAGTTGAATTGTCAAAATCAAAGTTGCCTTGGTAACCTTACTCTCATTGTTTTTTGTGTATCTACTCTGCTCTCTGAAAAATAAAGTGAGGCTAATGAAGCACTACCCATTCTACACACTGAATTTCAAAAGGACCACTGGGAGCAGAAATTTGCGTACAAGCAAATCAGGCAATTGAAGATTTTGCAAGTGTACCCACCCACACAGATGAGTGCTTGACATTTTGACCCATTTCGAGAGTTCTCTTAACCTTTTTTTTTTGTGTGTGGTTTTATTTTCTTTTTAACATTCAACAAGTTTTAGGTTTCATTTTTGGAATAGAAATACCTAAGAAGTTAAAGCATTAATGCCAGATTTCACAATGGGGAATAACAAACATATAAAAATATATACACACACACACACCAGAAACCTCTCATGCTTGAACTAATTGTCATTTGAGTAATGGCAGCACTAGAAAATAGAAGTGATTATGTACCCTCTTATTTTAATGCTGATTCACATGTCTGATGCTATATCCTTTCTGTCCACTTCAGACCAAACTGTTGCCCACATTATTCTCATTTTCTGAGACTCCACATTATTTTACTATTTGCCCACTTTGCCTTGACACAGTAATCACTTTTCCTAAAATGCCAAATTCTGCTTAAGTTCATCTCCTCATCTCGCCTTTATCTCTAGCAACATCTCACAGTGAGGTTTTCCAGCTCCACTGGTCTTCAGCATCCAGCTTCTATATGCTGCCTACAAAAGAACTAAGAACCTTTGCAAGCCAGGTACTGAAAGAAACTGTCAAGTTTTCTTACTTCCTGTCCCTGCCTCCCTAAAACAGTCTGTCACAATTAGCTTCCTGCAGTAAGGTATTGTTATTGTTCACTGCATTTTTCAGAGACACTGAAAAGGCCAAATCTCAACAGACTTTTCCATCAGGAGCGTGGCCTTTCAGCTGTTCTAACAGAAGACACCACCTGAAAAATGCTTATGTATTTCCTTCAAGACATAGACTACTAGGACTTCTTAAATAAAAGGTATCCACAGTCTTGCAGGTTCCACTTGAAAACATTATGAACAGAAAATTTTCCCCATATGCATTCTAGAAAATTGGCTGAATCATTTTGGCTGATTTGCATTTCTGACATCATTAAATGTCCAAAATGGATCAGAAAGAGACTAAACCCTTGGGTCAAAATAAATCTAAATTGAATATTGAACCTGGATGGTCATCATGAAGAGTATTACAATCCTGGTGTTACTCCAGTCACACTGACATAAAGCTAAAGCTGAAAAAGCTTCAGATATGAAGCATCCTTCAGCTTTGGCATTCTAAGCAGAACAGCATCCCCACCCCCAGTATAATAACATAAAAAACAACAACATGGTGAGGTAATAAAGTCTTCCTTGTATGGAACAAGAATCCCTACCTCTTGCAGAGGGAAATAAAGCTTCACTGAGTAAGAGGAAGCAACACTTGACAAAGGAAGATAGACTCGCCGCTACTAAATTAACAAGGCAGTATTTCCTTTTAAACTAACAACTAGTTATCCAACCAAGCAATTATCAATTGCCAAAATGAGCTCATCAGAAACTCAAATCAACCTAAGAAGTATTCAAAACCCAAGCATCCCATCATGTCCGGCCATCCAGATTCCCTGCACAGAATGTTGCGTTCTTTTCTCCCCTACCTACTCAAGTACTGATGAGCTGCGAGCTCAATCCAGCTGCCACATCCCACCCCACCTACTGCCTTGGAAAGACGAAGATCCTTGTTCAGTGCCTTCAAGCAAACTCTAAGAAGTCCCTAATCCTTCCCCCCGCCCTTCAAAACACAGTTCTAATCTATCTTAATGAGTTTTTAAGTCTTCTTCCACCAATTAAAACAAATTTACTTGTACGTACACTTGTATGAAGCAAATATTTGGCACTGAAAGAAAAAAAAAATGGAAAATAACTTCAAAAAACATCTCACATCTTGCATTCAGTACAGTTTGAAACAGTATCTGTGGTTGCACAGACACTTCCAGACCTTGATCTATCCTGTAGCTGTATTAAAAGTCACAGCTGGCTATGACAGTTTAAAACCAGAGTAAATGCAATTATTTAAAATAGAAGAAAGACATTTCTCCAGGTTAAACAGTTACTAACATAAAAGTTCAAACTAAACTCCTATGTAGTTTAAAAGTATTTTGTGGTTATTTAAGCAATATGAGGCCAAATTTGGCTGATATGCACATTATTTCAGAAGAAAGAGCAATTATTGATTACAAAGATGAAATTTGACCATGGAGACTCTGGCAGCAAATCCAAGGTTAGCTCAGGTCTAAGAATGCTTAATGTACTCCCAATGTCAAAACAGAACAAAAAGCAAACCAAAACAAAACATGGTAACAAGGAGCTCTCAGAGATTTCAAACCACAACAAAAACAGAGTGAGCAAAATATGTACTTGCAGTGGAATTATTTTGATGTGAATTACTGAGCTTAGGAAAAATATTGAAGGAACAGATACATTAGAATACCCCAGCTTCAAAGGATTATTTTTAGTGGCAGACATAATAAATACACTTTACATTTTCTTCTAAGTACATCTGCTGACAGTCTAAATTTGGTCTGGAGAAAGTACTGGTTGGAGGTTGCAGCTTTTGCACAGAGGATTTCTGTCTAAAGGGAAGTGCAACCAAGACCACTAACCATTCCCTTGTAAAGGTTTTAATATAAAATCACTCAACTTTTCAGCAACTTCTGAACTCCTTTTTTTCAAGATTCAATTTGTACATTGTTTTCCACTAGCCAGTTAGGCTTTCACATCGGTTAAAAGCTACAACAAGCATATTGTACAAAATAATGTCAGCAATTTGTGTCAAGCGAGAGCTTGACAAAGTTAAACACAAGCTTAGTGCTAAGAAGCTATGGTTAAAACTATTTCAAAAACTATCCCCACAGCCAGCAGGAAGGCTCTCGTACTCATTGTATCAGCTCCACAAGCACAATAAATCAGCAGACAACAGCTCCTTATAATGTTACAATAAAGCTCCCTTCAATGGAATAAAACACCTGAAAAACATTATCAAGTTGAAGTTCTCTTAGTTTCTTTATTGTTTCTTCTGCACCTCAAAAACGTATAGAAATTAGCATGGTGTTAAATAAATATTTCAAAAGGTTTCCTTAGCTCACATTTATTACAAAAATGTAAGCAATATTCAGAAAAAATATAAAATATTTACAATTCCACAACATTACCAAGAGCTTAAAAATTATCAAGTATTTAACCTATTAAATTTTGACCCCAGCAAGCTAAATTTAAGTAAACTTTCTGCATGCTAACATAACAATAAATGGTAAATTATAATCTTCAAAATTCATCACCCCCAGACATAATGGAAATTGTCAAAAGAGCATCTCAGAAAACCCACTTCCAGGTTTTCTCACTACAGTTGTAAGGAAGACGGATTTTTTATCCCCACGCCTACCATCCAAAAGGAATTAAATTATTCATTCAAGAGACAATTTATAATCCGTTAAAAACCAGCAGTTCCCGTTTCACTTAAAAAACCAATTGTTTACATAAGCATTCATAAATTTTTTCACTGTTGTAGTCATCTCTGTTTCGAAATACTGTGAATTTCAATTGTCTTTCCATGCACTTTCCTTTCTACACCCTTAGAGCAAAAGTTATACTGGACTACAGCCGTGTTCTTAGCTTACAGCCATACACAATTAAGAGACTGTAAGTCATTGTGAAGCAAATAAAAAACTTGTTTTGCTTTTATTTCCAAAAATTACCCTTTTCTCAAATACTTTTCCTCGAGAAATTCGCTATAACCTTTTAAAAAATTCTATCTTCAGTCCTGTCAGGCAGTAAAAGCCTCAGAAAAAGCTCATGAACCCCAAAGACAACAAAGGAATCAAAACTAGACAGCATAGCACGTAATCCAATCTAAACCCTTCAGTCAAAACCCGTCATAATCTAATCTAAACCCTACATCACAACACAGATGCCTGGCTCCAACCACAGGATGCCCTGTCATTCCACATTCCTTCACGTTCCTAACCTTGTCTGTTTCCTTACCTGACTGCTGCCACGAACTCCAGAGCACCCCTGCGAGCCATCACCTTTTTTCACAACCACCCGTTCTTTCACTTGGCCACACTGAGCAACCAGAACCAAATCAGTAGTTCAACGCATGAAGCAAGAATTTGGTTCACATCCCAGCAGCAGCCATAGAAACCTCGCTAAAATCCATTAATCACTGCAACCACCCGCAATACTGAATGGTTGAACAGAAAAATGCCCAGACTACCTTTGTACACAATCTTTCGAGATTTTTACCTACAGACATGAAGGTGAGCACTATATATATAGCTTTATTGAGGGCAAAGCCCTTGAAATTACTAACAGAAACATTATTTAAGCAAAGAGGAAAAAGTATAATTGGTACAAAAGCAACTTTTTCTAGTTAATGCAAAGAAGAACAGAACTAGAGTACTGAAATAATGTCCTTTTGTGGCTTAGGAGACAGAAAACGTTAGTCAAGGTCTTCTAATATTCAGCTATTAGAAGCCTCACAAAATGTAGAGATAAAAGGCATTCACCTTTATAGAAGTACCTTCACAGCAATTTTAAGAATCATTAAAAAGATACTGATATTGAAATTGTTGGAATATGAGGCCAACTACTCACAGAAATACTCAGAATCCAAAATATGAAATCAGACAGGACTCTGCAGAATGAAAATTATCAAAATGGGAACATTTACAACACATTTTTAGAATTTTTACAGTTCTTACATTTTCTTTGCTCAAACCAGCATGAAAATATTTCACAGTAGCTTCTGATGGTAGCACTTATAGTTCATACTGAAAGGCTGCAATATATTTTGCATTGACCAAATGAAGTTATTTGCAGTGATAAATTTAAGCTGAGGAGGCAACTGGATGAGAGCGAAAAATAAAATCTGACTTACTGGTAAAATCATTGTGTGGGCATGTAACCATATCCTGATAAGGCCAAGCAAGCTACATGAAGATTTCTTACCTGGTCAGTTCCAGATGATGTGCACTGAGACGAAGTTTCCTCTGATGGCTGTTCCTGTGCACTTTCCAGGCACTTTATAAAGAGATACAAAAGCACATCCACAGACGAGGCACTGGTGGGTTTCTTTTATCCGCATCTGTGATTTTCAATAATTTTCCATTAAGATCTACTCAGTCATGTGAGAATAAACACATTTTGAGCCACAATCCACATCATGACCCTTTAAATGGATTTTCTCAGCATCTTTTGGCTCTAGTGCTACACTGCACACATTGCAGAAAGGCCGCCTTCTCTCAGAACCCAGCTTTAAGGCACAAGCATCTTCCACAGGGTGAGCTGAGCTTTTAGATCCAGCTTTCAACTGATTTTCCTGTGATGTTCAAACCTTGATTGAACCTTACGGGTTTTTATCTCCCCAGAGAATGTCCGGATTCTAACACTAGAAATGTCACAGATGCTAAGAAGCCAAGACTGGACTTATCTGTCCTTTCCCCTGGAATATGGAAGAGAAGTCGGCACTGCAGGGTTCCTCAAATTGTAAATAAGCTGGTACTTCTCCAAACAAGGTGTTCATTTCACAGGAGTGAGAGGCATGAGGATTATGCTTGGGCTCATGTCACAACAGCAGGGACTCTTTATTTTGAGGCATCTGATACAAAGGCAACAAGACAGTAATTTTTGCAAGATTTCATTATTTTCATCTCTAATGCTATAAAACTCATTTTTACCTTGGTCCATTTTAGGACAGCCTGAAATTCGACATGGCATATCTGTTTCATGCATTTGAGCCAGGTGTATCCTGATCTTACTACCCACCCTGCTTGTGAAATAGCAGAGCTTGCACCTATGTATCTCCACCAGAAATATTTCCACCAGACCAGGGAATCTGGGCTTCAAAATCCTCAAGCAGAGCTGCACACAGCCGAGATGTTGTTGATGTCCTAACGATGATGTATGGGTTCACTGACAGAGCACATTGGTATTTGTAGTTAAATTTGTTAGTTTTCTGTAGTTGCAGTTGGTTAGAACGTGGTGCTGGTGCAATTCCCATACAGGCCATTTACTTAAGAGTTGGACTCGAGGATCCTTGTGGATCTCTTCAAACTCCGAATATTCTATGCATCTGTGAAAACACAATAAACAAAAGAGTTAAAATCCACTTCATGATTACAAGTGTCTTATCCAAAGTCTGGGGAGCAACGACATCCACATTCAGATTCCAGTACTAGGGATGTCTGCAAATTTTACAACTATCTGAAAGAAGTGAGGGTCCTGCATGAGAAAAATGGTGCCATAAATGACTGCTCAAATCACCTACTGAAATTAAAAATGAACTACAGGTTAGCAACATTACGGCATTCCTGTGTTAAGTTTAAAACACCTCATGTTAGGAGACAGGCAGCAGTGATCTTAAATCTAATACTAATTTTAGAAGACGAGAACGCTGGTGAGAAACCTGCACCCTCCAGTCCAGGAGCCACCACAGCGCACTCAGACACTGCCCCGCGCCCAAACCCCACCGACCCTTTCCCTGCAGCTCGGCACAGCCAGGCCGAGCCTGGAAAGGCAAACTAAGCGGAGCAACGCCTTGCAACAGGATCACAGAGCGGCTTGGGTTGGAAGGAACCTTAGAGATCACCCAGTTCCAACGCCCTGCCATGGGCAAGGACACCTTTCCACTGGACCAGGCTGCTCAGAGCTCCAGCCAAGCCAGACTTGAACACTCCCAAGGATGGGGCACCCACAGCTGGTCTGGGCAACCTGTGCCAGTGCCTCACGGCGAAGAGCTCCCTGCCAGTACCTCATCCAAACCCGCTGTCTCCCCGGCATTCCCGCCGCCGGACCCATCCCCGCCGCCGCCTCCCCTCGGCCACCCCCACAGGCGGGGGGGCGGGGCCTCCAGCGCGCTCCCGGCTCCGCGCGCGGGGTTCACTTCCGGCCCCGCGTCCCCCCCCCGCCCCCTCCCAGCGGCGGCG
>VZRR01007611.1:341235-369778 GCA_013398015.1 Oreocharis arfaki
GAGGGGGGAAGGGAAGAGAAGGGAAGCGGCGCCGGGCGCGTGTCCCCGGGAGTCCCGCGTGCGCCTTCCCGCCCTGGTGGCGCTCCGGCCGCGGGGAACCGGGATTGCCGCCGGCGAACCGTGTTTGCCGCTGGCGCGGGGGACGTGGGACAGAGGGACGCGGGGGAGGGATGCGCATCCTCCGCGTGGCTGTGAGGCCGCTGCTCGCCCCGGCGCGCAGGGCTCGGGCATCCCTGAGGCGGATCCGGGCCGGCGCTCCCCGGGATCCCCCCCGCCACTCAAACGTACACACGCACCCGCACACCCTGTCCGAGCGAGGCCGGGGGGCTCCGGGCCAGCGGGTGCCGCGGGGCTGCCCCGGCGCCGCCGAGCCGCTGCCCGCCCTGCGGCGAGCCCTCCTCCCTCGTTCCCCCGGGCCCCGGCCGCCTTCGCGGTGTGGAGAGTGCCCGTGCTGGTGGAAGCAGAAAGTGATTTGTTGCCGCCAGCCCCTCCTTCCAGCCCTCGAAATGACTGGCAACTCCCGGCTCCCGTTGGGAAGCGAAGATTGAGCTGTCGCCTCCCCGCAGGAACGGGGCTCCCGGGCGTGCGTTTTCCAGGCACCCCGGTTAGTGCCGTGAGGTTTGGGGTTTGTCCACACTCAGGAGCTCGTGAATACAGTCTTCTGGAAATTCTGCTGGGAGTTAACGATCTAATGCTTACTCTGTCGCTCCTCTTTCCGGCATTAATATTTTGCCATATCAACTGCTTTCTGTATTTTTTTTCTGCCTTGAAAAGTTTTGATTTGAGGCTTGATTTTATTGTTAATCTTGGGAGTAGAAAGCAGGTGAGGAAAAGCAGTGGGAGGCCACGCGAGCCATGTAAAACACGTGCACTTGAAGAAGCACGTTTAGTACTGGAGAGGGAAAGTTAAGTAATAAGATAGAAGCTGATGATAAGAACCCTGTATGAAGGAAAATATGGGTGAAATCACTTTGCACATCCTTATGAACTTCCTGTAATTCTTCTCTTTGAATTAAAAAATTTGAAAAAGTAGGGCTATAACAAGATCAGGTCACAGTTCCTCTCTATTTAAAGCCATTAGCACCTAAACATGTAGACTGCCTCATCACCTTCTAAAATATTCTAAAAAGGTTTTTTCATCCACACAACTATACCTCTGAAGCATTTAACTGAACTAAAAGTTTATCCACGTTCAATGAAATTACTTAAAATAAATGTATCCCTGTACATGAAGAAAGTTTGAACTGTTTCTTGTGTATCAATGAACTTAATTTTATTGTTGAGTTACAGAGACAGCTGGCAATTGTATTGGCAGTCTGTAGTGGTCTGAGATACTGCTGGGGTGATGTGTCTCATCTGGCACCTTTGCTGCCAGCTGGCTTTTCTAGAATTTAGGATGAGGTTATTACATAACTTTAAAATACATGGGATAACAAAATAACTTCCTTAAAGATTTTGGTGTCACTTTCTGCTGTTAAGAGAAGGAAGGCATTTCTGGAACAGCTTGAATGGATGTGATTTTTTTGGTCTTTAACATTTTTATGATGTCTTGAAGTACCCTTAATATGTTAGTTGGGGATTTACACAGCATCCTGTATCTAACTAAAAGAAATATTGAAAGGCACATAGTTCCCTTAAAATTCTTGTTGTGGCATTTCTCCACTTACGTCACAGATGGACTTGCTCAGGACTGCAAATCCAAGTTGAAGTTTTGCATTTAAGACTTTTTTTTATGCCAAGCACAACATAAAATAAAGTCTTTTTAAGCCAGTTTTTCCTCTTTTTTTCTGATATTCTCTTATCGTAATGGTGTGGAGTGTCAGGAGGTAGCAATTAAGAAAAACACCTTTCTGTATGCCTTGAGTAAGCAGAAGTAGTAATAAAAATGTAAAAGAAAAGACAAGCAGCATTCTGAGTTAAGTCTGTGAATATTTTATATTTTTATCTCAAACAGTTTCTTCCCTTTAGAAGTTCCTTTTTTCAGAGCACTAAGCTGTTAATGATTCTAGCAAATAATTTTAGTGTACTTTGCAGAAAAGTCACCTTTATTTATTAGTACGAGAATTTGCATTAACTCAGGCAGGAGATAGTGAATGTGTGCTGCTTGAAGATCATGTCCTTAATCAGGAAGATGCTAATCAAATTCATAGTGAGATGCTGTCCTTTAAGTCTGGTTTGGAATATCTCTGATACGTTTATTCTATCAGATTATTGATGATACTCTTCAGAAACAGCTGTTTTATGAAACTGGTAGAGTTCAGAAGATAATTTCTACATTTCTGTGTACGTTCACCTCCTGCTCCTGACTGTCATGTTTGGGGGATTTCTTTTCACCTAATGAGGCTTGGGATACAGCAAAGAGCTATGTTTAAGTTATTAAAGTATTAATGAGTAAATTCCAAAACTGTGGTTTAGGTGGGGTGAGTTTGTAGAAAGGTGAGCTCTGGCATCCGTAGTATTTGGCAACAGATTTCAAAAGGCAAATGTCTATATTACCACAGACAGTAACTTAATTGATGTTCTGAAGGAGATCAGGAGGCATTTGCTAAACACTGTAAAAACCCCTATTGTTAAGCTAGTTTCAGTGTCTATGGAAGATAATACAAAGGAACTTGTAATGTCAGGACTGAATTTTATGTTTTTTGAAGTTACTCTTTAAAGAAATTATAGTTAATTGAAAACATTCTCTTTAGAAGAAACTGTATATTATTATTTTAATAACCTGCTGTAGACTTATTTTCGGCTCTTTTGGTCAATGGCATTTTACAGGTGTCAACATTGCCACTTTTTTTTGAAGCTGCTAGCCTGCTGTGTACTATCAGAAAGCTGCTCTGAAATTAGACTTCATTAATTTATTCTGTTCCTCAGTAGTGTTCCCTGTATTGCATAAATAATAGAAATGTGTCAGAACATTTTTTGATTTTCTAGCAGGTGTGTACGCTTAGAAGAAAAAAATTGCAGCTAAGAGAGGCAGTCAGCTCTGCATGAGAATTTATGAGAAGGTTTCATTAGGTGGTCAGCATCATACCTTGAAATAAATTTTGATCATTGGAGCACAACTGTTTTCTGCCTGTTGAAAATACTTTTAAAAGGCATAGCTTGGGTTAGGCATTGGAGTGGAGCAGAAAGTGACAGATGATGATGGACTGACAAATAAATATTCAACACTGTTGTGTGCTATTAACAGACAGGTCAGAACTGAACATAAAGGCGTAAGCATTGATTCCATCCACACATTTGGTTTTGTCAGTGCATTTGCTTTCTGTTCCTTCCGTAGTATTTCTTTCTGCAGCCGTAGCTGTCTGTTCCTGAGGAAGTGTATCTGCTGTTATAACTTACTTAAATTAGTGGTACATTTTTAATTCTTCCAGAGGTAGGTGAATAAATGCCAGTTAGTTTCTATCATAAAAGGCTGTCTACTTAACATGAAATAAAGGACTACAGTGAGTTTATAGTACTGATCTCTTTATTTTTTGCAGGGTTGAGGATGCTGAGGCATCCGAGAAGAGTGTGAATGAAGAAAATGGAGAAGTATCAGAGGCAGACCAACCTCAGAACAAGCACAGCCGACACAAAAAAAAGAAACACAAACACCGAAGTAAACACAAGAAACATAAACATTCTTCAGAGGATGATAAGGACAAAAAACATAAACACAGACACAAACATAAGAAACATAAATGGAAAGAGGTGGCTGATGCCTCTGACAAAGAAGATGGACCAGCTAAAAGAACTAAAATTGATTTTTTGGCTCCTCTGGAAGACTTAGAGAAACAAAGAGCATTGCTGAAAGCTGAACTTGAAAATGAATTAATGGAAGGAAAAGTCCAGTCTGGGATGGGATTAATATTACAAGGTTATGAGTCAGGATCTGAAGAAGAGGGGGAGATTAATGAAAAAGCACGAAATGGAACAAGACCTACAACGAAGTCAAATACTAAGGGGAAATTAGAACCTGTGGAGAATAAAACTAGTTCCAAGAAAGCAAGTAAGAGTGAATCAAAAGAAAGGACTAGGCACAGATCTGACAAAAAGAAATCCAAGGCAGGAGTTGATGGAGTCAAAGAGAAGACTACTAGAAGCAAGTCAAAAGAAAGGAGGAAATCCAAAAGCCCTTATAAGAGAAGTAAGTCTCAAGATCAGACAAGGAAATCTAGGTCTCCAATACTTAAGAGGAGATCTCAGGAGAAAAACAGAAAGTCTAAGTCTCCTCCAGAGGATAGAAATAAGGCTGATGATAAAAGTAAATCAAGAGACCGCAGAAAATCTCCAGTTCAAAATGAAAACAAAAGCAGAGATCGTGGGAGAAAATCTAAATCTCCAGCAGAACTAAGAAGCAAATCCAAAGATAGAAGATCACGGTCCAAAGATAGAAAACCTAGGAGATCAGAGACTGACAAAGAAAAAAAGCCAATTAAATCTCCCTCTAAAGATGCTTCTTCAGGGAAGGAAAACAGGTCCCCTAGACGACCTGGCCGTAGCCCAAAAGGAAGGAGCTTATCTCCCAAACAGCGTGAAAAGTCAAGGAGAAGCAGATCCCCTCTCTTCAACGACCGTCGATCTAAACAGAGTAGATCCCCCTCTCGAACCCGGTCTCCGGTTAGAAGAGTGAGGAGTAGATCTGCAGAAAGGAAAAGAAGAGAATCAGAAAGGAGGCGTCTTTCTTCTCCCAGGTAACTTAAAGATGTCATGAGCTATCTCAAAAATACATTACGGGATGAACTATCTGCTGGTTTGGTTTTTATCTCCTCATTTTATTCAGAGAATAGGTATTAAAAAAGGTAATCAGATTGTACCTTATATCATAAGCTTACTTTGTATGTATTCAGTCTTTTAAAAAACTATTTCACCCAGCTGTCAGATAGGCAAATTCATCTTGTTGCTGAAGTGCTAAGTTATTTGCTGCTCACACCATTACTGGCGACAAGTTTTGTAGTTGTGTTCTCCTTTCTATTGCTGGTTGTATTCAGAAATTGGCCTCTATTTTGCTTCTTTGACAGTAGTTCTGTTGCTTTCTGAGATTACTGTGGAGTGAGAATCCTCCAGTGTTACGTATTAGTGTTGGCTAAAAGTGAGTAATTAGCCCCCATTTCTCCTCAAAAAAAGCCCTAATGGTAGATAGTCAGTATGTGTAAATATAAGCAAATTTTTATATCAAGATGTCCTTCTCAGATTCTTTTTTTTCTTTAAAATATCATGTATTTTTCATTTGCTAGCAGGATGGTAGTGTCGCTTTGTTATTGGACTGCCTTATATAATTACTTTATTTTGCCTACACTTAAAGGTGAAGGATGGAAATCTATTTAATGTAATGGTGTCATCTTGGCATTTTTTTTCCAAGACAAATTTAGCCTATAAAAGCAGTTACCTTGAAATGTGAAAGCTAATAATGCCTGGATGGCAGGTTTCCAAGCAGAGAACAATATAAGTGTATGCATTTTTGGAAGTTAATTCATTAGCTGTAAGAAGTTTAAGAGGCAGAAGAGGGTCAGCATTGGATAATAAATAATTTAAAACTTTGTAGCAGGGGGCTTAGCTTCACCCAGTCTGAGAACTAAGAACGAAGAAGTAGGAATTTAAAACTGGAATTGGAGCCACAAAGATCAAGCTTGGTAAATAGGCACCTAAAAATGTGAAAGTTTCAGCCTGAATAACTGAAGGTTATTCTAGTTTCAGGTATGGGGTATCTTTGGGTGCTTTGGAGAATGGCCCCAGTGGTGTTAACTCGATCAAGCAAGTATTGTAGATGCTGCCGGTTTATCTGGCTGCTTTCTGGTAAATCAGGAATGTGTCGGCCCAACCACTGAGTTTTTCTGGCATAGAAGTTGACTTCTCCTCTGTAGCATTTTGCATCTTTCAGTTTTCATTTTTCTTGACAGCTTGCTTTGCAGCCAGTTTGAATTGGTTGTCTAGACACTTATTTCAAGTGATGCATGTGTCTAGAATTTTGCTGTCAAATTCATACTTCTGTAACTGCGTGGTGAGCAGCATGTGAGTGGGGGACTACTAAAATATTTTCTGCTGGAGGTGTTTGCAGATCAGCAGGAATAATCTTTCCTTGTAAGACGTCTTTACTAACTCCACCTGTGTTCAAGTTTTAACTGCTTGTAATTACTCGAACTGCCAGAGAATTTAATGAACTTTAATGAAGAGTTTTAACAACAACAAAAAAAATCCCATTAATTTCATTTTTCAAGTTTGTTTCCAGTATTCTAATCTTGTAAGACACTTCTCAGGTCTTTGACTGGAGTTACTCGTTATGTGATGTTACTATGAATTCTTAATCAGCTTCTACTTTTTATCTCATCCCTGTGATCTCGGAACTAATGTATTTTTTGTAACAGATATTTTTATTGGGTTTTGGCAGTACAACCACTTTGTTAGTCAGGAAGCCTGTAACTCTCTTCATCCTGTGACTCTTTATGTAATATTGTTCACAAGAACATTATATAAATTAATTGGGCTAAAGGTATTGGCCTACTCCAGCATCTGAGTACAGTAATTTCTTGTAGAAACTGCCAGTACTCTGCACATGCATAAATTTTCGTATTGCCCCACTGTTTACTATTTTGCATCAGTTCTCTATGATTGTTGTCTGTAGTTAAGGTAATTGAAACTGACGTAGCAGTCTCAAAGCAAACGAAAAAAATCACAGAATGGGTGGAATTAGTCTTTCAGACCCAAGATATTTTGTTCATTGATGAGATATAACACTTGTAATAAGTTGTTCCAACTTGATTTAAAAAAAAATCAAAAATAAGGAGCAGGAAAAAAATAGAGTACCAGCATTTCCTTTGAAATAGTGTGAAACTATTTTCCAGTTTCTAATGCAGCCTCACTAGAATAGTTGTTAAATTTTTAATTCATATTCTTTCCAATTTTTGATTGAACTCTTGCTGTCATGCAGTTAAGCTTTTTAATGTAGTAGTCCCGTCAAGGATTTTTTTTCTTGAATAATTGTGAATCTGTATAGACAAGAATAAACAAATTTTGAATAGTGTACATAGTATCAGACTTGAATTATTTTTTTAATTTGAGAAGGGTTAGTTTGCATTTTAATTAAGAATTCTAATTTCCATCTGCTGTTTTAGAATGTGTGAAATGTTGAAGCCATGCAGTTGTAGTGCCCAAATTGAAACAGACATTGTTGTCACTACTGTGAAGTAGCATGATCCTAAGCCTAAATTTCAATACCATGGTGGGAAGGGGGTGAGATAATTCTCGAGAATAAGATTTTGGGGTTTATGTATTGTTTCGGTAGTGTTTCTGGTAAACTTGAAAACAGGCCACTCTTTATGCAAGACCTAAACACAAGCTTTGTTTTTAAACATCTCTTAGCTTTGTGGTAGTAATTAACGAGCTGTTTCCAGACTTGTCCTGAACTAGATCTTTGTATGGGCACACACTTCTCTCCCAGGGTGGGGAGAGACACGCAGGAAGGGCAGCCAACTCTGCAGCCTACTTATCCATCCCTCCCTCAGAAGCCCATCTGGTGGTCCCTCACCTGCAGTAAGATTTTTCAAGTGAGTTTTTAGAGAGAACAGATTTTTTTGTTCTCAACTTGCTCCTGATTTTTACTACCACTCTCTTCCTCTGTTTTAAGAACACGGACCAGGGATGACATTTTGTCTAGACGTGAAAGATCGAAGGATGTCAGCCCACCCAGCAGATGGTCCCCATCCCGAAGAAGGTCTCGGTCCCCCATCAGGAGGAGATCTCGAACACCCCTTCGACGTAGCCGATCTCCCAGAAGGCGGAGTAGATCTCCTCGGAGGAGGTAAAGATATCCTGTGTTTTTAAGTATATTTTGTAAGATTACAGGAAGAATAAGGATTGCTATGTTATATGTAAAAAGACTGTGCTATTTTTTTGTCCATGTTAGTATGTGCTAGCACCGTTATATTAATTTTGTCCTCCATGAATTAAATTGTTTTGTTATTTGGAATCATTGTGTGTATTTATGTTTTCTGAAAAGACTTTCCTTCTTTTCTTAAAAAAACCAAAATAACCACCCCAAAATCCAAATCTGTTATTCCTACCAAACAGGGATAGAGGCCGGAGAAGTAGATCTCGCCTTCGAAGGAGGTCTAGGTCACGTGGTGGCCATAGACGTAGGAGCAGAAGCAAAGTTAAAGAAGACAAATTTAAAGGTAGTCTTTCTGAGGGCATGAAAGCTGAACAGGAGTCTTCATCAGATGAAAAGTAAGAATATATTTCTAACTTGCACTGATTATTTAAAACCTACAGTTCCACTGATACCAAGAATGAACTAATGTTTGTCTTCATGGTGTAGTTTTTTGAGTTCTCACCCAAAACCATAATCAGTCTTAGTACTTGTGATCTTGTCAGATTACTGTTGGGAAGATTTGAAAAACTTTGGAATATGCAAAAAATACCAAGACCTGTTGGCTAGTGGGCAGACCTGAGGGGAGGATATATCATTAGGTTTTTAAATTCAGCTTGATCAGTATCTTGTGAAAACTTCTGGTCTGATTACTAAAGCTTACTGCTTGAGGAAAAACTTTAATAGCTGAAAGGATTAACTGCTGTCTGCAAATTGTGTTTATATTTCCTGAACATCTGCTTATTCAGTTGTGCTAGAGTATGCATTCTTAATCAAATTATTAAGGAAAAATAATGCTGCAGTGAAAAGGAACAAGGTTTGTTTGTTGTCTTTTAAAAGATGGCTGTTAATTGTTTGCAATTAAAAATGGAATACAGAAAGTCCCAATGAGATACCAAGAGGTAAATTTTCTTTGTAAGGAAATGTGAATACATGCAGTGGGATTTAATACACTATTGCTTTCTGAGTCACTTGAACAGCTGTTGTTTAATATATTCTGTGCTTTATATGCCAAGGAGCTGCACTTGGTAAAATTCAGTAGATAATTATATGTTTATGAAGTTATATAGAAAAATTGTATTTTTGTAGTCTTGAAGACTTTGATTTGGAAGAAGAGGATGAAGAAGCAGAGATAAGACAAAGGAGATTGCAGCGGCAAGCAATTGTTCAGGTACATGGTTACAGGAACTAATTCTGTGTTTTTAGTGTAAAATGTCAGGCTAAAGGAAGGCTTTTTGCCTATTGCTGTGTTATGATAGTAATTCCTATTGCTATATTTTTCCAGTTCATTGTAAATGTTAGTCTCTCTTAAACTCTACACTACTATTGTCACAGCATTGCTTTTAAAACTGAAGTGACGCTTCTGTGAGTCATTTTTTGCTACAGTTAAACATTCTCTCATGGTCTTAAGACATGTTAAAAATGTTCTTCAGTTATCTTCATCTGTAGGTTTTCTCCCTAGCTGTATCATTGATATAATAATGTCAGTGTAACACTAAGTTATATGTTAATTAACCTAGCTGGTCAGTTTGTTTCAAGTAGAAGTTGTCCTTGTCAGTTTCCAAAATTTTGTTAAGCTGTCATGGGTTCCTCCCTAAAAGCAGATAATGCATTCATGCACATGTGAGTTCCCATGAACTTCTTATCCCAGGTAACAAGGTAACAGTAATCACAGGTCTATGAGTGATCGAGACCCCTGAAAGGAGCTGTGGCCACAGGGGGTGTAATTGTACGGTACAAGTCAGGTATCTCTTTTCAAAGGTGGGATTTGGCACACAATTAGAACATAGCAAGCAAAATGCTGTAGCGTATTTATTTAGTATCAGGTACAAAGTCATTGGCTTTAGTGCACTGCTTGTTTTAAATAGCACTAAAAATACTGTTCAAGATTTGAGTTTTTTGCAGAGCCCATTTTAAAATCCTTCAGAACTATGACTGAGCCAAACTATATAAATTCTATTTAAAGACGGGTTACACCTGATGTTGGTGCAAGCAGGAAGCAAATTGCAGAGCTGAATTCCCTAAATGGAAAACCTCTGCTTGTATTACTGAATAGGTCAACCTTGACAACTGAGTAGTAGCAGCATTTCTTCCTCTTGGTTTTTAACTTTTGGGATAGGAAGTGAGATCTGTATGATTTCATAGTACTAAAAGGTAACAAAAATTGTGAAGGTGTTTGAAGTTTTTTAATTCTTCTGGATTTGTTCAACACGAATGAATGAATAAATAGGATTTCCAGTTCACATTAAAATACTGAATCTAAAAGCTACTTTTCTGTACCATAAGACTAATAAAACTGGGAAATATTCTAGAATGTAGGATATAAAATAATTAATTTTTCTTCAAAGACTGTATTTCAGTGTTTGTGTGCCAGGACAGTTTAGTGATAAATCTGTTGCTGCTGACATTTTGTTGTGCATAACCAAATAACTAATATTCAGTAATAATTGCTTTTTACGGAAATATGAAGACCTAATGAACACACATGAATGTTTCAGTCTTGTGGTCTGGGCTGTGGTGCATTGTGACAAAATGAATTTTCAGAAGTTGTATCCCATTCTGCGAATAATCTGTTGTCTTTAGAGACGTGTGTGATTACGAAAGCAAAGGTTGAGGTTTCAGCTGAAAGCCCAAACCAGTGAAAGGGTGGACATGAAAATGCTTAAATGGTGATAAGGTGTGATGGTGAGATTAAAAATTAAATTTCTTTTTAGAAATACAAAGGCCAGACAGAAGACAGTAACATATCAGTGCCATCTGAACCAAGCAGCCCTCAAAGCAGTACACGCAGTCGCTCAAATTCTCCTGACGACATCCTAGAAAGAGTCGCTGCTGATGTTAAGGAGTATGAACGGGAAAATGTGGACACATTTGAGGCATCAGTGAAAGCCAAGCACAACCTCATGACAGTTGAACAGAACAACGGTAAGGTTCTGAAGTCTCTCTAATGCAATTTATGAAAGCTCAGACACTTGGCTTAGTTTACTTACATGCTTCCAGACTCAGAAGTAGATTGAATTTTTGGATGGAATTTGTGAACATTTTCACAAATATTACGGTGCTTAAAACATAACATTAAAATAAATCTTCCTCATTAGGAAGGATAATAAGAATGGAACATGTTCTCTTTATTTCTAATAACTCTTAACACAATTTGTGCTTTACATTTGGAAGAGCAAATAGTGATGTCTGTCTTTATGTTTAAGAATTACCCTTCCAAATTTTTCTTTTCACTTAGGCATGTTGTTTTCTTAGAAGCTTAGTATAGTCCTAGACTTTATTTGTGTGGGTTGGAAATTATGCTCCTTTTATACCTTTTTTTGGCCAAAGCCATGTGACAGAGGAATGAATATAGGTGGGTCTATAGTAATTTAGAATGATTAAAGCTTTTGAGGGTCGTTGCTAGTAAGTCCATTTTAACAGCAGAGCTAATTGCTGAAATAGGTATTTTCTTTGTCTTCCGCCCTGCATGTACTCTATTGTACAGCAATGTTGAAATGAAGTAAATTTTGGTATAAAACCTGCCTTGTGCCAGCTGCAGCAAAAGGAATGCAGAACATCTCCCAGCACACCCTGTAGTATTGAAAATCTGCTGCTTTTTTTGTGGTTTGAAAGTGCGTTACTGTCCGTCTTCCAAGTAGTCAAAGGTGTGTGTAGTTGCTGTGTGGTCACTCTTGAGCCTAGTTTAAGCTGCTTTGGTTTCTTGCTACAATTTAATTGCAGTAGTCCTGTTTAACAAGGGCTATGGAGCCCGCCCAGCCCCTCCGAGGGAGGGTTGCAGTTAGCTTGTATTTCATGTCCTGCACCACGCGTATCCTTGGGGGCTGAATACACTGCCTCTGGTGGATGCTTCTCTTCAAAGTAATAAAGCTGCATCTCTTTGGGACTGCTTTAGTGCTCTGTCGTTCATCCTGGTGTTCCCTTGAGTCGTGTGTTTTCAGATTGTTCTCCTGCAAAATAAGAGCAGTACAAAGAACCGTTCTAGTGCTTTCTTTGCATACCACAAGTTTAGACTTATTATGTCTAACAGACAGTGTGTTTTTCCTTTTTTGTCAAAGCATGTACTGCTTTCTAATTTTGTCTACTAAAGCATAGGAAAATATAAGTCTTAACTACATAGGCATTTTCCACATAGACATGTGAAAAAGGTTTTTAAAACCAGAGCAGTTACACTCACATCTGGGTGGTAGGATCCTGAGTTGGAGGTGGCTGTAACAACAGCTGAAAGTAGTGGGTTATCTTTCTCTGCAAGAGTAGTTTTTTATTTCTATTCTGACCTCTTACAGGGCCAGAGTACTAAGTTGCTAAGAAGCTAGTCAATAATTCATTGTAGCCCAGTGCAGATAACTGGAACTAAAGGGAAAATTTGAGGAAGTTTCTTGAAGGGTTTGTAGCTGAAAACAGTGGTGTAAACTGCCTCTCCACAGGTGTCAGGTCTATGCCTTGAAACAGTGGTATCAGCATGCTGGATGATTTTTTTTGGTGTCGGATTTCAGTCTAGGTATTTGGTATGGAAGCGTTTGGCTGTGTGCATCACGAGACCTGAAGCCTCTGAGCTGAAGTAGCTGTTTTATTTTTCTCCACTGCATAGTGAAGGGAGGGTCTCCAATTTACCGTGTTCATGAAGGGCTGCCATAATGTGTGCATGAATGAAATAGTTTGAAGTTTGCTTGCTTTTGCTAATGTGTACTTAATTTATATTTCTTTGCTTTTATCTTATCAACCAAGTAAAATGTCTTTGGGATTTAAAGATGATTAAAAGGTGAGAAAGGGATAATCTTGCCCATAACAAAAATGTTTCTCTTTACCGCAGTAGTAAACTTTGTGTTTGACAGAAAGTTACACACCAGGTCCTTCTTGGCAGGGTGGAGAAAACATTTTCCAAAGAAAGAATTTCTGGGCTTTACAACTTTGCGTTTTTGTAAAATGTCTTGTGATTAACAGAAAAGCCTGAACTTGTATTTTGAAAACATGACTGTATTTTTTTATATATACACATAGTCATTTTATACTTCTTTTTATACATATACATATAGTCATTATTTGTAGGGAGCATGTAAGTGTGTAGGTTTTTTTGTTTCTGCTGTGCTTACTTGAAAGCTATTATATTTAGTTTTTCAAGGAGGTATAAATTTTTGAGTGCTTTGAAGAACTTAGCTAGTCTGAGTTTTATATTCTAGAATGTCAAATATATGAAATGGTATTTGCTTGAAATGTTATTAGAGTTACTTGTTTGCCTATATACTGATCTTAGTGTATGTTGTAAAGATACCAAGTGCCAAATTATAATTGCAACAGTTATTGTTTGACATCTTTTTCATGTTGAGTAATCTAAATTTCATTTTAAGGTTCATCTCAGAAGAAGCTGCTAGCTCCTGATATGTTCACAGAATCAGATGATATGTTCGCTGCGTACTTTGATGTAGGTAATTCTTGGAGATGAAATGTATGACTTTTCCTGCTTGATTTTTATTAGAGTCACTGTCACTTGAGGGTTGTGAGAACTTTGATTTGTAAACGCGCGTGCAGCTAAGTGACTTGTATGTTCCTAATCTTTTGGTCAGCCAAGGCAGGCAAAGTGGTTCTTAATTACTATTTCGGTGAAATAAAACCTGCTGAAATTAGTGGCTGTTTTACCAGAGTAAGCTATTGGGAATTCACCTGCTTGAATACAATGGCACATGGTGAAAACATGGATCTGTTTATAAGTTCAGCTTTTTATTAATGTTACCATGTTGCAATGTTCTTCATATGAGCTTTTCCCGGAGGTTCATATATGGTTAATTAAAAATGTGTAAGATACTGTAATTGGCTAATGATGCTATGTTGGAGGAATCTGGTGGTTTGGAGATTTTTTGGGGGTGAAAAGATACATTTCCTGATTTTACTTTAACACTATTTCATTAGCTTTTCTCTAAATGTGCTGCAGTAACCTTGGGATATTGGCAGTCCAGTGACTAGTTTTGAGACTTTACGTGCCGTTCTCTATAAATCTTCTGCATTGTTGCTGATGCACAACACTGAGAAATAAGTAAAGACAAGAACTTTCTTCTTGACTTAAACCAAAATTAACTGGAGAATTTTTATTCTCAGATATAACATAGGCTGCCGTGGTTTTACTCTGGTAACACTGGTATCCCTCTGACCTGGAAAAAGATGAATACTTGAAGGGTAGTGTGTGTGTGAGGGTGCATTTTTAAAAGTTCAGAAATTACAAGTGGGGATTTATGTGGCTTTTAAGTGAGCAGCTCCCCATTCCAGAAACTGTTGTTCAATTGAAGATATACTTCATTATTCATAGTTTTGAGTTTGTGATAAAATATTGCCCAGTCTGTTAAGAGATATATCCACAGCAATTGTAGAAGTGTTGTGGTTGTATGTATAACAGTATGGAACAAGTGGCATGTAATGAACAGAAATTCAAAGCTTAAACAGTTGTGTTTTCCTTGCAGATTGCCAAAGTTTTTTTACTATAAACTTACTCTAAATAAGTCTTACTTAGATGGTCCAAAATGTGCGTTCTAACATGACTTGTATAAATTCCTTGTATAAATTAATTGAAACTTTGCCTGTTTATGTTTAATAATAGTTCTGTTGGTTGATCTCATCCTCTTTCCTTGCATCAGTCTCTAGATACTGGTGTGTAAATAACAATAAGTTGCTTGTCTCTCCTGCAAGGTTTGTGGAGAGAAACAGTGTTTCAGTAGGGGGAAAAGGGCTTTGGTGTGTAAACGTCAAGGAAAAATACAGAGCACACAAGCAAAGCTGTTACTTTTCCTTTTATTTCAGAGTGCTCGTCTAAGGGCTGCTGGGTTTGGAAAAGACTTCAAAGAAAACCCCAATCTCAGGGATAACTGGACAGATGCAGAAGGCTATTACCGTAAGTGTTGTTTGTTTATCAGCAAAGACAGATAGAGTGAGGGTGCTGAGTGAAGAAGAGCCTCATGTATAGAAGTATTGAAATGTTGTTCTAATGTAGATGTATCCCAGAGCCCTCTCTGACTGTGTAATGTAATGGGTGAAATGACCATGCAGGTTTTAACCTCAGTTTTGAAAGGACTCCAGACTTATAGAATCTCCCTTTGTTCCCCATAATTTCCACAAAGCTGGGTGATACAAAACATTGTACACCATGAAATTAAAAGATTTTGCTATTTACCCTCATACTTTGTAGTGATAGAGAATGGTTTGTTTTTCTTGAAAAGTTCCATTACTTTTATCCCTTGTAACTTGAACTTGCTTGGTTTTCTCCCTCAGGTGTTAATATAGGTGAAGTTCTAGATAAACGTTACAATGTCTATGGTTACACTGGTCAGGGAGTCTTCAGTAACGTGGTGCGAGCCAGAGACATGGCCAGAGCAAACCAAGAAGTAGCTGTGAAAATCATCAGGAACAATGAACTTATGTAAGTAATGGTTTTGTTTGGTGGTAATAAAGCGTGTGGAACAGTTGGAAGTTTTTCGTGATGTGATTTGAATCTCCCTTTGTTTCAAGTGAAGTAACAGATTACAGCTGTGATTCCTGCCTTTTCTGCTAATATGAGCCAGATAATGGGAAGCACTTGAGGACTATGTATCCACACTTCTTTACAGCTATCACAGGAAGGAGGGTACTTGCATTTTCATCAGACGCTTTCTCATTTGCAACCTGCAGGGAACAGTGATAGCAAGAAACAAAGTTACAGCTAATTATGAGCCCTATGTTTTTTGAGATGGGAGTTGTGGACTGTAAAAATTCTGTTTCGATGGACCAAATCTATTTGGCAGGCTATGGATTGGATCCTAGTCAATCATCTGCAACTTTAAAAAGGACTTCCATACATTGAATTATTTTTGTATATTCGCTAAATGTTTGCATGTCTGTAAGATAGATAAAAAGGGATGGGACTCTCACTGTTGAAATACAAAAAAGAGGCCTTGCAGAATGAGTCAACATTAACAAATAAGATCTCTTAAAATTTGTCATTTGAGGATGTGACTTGTCTACAATACTCATTTTCACCATCTGCTGCAGTATTTATACAGTCATTATGTCCTCTTCTGTTAAAGACAACCCAAATGAAAATCTTTTCCATGTCTTACCTTGGAAGTTTTAAAAGTTGTCTTATTTTGTGTGTAACTGGATTGGTTTTAGTTATGTGAATAAGTATCTAGAAAAGTTTTAAAGGCAAAAGGGAGGATGATAAGCTATTTTAGTTTGGTGTGTTGCACAGGTAATAAGCTTGGGTGTGTAATTGAATCTATAGTCAGTTCAGTTTAAATCTTCTTTTAATACTGTTGGATGTGGTGAAGCAGTGTTTTTAAAAAGTAAACTTCTCAAGTGGGTGCTGTTTGAAATTTATCATATTACAGGACAAAATCCAGTTTTAGATTTACAGGCAAATGAGAGTGAGGAGGAAAAGATAAGTAGGTTACAAAGATACAGTGAAGATCCAAGAATTAACTTAACCAGTATGTAGTCACTGACAGCAAACCACTGTTGTGATTTCGGTTTTTGTAGCCATGGTACATTAGGTAATGACAAGACACTTCTCATTTCTGGACAATTATAACCACACAAGTGAATGTCTAGATTTTAAAAAACATTAGAATTTAACTGATTTTGCTTTATAATCACATTTCTCTGTTTTCAGGCAAAAAACTGGCCTAAAAGAACTGGAATTTTTAAAGAAGCTTAATGATGCTGATCCTGATGACAAGTTCCATTGTCTGCGGTTGTTCAGGCATTTCTACCACAAACAACACCTCTGTCTGGTATTTGAGCCACTCAGGTAAGATGACAAATGTTTGGAGTTCTCTGTAAAAGGTAAAGTACTGCTGCCTGTTCTTTGCCTTTCTGGGTTTGGCTGTTGTTTTGATACCTTGTTCTACTGCTGAGATTCAAGAATGCAAGGAACTTTAAAACAAAAAAAATTGTCTGCAGGCACAAATTCACAGACTACTGAACTATTTTTGATTTACTTCTAGCATTGTTGTGAGTTTTCTGTCTGGAAAATACTTGAAACAAGATAATGTATTAAAGATGGTTCATCTTGCTAGTACTGCTCTTAATGATTTTTTGTGTATGTCAGTATTTTTATTAGTTTTCATAATTCTTCATTTTAAGGGTTTGTATTAAGAATGCATTCCCAGAGAGATTCAGGAATTGCTGTATATTCTGTGAAGAGTACACACATAGTAACAGTGTAAGGAAGAAAATTGTTACAGTGGCTCTTTACATGCTCACCTTCTGTTCAAGTAATTAAGCTCTTGTGACAGGTTGATTGTAAATACTGTTTTATGGTAGATCCAGATGTATTAATTGTCTTAGTCCCCATTCCTGCTTAGAGGCATCAGTTGTTCATATCCTGAGTTTTCTGTGTATGCCATACTTCTATTTTTGCCATATTTGGGGTGAAGATAAGTTGTGTACTGAAACAATGCAGACTTTGTGAGATTACTGTCGTATTTCATTAATAAGCTGTAGAACAAATTTATTGTCTTGTGCGGCACTATCTCTTGATAACACGCTTGTACCTTATTTATGTCCAATTATGTTTTTGTCCTGGAATTGTGGTCTTTTCATCTGCTGCTTAAGTCACCAAAAAAACTCCTCCACTTTTTATCTCTTGCATGCTTCCTTTTTCATTTTTTTCTGAAGAAAATGGGTACAAAGGCTTTATGGTTGTTAAGAAAATGCTGTTCATGTGCAAATAAATCCTCTCAAATCAGTATTGATTAAAAATACACTCTGAACTGGGTAAAGTCCGGTCTAATAAGTAATTACACAATATAGGACAGATCTGATTGACCAGCCTTTTTATTTCGATTCTGTAGCTCACAGAGTGGTATGTTAAGTTGAATGCTGCTTTTCTCAAAAAATACAGCTAACTGGTTTGTTCAAGCTTGTCTTGGAGTTTAGGATTTTTTTTAATTATTATTTTTGTTAAGCTCTTTCCAATTCTTTCTTTCCCCGTTGCCCGTAACAGTATGAATTTACGAGAGGTTTTGAAGAAGTATGGGAAAGATGTTGGACTCCATATTAAAGCTGTGCGTTCCTACAGCCAGCAATTGTTCCTGGCTTTAAAACTTCTTAAAAGATGCAATATCCTACATGCAGATATTAAACCAGACAATATTTTGGTAAGTAACAAATAATGACAACTTTTTTTGCATGGTCTGTAGTGTAAAATAAAGTATTTGAAATTCGTATAATTCTGTTAATTTAGGTGAAGTCAAATTTACTGAAAATGTTAAGGGTTCATACTTTGATATAAAATGATACTGTGGTATAAATAGTAAGTAAGAAATATAATACAGCAATCTAAATAAAATCTTTTCCAAACAAACGTGTATCCACTTCCATCTTCATAGAAAGCAGATCTTCCAAAATCAGACAGTGTCTTATGGGAGAAATATTTGGAATTTTCCCATCAATAGTTGAAAGATGTTCTTGCTTTCTGCAAATGGAAGTAGATTGTTTGAGTCTGGATGGAGATCTTGTTTATGTCAGTGATATGATGGGGAAAGGTCCTTAATGCCTCTTGTCTTGTAGGGCACGAGAGCTACATCATTGGAATCCAGTGGTTTCCTTTGGGTTTTTTGGACATCATCCCTGTGACAAATCCAGATTTTTAATTTATCTAGAATGTTCTCTTATTACTGTCTCAGCAATAAAATTTCCTCCGGAAGCATGAGATGTGACTAATACGCTATTTTATAAGTGGTCCTCTGGATACTGGAGTTGCTAGTCTAAATTCGTAAAATTTCAGTATCTGGAATTAAATCTGGGTCCACGAAGGATATTTTGTTGTGGGAAAAATACATGAAACTGACTTTTTTTTGTATTTTATAGCATCTGAAGACGTTAACTATCACTTTCAGTTTGAGCAAGTTTTACGATTTTCTTAGAATAGGGAGAGGAAGGAACTTCCAATTTAAAGGCTGAATGTTCTTCCTATCTCTGACTTAAATGTGTTGTCACTTTTATAGTACTGTCCTTATCAATTCTGTCCACAGGGAGTGCTAATGGATATTTATGTTTAACTTTCAGGTGAACGAGTCTAAAACAATACTAAAGCTCTGTGATTTTGGCTCAGCTTCACATGTCGCGGATAACGACATCACACCCTATCTAGTTAGTAGATTTTATCGAGCTCCAGAAATCAGTAAGTACATTTTGGATTAGCTACATCTATCACATGCCAGGAAATGCCAGTATTAGCAGATGAAAATTTGACGTGGATTTATTCTCTAGTCTTAGCAAAACATGACTCTGGAAGTATGATGGCTGTCAAAAATTCAGGCTTTGAAGGCATGTTCGTGTGACTCTCCATGTATGTTGATGATCAGCTCAGTGAGAAGTCATTCTGATGGGTTATAGCTATATTTCAGTTTAGACGTGTTGTTCTGACTTCTTGGCTTTTGCTAATTCAAAGCTGATCAGTTTAGGTGTTAGGTAAAAACCTCCCTTTCTAAAATAGGAGTAGTTTAAAATCTAAAAGGTTTGCATCCTTCTTTCATAGTAACTTTTTATTCTTAAGAGGAACAGCACCAATATAGTTTACAAATCAGAATTTTTTTCATCTGTCTGCTTTTGTGATATTATATCAAAGTCTGCCTTTATGGAATTAACTGAAATTGCTCTGTTTCAGTTATAGGAAAAATCTATGACTATGGTATAGATATGTGGTCTGTAGGCTGCACATTGTATGAGCTTTATACAGGAAAAATACTGTTTCCTGGCAAAACCAATAATCATATGTTGAAACTTGCCATGGATCTCAAAGGAAAGATGCCAAACAAGGTAAGAAAAATAAGTACTTAGTATCTGAAACTGCTATAATGAACAGTAGAACATACAGTCTTTGTTCTCCTGGAATTCTGTTTCTTATCATATACATCTTTTCTTAACAGTAAGTACTAGGCTTTGCTCTGACTGTGCAATTTCTACTGATTTAAAATCTTATGAAGTGAAAGTATACAGCTTCTTTTTCATAGACTAAGTATAGAGTGAGAGCAGAAACCTTCTAAGCACTGACCTGAAAAAAAATGCGTAAGTCAATGAAAGATACTTTTTCAAAGGGTTTGAACTGTATCTTTGTATTCAATCCCAACATTTCTTCCTTCCCTTTTGATAATTTTTTTTATTAGTATTAAATTATGTTGCAGTAAGTTAGACATTGATGTTAATTGTGAAATTTGTAAGACACAGAGAACTTGCCTGAAACTCTTGCCTCTTCCTCATTTTCCAGATGATTCGAAAAGGTGTGTTCAAAGATCAGCACTTTGATCAAAATCTCAACTTTATGTATATAGAAGTAGATAAAGTGACAGAAAGGGTAAGTCCTCAATGTGTTGACTAACCCATCACTTTTTTCCAAGCTTTCCTACTGTTATGGTCTTTCAAACATACCTTGGCTTGCCTCCTAATTAAAACCAAGATTTTATAAGCTATTAGAATGTCCTTTTGCAGAAGTATGGACAGATTACATAGTTATAAAATGGCAAAAGAGATTTTTTTTTTACGTGGGATGTCGGAACATGAATAAGATAAATCTAAGTTTAATCTGGTAGATATACAGGGTATCTCCATATAATCTATGATTAAATTACTGATAAAAGAAATTTTGCCTTGATTTTGTAGAAGGATGTTCAACTTCAGTATGATGTGGTTATATTGTATGAGGTCAGTAATTTGGTATCATTTTGACATCTTATATTTAGGAAGAATCACAAAACAGTGGTCAGATATGTGGACTTCATGTTCTGAGTTAAGTGGGATGTTAGGTTTGTGTGTGAACCTGTGTTGGTGGCCTCCCCCCCGACAGTGTTTTTTCCACTCTTCTCTGCCCCTTGATGATTTTGAGACCATACGGGGGAAGGGTGCTGCTGCTCTGATACGAGACAACCCTGCAGAAAAGCTGCTGCTGAAGCTCTGTAAAAGGGATGGATAGGGGGTTTGTGCATTACTTCTGTTCTACAAGGCTGCCATTTTTGTGTTTGTAGGAGAAAGTTACTGTTATGAGCACCATTAATCCAACCAAGGACCTATTAGCAGACTTGATTGGGTGCCAACGACTCCCTGAAGACCAGCGTAAAAAAGTGCACCAGCTAAAGGACTTGTTGGACCAGATTCTAATGCTAGACCCAGCTAAACGGATTAGCATCAACCAGGCTCTACAGCACGCCTTCATCCAGGAGAAAATTTAAACCAGATGAAGAAGTTCAAAGGGTTTGATTAATTAAGATACAAAGACTGAAGAAATTTCACAGCAGTTATTAATGTATATAAACATAAATATTTCCCCTGCAAAGTTGAGGAAGAAATGATACATTTGAATTAACATCAAGGCTGATATTTCTTTTAGAAATGTTAGAGTAATTCTGTTTTGTGTCTTATGTGAAAATTTTCACTGTAGAACTGTTTTAATTGCCAAGACTGCACAAAAGTACAATGCTAATGTATATGGTTGCAGTTCGTATATATTATAAAAAGAAAAAAAGCATCTGTTATAAAAAAAAGAAAGAAAAAAAAAAGAGAGCAGTAATACTGGGTGGTTGATTTGTTTTTAGCAGACTTGGCTTCATTTTTGTCTTTACAAAATGGCCAGCATAAATGCTGTTTATATTCACATTTTCCTAGGTGTGTGTGTGCAGGCCACAGCAGCATGCCCTTGGTGTAGTCAGTGCCGAAGGGGGTCTGTTCCTTCTTGAGCCTGCCCGCAGGGATGGTCTCCTCTTTTAAAGCAGGTTGTGTACAACTTTCAGTACACTGAAGGTAAGCTAACCCATCAACATCACCGGTGTTTAAGCTGTTATTTTACTGGAGCAACTGACAAATGAGAGACAATAGCATTGTGGCAGAATTCCCTGCATGTTTGAGAAATGATCTTGTTTTATTTTCTGGCATTGCAACCGTGGCATAGTTACAGCTTCTGTTCTGTTCATCACATTTAAAACTGGGAGAGAGCGCACTTGATGGATAGAGCGCCTTCAGTGTACTGTTTCTTATTACTTTAATTTTTTTAATCAACTTGCTATAGACTTTGTATACATTTTGTTAAATACAGTTCACTATGACATAGAACCAATACTTACAGAAGAGTTTTCATTTAGTAATTACATATGTTGGGATCTCATTCGAAAGACCTTATATCTAAAGGATAGATAGACAACATAATGAAATTTTTAACTATTTGTATGTCATTTTGAAAGTGTACTGCTTTATGCTAAAAGTGTTTCATTTGTTCATTGTTTTCATTATTTGTGATCATGTTGTCTTTCAATACAGGCATAAACCTTCCACTCTTGAACAAAGCAGCTGCTTTTTAAAAGCGGTAATTGCTTCTTTACCTTTTATTTCTTTTGTAAATGAAGCTTTTCTTTAAGAAATGTGACTTTAAAGTGTTGTCTCTTGCATAAAACAGTTGACACTTACTTATTGTAAAGTGAAGATTGTTCTGCTGCATGTAAAGTGGACCATGCAGATTTCTGTATGTTTTCAGTATGCATCATTAGATAATAAAGTCTTTTGTGAACAAGGCATTTGTAGCCATTTTTAAAAGAATCTGTCTTCAGTGATGGTAAATCAGGTAATTTGTAAGACCTGCCCCTGCATTTCCTATTAATCATTTAATTAAAGGGATTATTAAATGTTATGATCTTTGGGAGAGCTATAGGCTATGTTAATTGGATAAATAATTATCACTGCTTAAAAACAAAGCAAAAAACCCTACAGATACTGTCTGTCCGCTTTCATTGTAATGAAATTATTCCTGTAGGACATGGGATGAAATTCAGGCTTTAACTAATGTTTGTGCTGTTTTTCTCACTTTTCCTTTTGATGGTGCTGAAAGAGAAAAAAGGAAAGCGAGTCACAGGCCACTCAACGCCTACTCCATGGGTCTGATTTGCTGAGACACCAACTTCACCTTCCTAACAAGGTTATTTCTGACAGCATGTGTAGATAAACATTTAGCAACAAGTTAAAAGAGCTTGAGACAATTGAGTTGGTTAAACAGGGTGAGGAAAACAGAAACAGCTTTTTCAGGTCCATACTGCTGTTTAAATGTTCTCTTTGATGATGTTAAGAAGTTCATCTTTTCATTTTTTATTAGTATATCCTGACAGGCTGTGAAAACCCCACTGGTTTCACATCTTTTATAATACTTTGAACTAAGAAGGATTTTTGTATCCGTCTAGGTACATAATGGCAACAGTCATGCACTCTTAGTGCACTCAAGAATGAGGAAAAATGCCACAAAGCAGGTCATTCTGCTGGTGGGGAATACCCCACCCAGGAGGTGTAATGAACTAACTACGAAAACAAGCAGGAGATGGGTGGTTTTGTATGCCTGTTTGGAATCTTCAACCTGTCTCTTCTCAATTTATTTTGTAAAATTACTAATAAAAACCAATCTCTCTCTATTTCCACATATTTAAGGTATCTTTTTCATACAGGAAATGAAGGAAGTTAGCCTTCATGTTTAGTGGAACACTAGTTGCTTCCTAGTTAAATCAAGAAAGTGTAACTTGCACTTTTAAAACATAGGCAGCACTTCTGAGGGCACTTTTACACAGATGTAGTAATAGCTTATTCTTTCTGTTGCTTTGTACTTTATTCTTAAAATAGGGATATGAAACAATGAAATGAGTTGGTGATACAGAAACAAAGCAGTAGAAAAGATGCCCCTTAATACCTACAGAATTGTTTTAAGCTGTTCTGGAGAAGCATAAAGTTGCTCGTTTACTTGTTCTTTGTGTTGTAGGTGCAGCTCAAAAGAAGATGAAGGCTACCAGAAGACATGAACAAAGGTTTCTGTCCTATAAAAGATATGAAAAATACTCTTCATCTAGTTCTGTCTTAATCTTTTAGTTTCCAGCATTTCGATTTAGAATTAACACTGCTGCATTACTGATAATTCCTGAAACATACTTGCTGTATTAAAATTTGTTATATAGATTGTTTTGTTTCTGGTTGAAGAGATTTTTTGTTGTAAATAAATGTAGGTAAATAAGCATTACTCTTTAAATGTAGTTTTCTTAAAATGATAGACTGAGCAGTACAAAATCTATGACATTTAGGCAGAAAATCTGGCAATTACATTTGGTTAAAATAAATGTGTTAACCAGTAAACATTTAAGCAGATGATGCACTTTTTTCTTTAACTTCCGTAGCTTCATTATTTATTTCAATTCTGTCAAACTTAATTATTGATAGAGAGAATAACTGGCAGGGGTTATTTAAAACAAGTGGATTTCAGTCCCCCATCCAGCTGGTACTTCTTGTTGGCAACAATAGAAAACTCTTTAGTTCTGGCTTCAAAAACCACTGGACTCGAGGGTTTTTTGACACTGTTAAGGACCCTCTGCGGTTTTGGGCAATTCCTCTTGCTGTGGCTGCCACTACAGTAAGCTGAATTCTCACGGTTGTGGCTGCAAACAGAACAGCTGTGCAACAGCATGAACGATTTCTCAGCTCATCTAAGAGGGAGGATAACTGATCTTTTCCTCCTGAGCACAAATTTTTCGTTTATGTCTTTGATAGAGGTCCTACGTACAGAAAGTTTGGCCAAATCTACTGTGCTGATTTCTGTTTCCTTCTCCCTCATGGTGACAAGGAGCTTCACATTTAACATGCTCAGTTTTCCAAGCCTTCAGAAAAAACAAGATTCCAGCCCTGTGGAGTTAGAATGTGTTTTTATTGCCTTGGTGTCTACTAAGTTTAGAAACTAATTACTGTTCAAGAGTTTTTAATAGAAGATAATGATTCCTTTAAAACCGTTTTAATAATACTTTATCTCCGTACATAGGGTAAGTGGCATTAAATCTCTGAAGAACCTTTATGTGTATATTGACCCCTACACAGAAGGCAGACCAGACTGTGATACTGCTGGAGATAAAGGGATCTTCTACAGCATGTGTATAATTGTAATGTGCGTGGAGGATGTTGAGAAGTGGCAGTTGCTTGAAATTAATAAACTATGCTTAAAACTTGCCTGCATCCTGTCTTCTGTTGTGCCTACGTGTCCTACTGCCAAGCTGTGAAATGTATGGACAATTTTTAAATGCACTAGAAATTAAGTATAGTTCTTTGAATGGCATTGTCTCCTTAGATATCAGAGGCATTAGAGAATCTTCTGGAAAAGTCCTCCTCAATATGTAAAATGGAGCTTTTGTTAAGTTGCCTCTCCCATGGTTTTGGAAGCCCCTCAGCACCAAAGATTTCATATGAATTCACTTTAATTTTCAATGTGCCTTTTTCTATCTTTTATAGCAAGGTATTAACCTGTATTGAGTCAAGGGGTGAAAGAATTGCCTTGTATTGCAGTGAAGGGAAGTCGTATATACTTACAGATTCGTCTTTATAAGGGAAAGAAATAGATTGGGAGTAGCAGCATGGAGAAGTGGGAGGGAATGTGTGTTTTTATTTATTAATCTGTAAATTATGTATCACATTATTAATTTAAGTATATTTGTGTGTGGATACAGAAGAGACTACCACATGTGTGTTCTACACTTCCATGTCTTCGTTCATCTAAGTATGTAGATAATTAAAACTTAATTTTAACTTGTGACAATACTTACTCTAAATGTGAAACCTTGGCCTTCCTTCCATCATACACCTATTGAATTCTTCACTGTCTTAATTATTTCCTCATAAACATTGATTTTGATGATTGTGGCCCAGATATTTCTATAAAGTAGGTATGAGCTAATTATAAAATAACAAAAACACATGAATGTTTACAAAGATTTGGTGTTTGGTTTAAGTTAATGAGAAATAATTTAAAGCTTCTTGTGGGCAGGTGTAAACAAATAGGCCGTAACTGATAAGAGTAACTGTTGATGGTTTCATCTCAGAAGTGACTTTCTAAGTGAGAGTGCAATGAAGTTTGCTTTGTGTTCTTGTGGAAAGAAACTAGGAGGGGTCACTGAGGATAACTGAAGTACACCCAGTCTAAAGAATGGGACTGATAGTAGCTGCCAAGACTAATAAGCAAAGAAAGTCTGTACAGCTTTAAAAAGAAGGGAGCTGATAACAAAGGTTACTGGGCACAAGAAGGCAGAGAAGAAAGCACTCTTGATTGCCAGTAACACGTTAAAACCGTAATTCTGTATTGTTACAGGAAATGGACCTTTTCACAGACTCTTGGTGAAACTCTGAGGTGTTCTTCAGGTCTTTGAAAGCCAATTTAAACCTGCAGCTTCAACAGACCTTTCCCTTTGGAGAGGCAGATCTGTCATGGAATCTGACACACTATCTGGCAGAAGTATGGGTTTTCAGAGGATGCAGGTGAATTTCTCCATCGGTGAAAAGTCAGGTAACCACCTTAAGTAATCTGTCTTAGCAGGAAAAAGGGTATTTAATGGTCTGGGTTTGACATTCTGCATATTCACTTTTCCAGCAGCTCTTAACTACCAATTGCAAAGCTCCTTGCGTAAAGGGGGCACCTCAGACATTCTACACATCTGTCTCCTGTGTTAAAACAAAGATCATCCTAAAAATGTTACCAGATGAGGTACTCTGTGTGAAACAATCTGACATTTGAGCTGCAGCTTTTCCATGGGAAGGAACAAGGTTTTGCTCAGCTAAAGCCAAGCTGACCTGCATACCATGATTACTTCTGTATCTACTAGACAGCTAGGAAGGCAACACACAGAATTCTGTAAATAATTTAATAAAATGTACTCTGGATTTAATATCCAGACAGATTAGGCCCGCTGGGTTAAACTGGTGTGTTCCTTTTAGCCCCTTGAATGAAGATGCTGCATCATGGCTGCATGTGAGGGCTGCCTGCAATCAGTCTTCCTTTGGGTGGTCTCCTTCACACAGGATAATGATAATTTGGTCACTCTTTCTGTGAGATTTTAGATTAAATCTAAAATGCACAGAATGCCTATCCATTTTCTCCCCCTAGGAGGCTTAAATCTGGCAGAGCAAATTCAGGCATAGAGGTCGCTTCCTCTTTTACACAGAACATCCAGCACTCTGACAGGATAGGAAAGGGGTGGTTTCACAAGTTGACCCAAATTGCTCTGCAGCTCATTAAAGCTAATATAATTTGCAAGTAATTTGCAATCTATTTATGTTTATAAGGCCTTAATAAAAAACCTGAGCTATGCTTGCATGAAAATCCCAAATAATGCCTTGATCAAAATTCTTTTTTTTTTTTTGAGGTTTTTCTCTTTTAAAATAATCCAGAAATCCTCATTTCCTGTAGTAAATTACATAGTAGTTGAATATATGAAATTGAGAGCAATTTAGGACATCTCACGGATGATCTGCTCTGAAGACTGCAACTAATCCTGTGTCACTGACTTCCAAATCTGTTCCAGACTCCCTCAAGAAGATGCACACCCACTTTTGCTTGTCATGCTCCTAGGGCCAGGGGGAGGCTGGGGACCTTTTCTGTGCTGTTCCTACTGGATTCACAACTTGTTTTTGATTTTCTAGTACACTGATCACAGAGCAAACACATAAACCAAGACACAAGTAACAAACTACTGGCAACATCTCAGCTTCCCTCCTGCTTCTCAGCTGACTCTCAGTGGCAGAAATTTGACTGTTGCAAAGCACAGTCTGGTTCAGAGTATGTGCTGTAATGTTAGGAATTAAAAGCTCTCCAAACTTCCATAGCACAGCTAGATGCCAGGCTAAATAAATAATTAAACCAAAAATCACAAACTGCAGTCTAGTTTTGGTCTAAAAAGTGTTCTAGCTCCCATCTGTTTTCTCCCATAACCATGAACAGTCTAGTGCCCTGTGATGAACACCCTGTGAGAAGACACTGGCCTGAAGAAAATAAAGTGTTATCAGGATGTTCATCTGCAATAGAAATGATAGAAGGAAATGAAGCTGGAAAGGCACAGGGGAAACCATGGTTTGGTTTAAGCTGATTTTGAATGCAAGTGGCAGGAGTTTAAAAATTTTAGTGGTTTCTTGGTTTAATGTTCATCACAGAGGTAAAATATTATCTGCCTTTGCTGAGCACTTCTTAAGCCGCTGGACTTCCACAGGGTTTGATGGAGTAGGGAAGGAGAGTGGCAGAAGCCCCCATCATAGTTCTCCCAGTTTCTAGTTGACTGAGCAGAGACAATCACACCTATTTCCATTGCTTTCCTGATTTACTACAGAAGGAGAAGGCACAGCTGTTACAAGGATATCCTGTAACAGATGTCATATCACAGAGATTCTTCCTAAACCTTTTGAAATACAGAGTTTACAAAAAACTTGCAAAAGCATATTAAAAAGTAAAAAACCTTCCAAAACTTGGCCACGTGCTGTCTGCTAGCTACAGCACATAGGAGCAAAACCTGGGACAATTCCCCTCCACCCCATTAGTATCGCCTCTCTCTATGTTTCCCAGCAAGTGCAAAGGGAGAGCACATTCTGAGAGATGAAAAACTATGAGGGAAGTGGAGGGTTTGTGAAAGGCAAGTGTTTAATAGAAGGGTTTTTTAAAATATTGCAGAATTTGTTTGTCCTTGATGGGTAGATTGACAAGAACTGAATTTGAAACAAACCTGTTTAAGGTTTGCTTAAAAAGTTAATCATTATTGAAATGATTTTGAGGTAACAATTTTAGAGCCATTATGTCAGTTCTTGGGCTATCTAATTTCAGCATTGCTAGACAATAATTTAATCATTAGTAGAATCATCAAAAGAAAATGCAGTAGTAGTAGTGTGAGTGGAAAGGTGTGGGAATTAACAGCAAGT
>VZRR01007613.1:229-71543 GCA_013398015.1 Oreocharis arfaki
CAGGTGTGTGTTGGGGAGGGGGAGGATGTTGGGGTCTGCAGTTGGGGTCTCAAGTATGGGGAACGGGTGTTGGGGCCCTTATCAGGCTCAGGTGTGTGTGTGAAGGGGTGTCAGGGCCCATAATTAGTCAGGGATGGGTGTGTGTGCGCGTGTGTACATTGTCAGGGTCTATAGTGGTCTCAAGTGTGTCGGGGGGGAGAGGGTGTTGGTGCCCACAGCCACCTCCTATATGAGGGGACAGTGTTTGGGCTCCATAAAAAGGTAGCTTTGCAGCTTCTGCTGCAGGTGTTGGGGGAGCCCTGATAACACAGGCTGTGTGTCCTGTAGCAGATCCCAGCAGGAAGAGGCCCCTGGTACCCAAATAGGAGCAGCTGCGATTTGGCAGCAAAGCCCCAAAGGAAAAGGAGCTGTAGTAGGTAGGGGTTGAGAGCTCTGGGGGAGAAATTGCTCAGAGCAGAAGCAGAGTGAGTTCATGCTGTTTCTCCCACACTTGGGGGTTCCCCACAGCTTCTGAACCTAAACACTTCATAATTGTAGAGGCTTATTTGGTGGGGGGGGAAGGGGGGTGGGTGTTTTAACTACTTTTTTGACGAAAGCTGAGGGAGCAGAGCTTTATCTGCCAGTACCTTGTGCAGCCTCATTCTGCCAACTTGGTCCTGACAGCTGTTTCCCTTCTTGAGCTTCTAGAACCATCCTCAGCTGTGTGAAACCACAGGTACAGAAACGTGAGAGCCCTGAGTCCCAGGTGAGGGCTGTTGGTGTGTCCTGTGCCTCAGAGGCCAAGGTATAGTACCAGCTTTTCTCATTGTACTTGAGTAATTTCACACGATGAGTTTCCTGTTTATAAGCTGAGCTCCATAACTTTTTTTTCCCCCCTTTCTCACAAGTGGGAAGAAGAGCACAGTGAGCACAACTCATCTGTCAGCAGCTCTGTGAAAAGCTGATGCTGACCAAGCAGGAGGCGGAGATCTCTCCCCAAACTGAGTGTGTATAAAGCACTGAGTGAGTTGTGAGCAACAGCTCTGATGGAAGCAGGAGCCAAGAACAACAGCTCGACAGAGAACTTTACACTTTCCCTAACAACTCCTTGGGGCGGAGACAGTTAAGTTTCTGCGTTTGTAAGGGAAACATGGCATTCCTTAAAGCTTAGCCTCCTCCCTCGAGTTCCCACTGAATGCCTGAGAGATGACAGCAGAGGGTGTCTCCAGCAGGCTCCTATTAAACAGGAGGAATTACCATGGAGGGACCAACAGCGAGATCCCAGTTTTGACCACAGAATGAGCTAAAAAGCTTTGCATCAGCAGCAGTTTGCAGGTTTTTTACCCACTGTCTGCACACAGCTCCTCTTTAGGGTGTTTCTGTGTCCTTGTGTCGGTGCCTGCACCTGCCCGAGGTGTGAAGGGCTGTGCTGGGAGGGCAGATCAGCTCCAAACAGAAAGTGCTGAGGCAGCAGTGAGGCAGGGCAGATGATCCTTCGGAGGGCAGTTGTGGTTCAGACACACAACTGGTTTGGTATCGCCAGCAGCACAAACCCGGCTGGCAGAGGAGCTGGCGAGCCGGGTATGTGGACAGATGGAACAGATACAGACAGGAAATGGGGGAGAAAAGGGAAATATTAGTGTTTGTAAAGCTCTGAGGGGGCTCTGGTTAGTTCTTGACTCCCACAGTCCCATTTCTATTTTTAGCCCAGTGACTGGATGGCTTTGGGAAGTGATTTGAGGAGCTCAAGCCAGGTGTGAGTGAGGAGAGGATAAACTCGTGGGCACCACGCAGTTCATGTGATGTGGCAGCCGCCACCACGCCCTTTCCTGTTCACCCCGTGGCCGCGGACGGCCCTGCCGGCCACGCTGCCTCAGCGGGGAGAGGGAAAAAGGAGGGGTTTCCAAAATGCTGATGACCCACAGCATTCCTTGGAAAAGGACAGGTGGTGAGCAGCTCTGGTAGTGTCTCTCCTCTGAGACAAAAACATTCCCAGAAGTTCTGGGAGCTGCTTGGGCGGGTGCCGACTTTTGGCCGTGTTAGAGGCAATATTGACTTATGGAAAGAGGCACAAAGCATACTTGGCATGGGTGTTCCGAGTTAAAAATTGTCAGTCTGGACAAACACACCTTTGGGGTGAACGGCAGGAAAGCCAAGTGGCTGTGCTGCATTATTTCAGCTCCTTTCAGAACACAGTGTGACCTGGTGCTGCTCCGGGCGCTGAGCACCCGGCTCGGCGGGTTTGGAGAAGCGCTGCAGGTTTTGGAGCTCAGTGCTTCAGATCAAACCCATTTCCTACCCCTCGGTGAGGTGTTTGTAGTGCCTCAGTAAGTTGTGCATGCGAGGAATGCACCTCACAGCTGAAGGTGAGCAATTAGTGTAACTGTGCTGGAGGTGATGAGATTAGTTAGTCCTTCCCAGGTGAATTAGAGCTGCAGAAATAAGATACATGAGATATTTAGTCTGAAATACCAATGTGAGGCATTTTCAGATGGAGTGGGATCCTGCATATGACTCTCACCACAGGATATGTATCTTGATTTTGTAGCAGTGTCTAGTCAGGAGACTAACCAGTACATGGCAGATGGGGGGCACGTGTTCTACAAAAGCTGCTGTTCGCTGGCAGGAAGCAACTGATTCACCTGGGTGAGATCACAGTGGTGTGGTGGGGCTCTGCTGAGAGTACGGAGGAACAGGGAAGTAATTTTTCTATTAAAATATAATAAATTTTGAAAGAGTACAAGTGTCTTAATGAGTCCATCCCACCAAGGCAAGGTCCTGCTCTGTGCCTGGGGAACAGCTCTGCTCTGTGTATCATAGAATGGGTCAGGTTGGAAGGGATTACAGTGGGATCATCTGCTCTAGCAGGGTCATCCCAGAGCACGTGGCACAGGATTGCGTCCAGACGAGGGAGAGGGAGACTCCATAGCCTCTCTGGGCTCTGTTCCGCTGCTCGGTAACCGCTCACTGAAGAAGCTCTTCCTCATGTCAAGGTGGAACTTCCTGTGCATGTTTCTGCCCGTTGCTCTTGTCCTGTCTTTTGGCACCTCCGAGCAGAGCGTGGTCCACGAACACGAGCCCACGTAGCCACAATCCGCTGAGGAGTTAAACCCCACCGCTAGCAGAGTTGAATCTCGTCGCACGCTCTGGGCGGGGCCGGGACTCGAACCCGTAACCCTGTGGCCGGCAGGGCCCGTGTTGTCCGGGCGGGGGCGTGGCGGCCCCGGCGCCGCCCGGAAGCGGAAGCGCGGCTGCGGTTCCCGCCGCGGTTGCCGAGCGGCGGTCGCTCCGTCCCGCCCCGCCCGCGGCCATGAGCGCGGCCGGACTCGTGTCCGCGCCGCCCGCAGCCCCGCCGGGGCCGCCCGCCCCCGCCATGGCCCCCGCTCCCGACTACTACGAGGAGGAGGAGCTGGAGAGCGCCGAGGAGGAGGACGGCGAGCGGAGCGCTCGGGCCCGCGACTCCGACGAGGGTGTGTGGGGAAGGGGAGGGTTGGTGCCCGGGGACGGGGGGCGACAGGGGGATGGAGTGGGGCGCTCTCGTGGGGCTGTGGGATGGAGGGGACCGCTCCGCACGGTGTTTGGGGAAGGGCAGGGTGCTTAAAGGGGTCGGAGCGGTGAGAACACTTGAAGGAAACGAGGACCTGCCTCTCAGGTTGCAGCGGCTCCCCGCGGAACAGTAGAACAGCGAAGCCACTGGAGAGGTGGAGTTGTGGCTTCCCAGGTGAGGAGGAGGCAGTGGGACACGGGACAGCGCTGAGCAGGGGGATTGAGTGGGACAGCAGGGTGAAAACAGTGGAGAAGTCCCGTATATTGGTTCTATTTTCGTGGTTTGGAGGGAGAAGGAAGCAGCTAAGGGAGGAGAAAGTGGGGACAGAAGTACAGCAGTGCAGGAGGATGTGACAGTAGAAGAACCAGAGAGTGGGGGAGAAGAAGAAATTAAGTAAAACCCAGAGTATCCAGGAGTGTAGGGGGGCATGCAATTACAGTAAAGGGCGATGTAGAAGAACTCTTGGACAAGTGGCTGTTGCTGGCAGCAGAGCCCTCCATCCCCTCTGGCCTGGTTATGGATGGGATGATGCTAAGGATGCAGAGGGTGACAGAGTCGGTGAGGGCTCTCCCAAGAGAGCATGAAAGTCGTTTGTGGTGGCCCAGACACTTAAGTACATTTCTTACAGTTAAAAAATTTCTTGGTTTATCGTTGGCGTGTTAAATTTTATCTTAAGCTTAAACTGTTTGTTTGTAGTTTAAGCAAAACCTGGGAAAGGTTTAATTTAGGGGCTGGGCCCCCCTTCCATGTGTAGGGAATTAGTTGTGATGTAGGTTTCTATAAAGTCTGGACACACTGACCCCTCTTTGGAGAGGCAATGGATTATTGGCTACCCATGTGTTATAAATAGAAGCCTGAAAAGTCTTAGCAGAAAACTAGCAATCCCACAGTGATTTACTTTATACTGTCTATTTATAAAATGCAGCTATCTTTATGGCAGTGCTGGTATTTGTTTGAATGTTGAAGTATTTCTAAGTGAAGTGTAGCTGAGAAGTTCAGATCCCAGCCAGTAACTGCTCTCTTTGGTGAGACCTTTGAGGTCAACTCGAGCAGCATTGAATGGGTGGAACTCTAGTAACGTGTTTCTGAAATGTCTTTCAGAGTCTTGAGGCTGTTTGTGTCTCACCTCTGTGTGTGTGTTAATGTAGAGCCCGTTGTCTTAAATGGGAAGAAATTCCCAGGCTTTCTGAAGTTGTACAGACTTCATGTAAAGCTGCACTGCAAAACTCACAGCTGCAGGAAGCTGAGATGTTTCATTTCACTCCTGAATTCATCTCTCAGGTTGTGTCTTTGATGTTAAATTGCCTGAAGTTTGGGGATTTTTTTTCGTTTGCCTGCTTCCTTGTTTTTAAATAATTTGCTACTTAGTTTGGAGGTTTTTTAAAAATACTTTTCAAATTTTAACAAGTTGGTTTTTGCCTCATTTAGACACTGAGGATGCCAGTGAAACAGACCTGGCAAAGCACGAGGAGGAGGACTTTGTAGAAATGAAAGAACAGTAAGTAACCCATTCCAATCACAAGTAAGGTGATGTTCTATTTATTTGTTGTTTTGGGGGGTGTTTATTGCCTAAAACTTGGCAAAGTTTTGGGCCAAGATTGGTAGTTTTAAGCGCTTACTCCAATGGAATAGCTCTTGAGTCCATACACTTGTATTTCTGCTCTCCCCAGTTACTTTCTCTGTTCTATATAAATTCAGGGAATCATGGGCTGCTGCTGTTTTGGGCAAAGAAGTAATTATGAGTTCTGGGAGCAGCTGCAAATAGATCCTGCTGCAGACAGATCCTTTAAATAAAGTAAAGGCTCTACTTTAGATAAGCCAGGGAAAAGTAAGATGCCTATCTAAATGTCTTAAACAATTGAATTCTAGTCCTGAACCAGAAACGGACTTCTGGGGACTTGAAATAGTTTCCCCATGGTGTTTAGGAGCATTTGCAGTATTTTGAGTTCTTGCTTACTGGCAGAGACCTGTTTTTATACAAGTCAGGAAGGCCTGGCCAGTGTTGAACCACAGATGTGTGGTGAAAGAAAGGCAGGTTTGCAGCAGCACCAGGAATAGACTTTGGTGGTTTTTTTAATAATGTGGGGAGCTATTACACAGATAATAAAACTTGACATAGTGGAAGAATGATTCTGCTGTGAAGTTTCTGGTGTTTGTAGATCTAAATATCATTTTAGATTTCAACATTAAAAAAAAAATCCTATTTTATCCCAAATTGTAAACCCGTTGTAGAACCAAAGAAGTGCCAGAATTTTTAAAACAGAATGAGAAGCTTTCATTTGAATAAAATTCTTTTAGTTTGTAGTTCATTTGTTTCCTGGAGTTTTGAAAAGTTTTTGATTCTGTGTAAACATGTAACTTAAAGAGATGGTGGAATAAATTACGTGTGGTTGGTGTTTAAAGTTTCATGCTTTGTTTGCAGGATGTATCAGGACAAACTGGCATCTCTGAAGAGGCAGTTACAGCAATTGCAGGAAGGTAAGCTTTGAAGAGAAGCTTTTATTTTCAGCACTTTCCAAATGTCATAGAAGGAGGGGGGTTTTAAAAGATGTGAGCAGCATCCTTCGCTGCGCATTGGCTCTCAGCTGTGCTGCAGAGTTCAAAATTCAGCTATTTCCCATCTTTTCTCCATCTTAACTCCACTTTTAGTTAAGCCTCTGTGCTAAAACATTTCTTGAAAGGAGTAATCCACTTTTTTACAAAAGCAGGGAATGTTCTTTGAGTGGTGTATGGCTCCTTGAGGATATTTAATACTTGAGAAAAAAAATTCAATGGGAATCTACAATTTATTTCCACTAGGTACTCTTCAGGAATATCAGAAAAGGATGAAAAAGTTGGACCAGCAGTACAAGGAAAGGATACGAAATGCAGGTAAGTGGAATTTCTCTTTAAGACACTGCAAATAACTTAAATGTGTGTTTTGTGTAACACCTGAAGTAAAAAAGAAGTAATTCTGCCCTTTAAAGAAAAGGAACTTGCTGGAGCAAAGGGATCTTTGGGTACATATTAGGGATTTTTCAGAGTCCACTAAACATGACAGGATCTACCTCGATTATTTTCTTCCCTTGATCAGCATTGTTTGCTGACTGATAAACAGTTTTAGTCTTCATTTGTGTGAAACAGCACAAGTAAAACAATTATTTCATTTTTATCTGCCTAACCCACAGTCTCCCACTTTGGTTTGCTGTCTTGTGGCCCTTGCTGAAGCCCTTGGGTGCCCTGTGTTGTTTAGTTTGCAGGAGTGGGAAGTTAGGGACACATGCTTTCCCAAAGATCTGTTTTGTGCCCTGGAACAATGAATACAGAGGATTTGCTGCTGAACTGTTATTCTGCATGGCTGTGACATGGAATGGGCTGCCTGGACTTCGTGTCCTACTCTGTTTCAAGGAGCAAAGGCCCAAGTTAATTTTTAAAGTGCCCAGTGCTCGTCCTTCTGGGTGTTTTTATTGTGTTGCTGCAGAGGAATTGCTTGGGAATCAGATCCATCTGCTTGCCCTCACTCTTTCTTCTTCACTTTCAAGCAGTTTCTTACCTTGGATATTGAAGCAGGGCCTTTTATAGAAGGCATTATGTGGAAATAGGAAATGTAGCTGCTCCTCCTCTAGAAAAAGAAAGCAATTCCATACTTCTGGAAGTGCTTGGGAAGGTAAAGGATTTACTTGAGGAACTGAAGTGGTTTGAACAACTTCTTGATGACAGGAATCTGTCTTCTGAGATGAATTTCACTAATGATTTAGGTTGGAAAGGACCTTCAGAAAGACCTTTCGTATGCACTAGAGCTACATCTTGGCAAGCCTGGGCTGTTTTGATAAAATTAAGCCTAAATGCAAATTGGTATTTGTGGCTGTCCACGAGCATTGCTTGCAGCAGCAGAGTTCTTCCACAGGAGGGCAGGTGGTGATCACTTGGAATTTTATGAGTAAAAAATCCATCTGCCTTGTACTACAGCAATAAGGGTCTTTTATGTTTGTCCTTGCCATGCTGAGGTTTATTGAAACAACAGTTCAGATTTACCTGCATTTGATTACCTACATAATGCTGCTTTCATGCTTTGCAAATAGAAAGTTTGACTTTTATTGCACCATTCTCATATTTGGTGTATATCACTGGTTTTTAGATTTTTTTTTTAAATAATGGAGTAATACAGTGTTAGTACTACAGCTTTCTCCAAAACATGTTTGAAGTCTGTGATCTTTGCAGAAGCTTTTACTATTTCAAGTATTGCCGAAGCTTAATATGCTGGTGAAATGTGGTGACTTGGGGGGCTAGAACAGGGGCCTTAGTTTACTTTTGTTGCCATTATTTCAAGTAAAAATTTTGGTTTGGGCATTACTCCTCCAAGAAATGCAAGAAGGGTCCCATCCTGCTTAATCTCAAATTGTTAGAGATGGCACAAGCATCAGCAGCAGGACTATTTCACACCCAGAAACCCACTCACCTCATCCATAGGCCTGACTTGAACTAATCATTGCCATATGTTGGCACTTAACCCTCAGTGCTGCACAACAATTCCCTTGCCCCAGGCTTAACCAGCCTGAAATCACATTTGAGTTGAGTAGATCGAGCCTCTGGCAGCTGCAGAGTTATTTGTGAACCAGTCACTGCTGAGATTCATGAAGTTGGCTAAAATTTAGCTTCATATTTCAAGTTTCTATTATGAATTAAATTATCTATTATAGTTTCTATTTGTAATTAAACTGGAAGAAAGATGGACTGCCTGCTTAGTACTTCTGGGAATAGTAGCTGAACTGAATAGTGTGGAATAGTGGAAGCTTTTCAGTGTGGTGACAATCTGTAAAAAACCTCTAGTAACAGTGTATTTTTGTGGAACTTTTTCATAGTCACTTTATTTTCAGCATAAAGCTGTGAAGTCAGAGTAGAGGTTGGATAAGTACATGCATTATTTGGTTCACTGCCTGTCTTGGCTGCAATATTCAGTGGCTTAAAATGTTGAGTAAGTAATTTTGTGCAGCTTTGAAGGTAATAAGTCTTTCTTGTGTTTCAGAACTGTTCCTGCAGCTGGAAGTAAGTACTCTTAATTTATCAAAAATAAGCATTAACTAGATGGAAGAAGCATAAACCTTGTTTTATCTACCAGTATTTGAGCTTGTATTCCTGGAAAGCTTGGAAGAAATTTTCTTCCTCAAGCTGGCTTGTTACACTTGAGATGTAGTAAAGCTTACTGCGGGTATTACCTCAAGTAACTTCTGCACTTTGTTTTTAAAATAGAATTAAATATTTGCTATTGGCCTCTTGTATCTGGCTGTGCATTAGGCTGGTCTGAAAAGGGTGTTAAGGTGATAAGTGCTGTTTATCAACCTGCAGAGCTCTCTGCTAGAGACTTGATTTGTTATGCGACATTAAAACGTCTTTTTACAAATAATTCTTTTGCCAATATAATAGCACTAAGTCATATTTAGATGTTTTTCTGTGGATAGTGAATATTGATAATCTTTAGAACTCACACCAGTTTTGAACTGAAAAGCTGATCAATAAAACATTTGAAAAACTGTTGTGATATCATTAACTTGAGTCCTTAATTAACCTTCTTGCTCTTTGGGTTTGCTTTAGACAGATCAGGTGGAGAAAAATTATGTGAAGGAAAAGAAGGCAGCAGCAAAGGAGTTTGAAGATAAGAAAATTGAGCTTAAGGAAAATCTGATAGCGGAGTTGGAAGAGAAGAAGAAGATGATTGAGAATGAAAAGCTAACCATGGAATTAACAGGAGGTAAAGAAGATGAGCACCTGTCATTTGCTATCCACTCTGCTCCTGCTTAGGAAAAGAGCTGTAATGGTGGCAGTGCTGGTTTACACAGACGGCTGGTGGGAAGTGCCAAGAGGGGCAGAACACAAATTGAGGGTCTTTTAGTGGAGAAGCAGCTCAAAATTCAGTGACGTGAATTGCTAGGTGAATCAAGCAGTGCCAGTGGAGCGGCAGAGTGGATGATGGGCTTGCTTTTATGCAGGAAAAGAGGCTGCTTTGGTTCCCTGATCTGGCCATAAAACTACTGAGATACGTCACAGTATTGACCTAACCCGTGATGCCAGCTTGTGAAGCTGTGTCCTGGTCTTCCTGCAGGAGTGGGTGGTCAAGTAGTTGAAGAAAGCCAAACAATAAAGGTTGAAATATGCTGCTTAAAGTCAGAAAAAAATAGATTTGTGGGTTACATTTGTGTCCAGGCTCTAGAAAATTTGTATTAAATGGACAGATTCCTTTGAGACAGCTGGTACCCTTGGTGCCTTGCAGTGGTCTGTAATGGTCACAGGGGAGCCATGTCATGGGTTAATTATTCCTGCATAATTCTGTTGCTGTGATACTGAACCAAAAGTCTGATTTGATGCTCTGAGAGCAACTCCCTCACTTCATGGACTGATAATATTGGTTTTATTGCTGAGGCCTGTCCAAGCGTTACACCCTTCATGCATTTCTTGCACAGTATTGACAGGTTTTATATAAACTAATAATATAATTAATACTCAGAAGTAAGAATTAGACCCTGTTTTGGCATATTAAATGGTGCTCTTGGCTTAGTACGAACTCCTAGGGCTGATGTGGACTGGAAATCAGCTTGAGTTATGCTGTTTCCCTGGTAACTTCTTTTATTTATTTATGAAGTCTGGTCTCATGGTCATCCTTGTTCACCCTTGAGTTGAGCAGAGAAGGAATTTGGTGTATTTTCCACAGGCAGAGCTGCTCAAGGTTTTAGTGTTTAGAGGGAGCCAAAGGGGCCTCACAGATTGAAGTGCTACCCAGGCTGTGATTCAGGGGTGCTTAGAAATGAGCAAATAAATCTCAGCACATAGAAAGGGAGGTGGGATGATGTGTTTGGCATTTGTGATGTGGTCTCTTGGCTGCCAGTTCAACATTTCTTCGTGAATTAAGGAATGAGTTGTGAGAGTATCAGCGAAGTTGTTCAGTAAAGGTTACCTGTAGACATTTGGACAAACTAAGTTCAGATATTTACTTGGTAATGAGACTGGTGTTCAAGTTTTTAACAGACTTTATTCTTTTTTCTCAGTGCATATGCTGCAGTTTACTTCTGTCAACTGCTGCTCTGCGTGTTATTAATTAGGCTCATTTCATTAATCATTCTTAGATAATCTGAATTTAAATACTGTTTGTTTGAAATCACTTCAGCAGTGTATCAGTCTTCAATGCAGAAATTTTCTCTAATCTTTTGACAAAGCTGTTTTTCTGCCTTGAAGATGAGAGAGCAATTGATTTGTACCTGATGTTTTACATGCTGCTAATGATCCAAGTTGGGTTGGGAAAGAACTCCATGAACTTGGCCTTTTAAATGCTCTGTTCTCAAGCAGATAGCATTAGCATGAAAGGAATTTGCCTTGAATCCTTGTAGCATCATTGTGCTGCTTATCTGTACCTGGAGCAGCTGTAACCATGGCACTGCAGCACTGAACAGTGACCTGATGGGAGAGAGAACTTGGATTCACTGTCAGCACTTCCATGCTGGAAGCTATCACAAAGGAAGGATTATTTTCCCTGTGCCTTGTGTAGAAAGCTGCTGCTGCTTACTCCTTTCTCTCTGGTCTTATCAGCTCTCCAACTTCATTACTCTGCAGATTCAATGGAAGTGAAGCCTATTATGACGAGGAAACTGAGACGGCGACCAAACGATCCAGTTCCTATCCCAGACAAGAGGAGGAAACCTGCCCCTGATATCCTTTCATGGAGTCACTGTTGGGTTTGCAGCCACCGTGCCACCCACACCTCTGGTGTTTTGTACAGCAAGGAAAATGAAATTAAATGCCAGGGTCAGATTTTAACCTGGGAAATACTGAAGTACGATTGTCCTGTATAATGTGTGCTAAAGCAATATAGCAGTTAGATAATACAATACCTATATAGAAACCAGTGTTCGGAGATCCCTTGGTATCCTAACTTAAACCTTGCAGTATCATGAGATAACTTTTTTTTCTTGTCAGTGAGAATAGCTTGAATTCTACAGGCAATTTATTTCACAAAAGAAAAATTTTAAAAGAACATTATATATATATATTTATACAGATATATATGCTGAGATAATTGATTCCATCGATAGTAAATGGCTTTTTACATGAGCCAAAGCTTTTCTTATTTCAAGACGTGACAAAGCATTTACCAGAAAGATCATATTTGTCGTATCAAACTAGTTTGTCCATTTCTGATAAAGGCTTCAGATCTCTAATCCAGAGATGCATAGCAAAAGCAAGCAGTGCTAGATTTGTTCTTTGAATAATAAAAGATGAAGATTCATCCTGTTTTCATGTATCACAAGAGACAGAAAAACATGTCTGTGTAATCCTTAGGATCTGCCTTGCTGCATGTCTCGGAATTAAAATGTTCCTTGGCTTCTGGAAATACGTTTTAGCTCCTCTGTGATGATAGGCACTTTTTCCATTTGTATATTAAATTCACCTGGAGAGGAAGGCAAGGATATTTGCTTTGCAGAGTCTTCTTATTAGATTCTAAACTTGTATGTCTTAGATGAAAAAAAACTTATCTGAGTGACTCTCATTTTCTGAGGGCAAAATCAAACCTTGAACTTTTGGTGTTCATGCAGGATGGTCATGAGCATCTCCAGTCTCAATTAACCTCCTTCTGGTTGGAGAGTCTGTTCACTCTTTCAGGAAAAAAAAATCATTTGTTAGTGCCCCTATCTCATCCAAAATAAATGAGTTTCATGGTGAACATGACCTGCTAATTGAGCATGATACAGCAGCCACAGTATGAAAGTCTCTGCCTTTGCTCACTGGGAGAGGATTAATGTCTATCAGAGCCAAAATCCTTGAAATGCAGCCCAGCAATTGTTAACTTTAGTTTAATACTTTGTATACTTTTGGCTAAACGCTTGATATGAAGAAACAAAAGTACAGCAGAGCTCTAATAAGACTATAACACACGACTGTTTTCTGAGGTTTTGGGTTTGCTTTCAGGTGCATTGTAGGCTGTCATTTATCCCCAGCCACACAAAGTTTTATTTATTAGTTTTATTTTATAAAACTGAGGTTTAGGTGGGATTTAGCTTCAGCGTAAAAACCTGAAGTGAGTCTCTTGTTTCAGCTCACAGACTCTTCTCCACAGAAATACAAGATGGAAAACACTGAAAATGCTGGTGCTTGATGCCTCCATGAAGTCAATGTCAGTGCACTAAAGGTTTGTCATTGATGGTTGTGCCTGAATAAGTTAGAATGATTTTGCACTCTGCTGCTAAGACGGTGGGGATGGACTTGTATTAATTCCTCTGACCAAAAAAAAAGCTCAAGTAAGACATTTATTAAAATCCTGGAAACCTTTTGGCTTACATTTAGTCAAGTGAAATGTCATTGACCTTTAATTTTTTAGCCTTGCTTGTCAAGAGTTTATGGAAACCTTAATTCTGGATACCTCAGCTAAATTATTTGTTGACTGATGAGCAAATAATGGAGGACCTAAGGACGCTGAATAAGGTGGGGATTGTTGCTTGACTGTATTTCTTTGTTTTAAAGAGAGGGCAAATGTTTTCCCCTGAAGAGAACAGAGCTCTCTTTTATGTTCCTTTTTGAGATGTGGGACTATTTCATCCCTGTAGGCTTTCTGAAGTAGCTCAATAAAAGATTAAGTGAGATAGTATCTCCTGTTTTTTATTGAGCTTTAATTAACCTAATTAGAATGACTGTCATCTAAAAATGTTACCTTTTGTCTGAATCAAGGGATGAGCTATGTTAAGGAGTTTCTTCCTCGTGGCTGAACAGATGTCAGTGCGTTTTTCTGGGAGATCATAGGCTGCCTTTGGTTTAGGCCTTAGCATGGGGTTATTTTATTAATTTTTTTTCTCCCTGCTGTCATAATATTTCAGCAAGCTGGATAGGGGGCAGCGTGCATGTTTATAGTTTTTCTAGTTTTGATTAACATACTGTTTTCTTGCTGAACACTTGAAGGCTTATCTATTTTTTAGAATATAAGCTGCTCCTTAAGACATTTGAGAATGGTTAGTGGAACACTGGTTTTGTGCCAGCTGTTGAGGTTTCTGTAATGATTGGTCTCCTCTATTTTCTGTACCCTGAGAAATGTATCATGTTCAAAAATAGTGTGTTAGATGGGTTTGACTCGTTTGAGTGGGTTACCCGAATGCTCTGAAGTTAAGGTTTTTGGCCTTTTGTATCATTATACTGATTATCTGCACCTTTGGCTGTTTGTAGCACACTGCTCTGGTTATGTGCTATGCCACTTAACAGAGCATTTAAAATAGAAATGTTCAGAGCATGGAAAGTAAGATATATGAAATTATCACTGCTGCTTCTGTGGCTCCTGTCAGATCTCTAATGCTGCTTTGCTCTCTTCCCATGTAGCTTAAATCACCCAAGAGACCAGGTGAGTTACAGGTGCATTGGAACTTGTTCACAGGGGTGCTCTTCTGAACAGGGGATGGTATTGTAGATGTTTGGCTATGCATTTTGGCTGTATAATTGTTTTGGCTGTGGAATTGCTGTTCTTTGTGGGGTGCTGATGTTGGTCAGGGATGGGAAGGGGGCCACGTACATTTCGGTGGCTGAAACACCTGGGCATGGGACAATCCAGGTGTGAAATAGAGGTTTTCCATTATATTCAGGTGCATCTGGGCACCTTGTCTGCTTGTCAGGTCCCTTGAGGGATTGACCACTTGTGGGTTTATGCCTCTCTAGATGTGCCTGTACACTTTATTTCAAGATAGAGTGGGACTAACTTGCCCCAGTAATTTTAACCATATTTAACTAATGAACTGTGGATTATAACTAAAACAAAACCAAGGACATGTTGTCCATCACTTACTCATAAACGTTTTTTCAGATAAATGCTGTATTTCAGTGAATATTTTAACTCAAGGCCGAGGTTGAGTTACTCATCACAATATATAATATTTTCCTGATGGATATTTGAGTTTTTGTTCTCTCTGCTTGTTATTTCTGCACACATTACCTCATTAATTGTAGTTTTGCAGCCAGAGGTGCTGCTGTATGATGAGCACGTGCTGGTCTTTAACCAGTGTCTCTCCTGTGTCCAGCCTCCCCCTCCTCTCCCGAGCACCTCCCGGCTACACCAGCAGAGTCTCCGGCACAGCGATTTGAAGCTCGGATAGAAGATGGAAAGCTCTACTATGACAAGAGATGGTGAGGCCTGGGGAATTTTTGTTTTCATCAGTCTGAATGTTGAGTAGTGAGGAGGCAGAGGCTGCAGAGAGAAATGGCTCTGATCAAAGAATTGGTGGACAAAATGCTTTTGGGCAGAGGTTTGCTGCTCCCTGCACAGGCTCAGCATTGGTCTAGTAAAGCAGAGGTGATGATGGAGTGTTTACACCATGCAGGCTTTCAGAGATAACTGGTGGCTCCAATAAAAGGAGACTTGAATCTTTTCCATGGCCCACTGTGGCACTTAGGAAGTCAAACCTAATATGAGGTAGGAGAGCCAGCAGCAGCCACAGTGGGATGTAACTGAAGCTGCCCAGCTTGGATACAGACACTCCATGATTTGCTGTCAGCAGCACTCACATTCCTGAGGTTCAGTTTTCCCAGCATCCCACAAGGTGGCAGAAGAAATGTCGTCCACCAGCTGCTCAGGATGAAAAATGCTTCTAATAAATCCAAATAACCTTTAAAGATCAAACCCACCTGGGAGAGGCAACTTCAGAATTGCTGATTGGATTTATCTCTGTTGAGTTTTATGGCCATACAGCTGTAAAAGCCTCACAAAACACAAGGAAAATATTAAATTTTGCGGAGGAGTCTTAGTAGATCTTAAACTTAATCCATGAGACTTGCAAACCTGGATAATCAAGGGGGCAATCTTGAACTCCTTGAGCAGAAAGCAATTTGCGAGTCATCTGCTTATTTGTCACCTAGTTCAGTGTTCTGGTGCCTCAACATAACACGTGATGAAGCTGTAATTTTATCACAGAAGTAGGTGTGAAGCTGGTTTTTTACACAGCAATCGCCTTGGCCAGTTGGTCAGTTTTTCCTTCTGACTGCAGTTTAATTGAGAGTTCAGTGTACACAGCTCTCATAAAAGCTGCTCCCTGCAGTTTAAACATCCATGAAGTGTAAAGCAGGTAAGAACTGAACAGGCTACTTATTCCACAGACTGATCAAGTGCTTTGTTTTGCATTCATAAATTTTTTTGTGTGTGTTAAGTGACTATCCCCAGGATATATTTGGATGAATAAACTATTCTTCAGGTTTTTGAAGCATATGGAGTACTTGGAAAGTGTTCATGAGTAAAGAAAAAAAGAAGAAAAAGGCACCTGAAGTAATCTGTCAGTAAAGCTCGAAACTTCCCATTAAATTTAAACCTGGAAGAGCTTCAGTGAGCCCAGATGAATCTCACCAAACAGCTCTCTGCGAAGGGTATCTAGCTGGGACAAAAAAACCCGCTTAACAGATATTTTCATCTTACTGAATTCAGCTGTCCTGGGGGTCTTGCTGTCAGGAATTCCAGCTGTTGTCTTTCTTGGCTGCCTTGTTCTTATGCTGTTTTAAGACCAGTATTTTACATTTTTTTGGTTGCAGTGATCCTGCTTAGATTTTTTTTGGTTGGTAGCAATAGTACTTGTGCAAAGTGGCTGGTGTTTTAAAATAATGAAGTAACTCTTGGTACGGGGAGGGTCATTCTTCCTAAGGTGCATAAAGAGTGCTGGCATGCACAGAAATCCTAAGCTTGACAGCCCAGGAATGACTTTCTCTGTTTCCTGATGCAGCCCTGCATGACAATTACCTGGAAACAGGGAATGTTTAAGGCCAGTAATGAACCCCTTGAAGTCTTGCAGAGACATTTCACAGACATCTCCAAAGTGGAGTGTTTTAGGTGAATGTGGAATTAGACTCCGTTTTTTATCCTCAGAGCTCTGTGTTCCCCCAGCAAATCCTAAGCCACAGTTCACTGTAAAGCAACCATCTTTTTGCTTTTAGCTTTGCTGCATACAATAGTGCAGAGGGATTTTTTTCGATCTTCCAATGGAGTTGCAGTTGGAAATCTTGGCCTTCCAGCAAAATATTTTATATCAGGAAATGGAATTATTTCTGCTTGGGTCACTTGATGTGTTTTACATGCTGCAGCAGTGAGAGTTGTTTGGCTCTTTGCTTTCTTGAAAGCCAACTTAAACCCCATTGCATTTTTCATCCGAGGTAATTTCCTCAATTCTGTCCCTCTCTGGATATATAAACTTGGCAAAAGGGTGAGACCTGACCAGGTAGCTGATGCATCAGGGTGTTGTGCCTTCAGCTGCCCTGTCTCTGGGAGCGTGAGACAGCTGAGACAACTCTTCAGTGAAACACTGCTGACTTGGTTCTTTGCTTTTTCTATGCACAGTTAACATTAATTTCCTGATGGAGAGTAGTTCATGGTGTGAAATCCAAGGGCTGAGTGAAGCCTCTGATGTGTGTGTCATCAGCTTTGGAATTCACTGGTAATCAGAAATTGAAAGTGGGGAAAAAATATTTCATTGTCTGTGTAGGCACAGAGAATACTTGAGAGCTGTTGTTTGCCCTGGTATCTCCTGCACTCCTGCTGATCGTATCAAGCTCCTTGCTTAAGTACTCACAGCATGGCATGGTGGGGCACTGCTGGACTGAGATTTTCGTCTCATCTCGGTGAGGCCATGGGTTTGTAGTAGCTTACTGAGTTCCTCGGTATCATTTAATGACATCTGGACTCGCTAAATAGATTTTTTTGGCTCAGATCATTGTTGCTGTTGCACTGCCCTGGAACCCACTGACATTGTTTCTGTCAAAATGAAGGAGAAAGACACCTGTGCCCAACCATTGTTATAAGGGTTGCAGGATTTGGGGATTTTTTTTCAATTCCCTCACTCCCCCCGTGGGTGATGAGTATGTTTGGAAGGCTCAAAGCTGACACTCATTCCAGTTACTGGCAAGCACTGTGAAAATTCTGAGAGCAGGAGCCAGTAGGAAGAGATTGTGGAATAAACCACTGGAAGACTTCCACATGTGCAGTATGGTTTATTGTAGCAATACTGTAAAGATTTAATAAATCCGTGCATTTTGCAAATGGCAGTCAGGCTGCAGGGGGTTGCACTGGGTAGCTACTGAGGGAATATCTGTGCAGGGATTCTGCAGCTTGGATTGCCCAGATAAAATCATGATTAGGGGAAAGGTGGAGCTACAGTCATGCTTTTATAACTGTAAAGTATTTTGGTGCTTGCTTGATTAAGATGATTTACTTACAGATCACCTGTTGCAGTGTAATTAGTCCTGCTATGGAACAGAATGAGGCAGAAAGAACAGAAACTGAGGTTTTGGGGCTGGCACACTGCAACACTTGGAGAAATGTGGGCTGTGAAAGAGGCAAGTCCACGGAATCAAACAATTCAGAGTTAGGAATTTCAAAGGCTTTGTTTTATACACAACACATTAACAACAATATAGAGCTTAAAATAGGATCCAAAATGGGATGAGTGGATATGCTGAGTCATGGCCTCCTTATGGCACACATCTACAGTTTGTTACAAAGTCGGTTACCTGTTAGTTACCATTTTGGGTATTTTCACAAAGTAGGCATTAGAAATTTGAGATCTCATTAAACAATGTGCAGGCTGCACTGATTGAGAGTAATTCACTTTTGCTGGTGGTGGTGCTCTAGTAATTCTGTATTGGGGAATAACCTGAGTATCTGTGATTTGCTCTGTCATATTTTGTCAGGCATAATAAGGAGTTGCCTTCTGAAATGCATCCTGTGTCTGAAGTGAGAAAGGCTGCTTGGATTAAACCTTGAAGCGTGGGCGTGTTGTCGGTCATTGTTCTCTTGGGTTGTGGCTGGGGCTCTGCCTCTCCCCCTTGCAGTTGTGAAATTTCTTTTCAGTGAATTAAGACCCTCCTGCATTTCAAAATATCATTAAATGCAGAGTGTGTGTGTGTGTGTGATCAGATCACCCACTGTTTTGCAAAGATGGAGAAAGTGGTGTGGAAAGAAAGGCAGACTTCACATTTACTCTGTCCAGCTTTATCAATAATGGTTTCATGCATTTCCTTTTTTTTTTTCTTTTTTTTTCTTTTTTTTCTCTTTTTGCAGGGTCCACAAGAGCCAAGCTATTTACCTGGAGTCTAAAGAGAACACAAAAATCAGCTGTGTGATCAGTTCTGTGGGCGCCAACGAGGTGCTGGGCTGCTTTTATTTGTCAGGAGAGGGGGGAAAGACATGAGTCAGTAAGGGCTAAAGACAGATTCTGTCTGTTGTGTAAAGAAGATGAAGGTAAAACTGACTTGAGAAATCTCTTTTTGAGATGGGAAGAGACTTGCTCTGTTTCTGAAGGATAATCCTACATTTTGTAAGCTCCTGCAGCACTTGGGCAAAGGGAGCACTTTCTTTGCTTGCAGATTCCAGACACTTCAGGAAAAGGAACAATAGACTTGAGTGCACTTCTCCTCAATCAGCCAATAAAGGAGCTTTAATTTGTTGCGGCAGCTAAGGGAAAACACTTTATTTTCCCCAGAATGAGTTGCATGTGGGATCTGTTTGTGTCACAGCTGTTCCCTTGCAGTGGCAGTTGTGGCACTCAGTTGGGTGTTCAGTTAAAAGCAGTGGTAGTGTGCTCATGGATGCATTAAAATTTGTTAGAAGTTATTACTGCAGTTTTGCAAAACTGCAAATGTATCATTCCATCATACTGTGGTAGAATATAAAACTGTGCATTTGTTTCCTACAGTTGCTCAAGGTTTGTGGATTTTTGAATTCTTTCAGCAAGCAAAACATGCCGAATCCTTGGAAATGTCGCAGTTGGGAGATTATTATCAATGAATGTTGATTTAAAATTCTCTGGAGAAATAATTGAAGTAGAAATCCAGGCGAATACTAAATTTATTTTATATTGAGGGGTCCTGTTAATAATGTCAGTTTATAATTAAAATAATAAGAGTTAAATCAATCTACTGTACCAGGCCTGTAGCTAATATATAAGAAAAGAAAAGTTTAGGGTAAATCATAGGCCAGCATAACTTTATAATCCTTTGCAGAAGGAAATATTGGACTTCCCTCCTAAAATACTCCAGTACTAAGAGCTGGATAATTCTTACTCGATGTTATTTATTTAAATATTTTGAAATTCATTAGAAGGATATAATGCAGAGGAGATTGCTCAGACTTGATTTTTAAAGTACAGGTTTTTAGATCTAAACACCTTGAAGGTGATTTCAAAAACTCTCTGGAGTGGCTGCTTCGGTGGCAGCACTTTCCTCTGGAACATGTGGTGTGAATCCTTCCGTGCAGGCGTTTAAAAGAGAGGCCCTTTTATCTCCAGACACAATTTCTGTGGTACATTGTGGGAAATGCTTCATGGAACAGAATCAGAATAAGCTTTTCATTTGACTAATAGTTACTTGTCTGGGCAAATCCCAGGACAGATAATTTTATGATCTGTGGATCTAGAGAGACTTACTCTTGATTAGGCAGAGCTCAGTGCCACGGTTCTGTTGTGAGCTGTAGCAGGAGGAACCTGCTTTCCTGATGGTGCTTGAAAGAGTAATTTTTCTTGAGGACTGTTTTGAGCAGGAAGTTAAGGAGGTGAAGTTTAGACACCTTATTTCATTTTCTACTCAGGTTGCAAATGCCTCACGTGGGGAGGGAGAAGGGATTAACCTCATTGATCTGTGCCCCGTGCTCAGCTCTGACACTAAGATACAGGGTTAATTTGTCTGTGTATTGCTTGCTGTGAGTTTTCCCTTTTACTCCCCTAATTCATCTCCCTGACCCATTCTTTTTGCCCTTTCTCTCCTGCAGATCTGGGTGAGGAAAACCAGCGACAGCACCAAGATGAGGATCTACCTGGGGCAGCTGCAGCGGGGTGTGTTCGTGATCCGCCGGCGCTCGGCCGCCTGACTCTGCTCTCCCTGGCCCTTTCCTGGTTTTTAAAGGATCACCAAACCTCTGCCAGGGCCTCACAGGCTGCTCACTCCTCCCAGCAGCAGGGAACGGTCCTGAGCTCTGACGAGACACTTTGTGGCTGGCCACATAATCCCCAGCAGTCCTTAAACCTTTAGTGATGCCCAAGCACTGCCCTGGACTATTTCTGGATTTTGCATCAAGCTTCTGTACGCTCTCTTTGTATTTTGGGTGACTGAGAAGACTTTTCATCATCCTCCTTTTCATCATTGTTTTGTGGTGCACAGATGTGTGTCAAAAACATCATGTTTCTGTTGGGAGTCAGACCTGTGAAAGAAGCTTTGCTTGTCAAGACTTGAGGTTATTTGTGCTTTTTGGCCTTGTTTTGCTGCAAGGCTCAGGATTTTGGGCAAAAGATTAATCCTGCCAAGGTTTCAGCTGCAGCTGAGAGATGCTTCCAGAATACCTGGTGCACAACATCAGCTTTGTTGGGTGGACTGTTGAAAGACTGGAGCACTGAGACTTTTTTAGGATGGTGTGAACAGCTCAGAAACTGCTGAAAATACAGTGATTTTAATGTTGCTCAGAGTAACGCGTGGTTAGTCACAAGCTTCCGTTTCTCTTCACATTAAAAAACCCTTCAATGAACAAGCAGAGTATGTCTGTTTGCTGATACAGATTACCTGGAATAGGTGGATGACTAAATTAAAGGAACAGTTACCTGGATTTTGCAGATAGCAAGGCTGTATGAACTCTGTGTGTGTCTGTAATCACTCACAGATGTAGAGAGGCAAAAGATCAATTTCACTTTTTTCATTGATGCTCAGAATAACAGCTGGGATCCTGCTGACAGGAGATACTGGATCTGTAGTATCCTCCCAAGAAGCCTGGTATAGAGGAGAAAGTGGCATTGACATGCTGTTAGCTGGAACCTTCATTCCCTGAGATGTTGTGCAAAGGGCTCCCCTTGAAGGCATTTTTAATTACTGGATGTAACACTGGGTTTCTACACTTGCCCTCCTGCAGCTCCAGTGAAAATGCCCAAATAATGACACTGAGGTACTCCCTAGGTGTTTAAAGATCTGACTCTGGCATTCCTTTATTATTCCCAGTCATTTGCTGATGGCTGGAACCACCAATGCCATGTGTGACTGCCTTGGCAGGAGCCACATGGTGCCCTGGCAGTGCTGTCACATTTCTGCCTTCTGTGCAGAACAACTTTGTGCTCCTTTTGATTACTAGTCAAAAAGTTGTAAATTCTGTCTTTCTCAATACCTGTCACTTCGAGGTATCTTTTGGTTTTGCTTTTGAGCTGCCTTCTTGTTAACATCCGTCAAGCATTTCTTTGGTGCCTGGATAAATGGAGTAAAGGGAGGGGAGCTGCAATGACTGTGCCCATTTCCTTCCTGCAGTTGGGTGGCAGTCACATCCCAAAAACTGATGCCTGTACGTGGGTCTGGAGTCGAGTGTGATGGCTGAGTTCCTGATGTGACTGAGACACCTGACTTGATTTTTTGCTGTTTGGAGTTTTGAGTGGCTCTGGAGCTCTGGCAAGGAAGGAGAGGGTGTTTCCCACCCCTTGACAACGTGCCATCTCTGCTGCAGCTTAGGCAGGCAGAAAGCAGCAGGCTGGATTTTGTCAGGCTAACAGCTTACTTAATATAACTTAACATTCTCTGCACATGTCACAGGTTTTTGATAAGGTGATGATGTACCAGACAGGATTTGTCACCGAGTCTTTAAATGAACATCATTCTAATAATAAAAAGTGCTAAGGAAGTAGCAGGATTTATTTCCTGTCTGTATCACTTTATCAATACATATATTTTTGGGAATAGCTGGGGACTTGGGTTCAGTGCTGGGGCGAGACTTTGCCAACAGCCATCTGCTACCATGGTGTTCCCCGTTCTGGGGTAATTTTGGGTGTTAAAAAATAGAAGTGTGGAGGGGACGTCAGTGTGTGTGTTACGGGAAGAGGGGCTCCATGAACTGATGGTGAATCGGGGCACTGCTTCCTCGTGGAAGCTGGCAAACCCTGGTCTCAAACTCTTCCATGCCAATCTTGTGTCTCCAGGAAGGATATGTGAGGCTTGTACAACTTCCTTCTGTCAGAATTCCTTGCCCGTTTCCCCAGTGCCCCGGGTCAGCTTTTGAGCTGTTAATTTCTGCTTTTGGCAGCCCTGAGCAGGGGCTGTGCTGTTGGAAATGGCTCAAACTTAACTGCTACGCTGAAGGAATTTTGTTTATAGGCTACTTCATCCTCAGTTTCTTAATGAAATAGAAGTCTGCCTTGCCTTTGTCGATCACCATAAAGAGTAGATGTGTCTCACAGAGCACATGAATATTGTATCCTTTTTTTTTGTTTGTTCTGGCAGGCTGTTCTGTAATGGCCTGAGCCATTTGTGGGGCTGCAAGTGATGAAGTACAGTGCCTTGCTGTGCACTCAGGGAAGCAAGTGCATTTTTTATTTAATCCTAAAAGGATGCCCAAGTAGTTCTGTGGTGAGGATGAGGCATGTGGAGATCAAGAGTAGAGACATCAGCTGTAGAATTGAAGATTTCCTGCCACAGGTTAGAAAAACAGAGACAAGTTACTTAAGGAGATGGACAAGGTCTTGCTTGAATTCTAGGAGAAAATTGGCTTTTCTGTCTGCTCTTTGCCTGCTTATCATCAGTCTTGAAGGATCCCAACCCTCTGAACAGAAACAGCTTTGCTGCAGGTATGAAACAATTTAATCCTCATTATGAATAGCATTCAAAGTAAATTTAGGAAATGGCTTTAACTTGTCGTTACAGTAATTTTAAAGAAAGGTGAACCTTCTGCCAAAAATAGACTTTTATTGAGGGTTAAATTGCAGTTGGCTGTTGACTCGTATTAAACATTTTTTTTATTGTCATGAGCAATGGACTGTGATGTTGATATGTGTGAAATAAAAAAGACATCCCCCCCTCAGCCATTCGATGTTGCAATGGAAGGAAGCCAGATCAGGGAGCCAACTTCCAGGGGCTTTTTGACATCATACTCACGGAAACGTTTCCAAAGAGGCTTTATCCAAGGACAAATGCTAATACACAAAATTGTCTTTTTTAGTTTATGTGCTCTGCCTGGAATTTTCTAAAGAGAACAAAGGGATTTAATGACAGAAACCTTGATTGTTTGCCTTGTTTTTTGTAAATTTCTGGGGAACTTAAAGAAAATAAAGCCTAAAAGAGCAAGAAACAGCTGTGACCCTTGTGAATAACTGAGGTTCTTCCTCCTTCAGAAAAAAGAAAAAGCAGCTTTTGGGTACTTGTCCACAGAAGCAAACACTGAAATATTCAGAAAATCTGCATGGGTGTCTAAGGTTTGCTGTTACTATTTTTAGTTTGCCCAATTCTAAAACTAAGAATTTAATATACAGTGAGATATTTAGAAAACAAAAGAATGCACATTTCTGTTTTTCTATGATTTATTGAAAACATGTTGTCACTGAAACTCCGAATTCCATACAGGTAAAGAATTCCACTACTGTAATATTTTGCTGAATGTGGAAAACTCCTTTTATATTTAACATCAGCTCAAATTTTGGGGATGCAAAAACATCTTGTAGTACTTAAGTACCTGTCACTTTACAGTGGAGTAATTCTGTTTATTTAGATTCCTCCTTTTTATGTAAGAATGCTTTTCTGTAAAGTATTTATTTTAATTTTTGAATAGGCACGATGGACAGCTTGGGTTTATGAGAACCAAAACCCCCACAAAATACTTGGAGGTTTTTTTCCCCTCTAATGTGATGCTAATAAATAAGCAGAAGGGGAGAGTGGCTCAAAGAAACCTTGGGACCAACACGTAAATAACATTTAGGTAACAAAAGAAATGCAAAATATTCTCCATGGTGTATGTCTAAACAAGATGGGTGTCTCAACTCCCCTCACATAATTAAAATGCTGAACAGCAGCACAGGAAGAGTTACTTAAGCCTTTGGTTCTAAAATAGCAATGCTCTGAGCAAAGCCAGGCATTTGTAGGGCTTTGGAATTGAGAGCTGTAACCCACGGGAAGCAGCTGCTGATTTATTCCATCAATCTCACATTTGAAAGCTATCAGTTCTCTGGATGCCTCAGGTAGCTTTGTCATTTTTCATTTAGTTCTCATTTGCATCCCCATGTTCTGCCCCGAATCTTGAGAGGGGGGAAGAAAGGAGGAATAGTGATGAAATGTATGTTTTTCATTTCACTTTATTAATGCTCCTTATTTTTATTGAGTTTAGGATTCTTTGGAGGGTGGTCACTGCCTGCAGATCTCTGCAGGCTTAATGGCCAGCCCAGGTCATGGCAGCTAACAAGCTTAAACAAAAAAAAAAATACAAAAGCAAGTCCAGGGGGATAATTGTTGTGTTCAGTCAAGGTTTCTGCTTGACGGTTTCAATCCTATTTGGAATTGGTGACTGAAGGGTTTTAAAGTGAACAGACTGGTGGCACTGGCTGACGTGGGTTTGGAGGACAGGCTCAGGACACATGGATGGAGCTCCATGTCTGTTTCCATCATTAAATGAGGAGGTAAGTCAAGTTTTTTGTTTTGGGCTTTTTCCTTTTTTTTTTTTTTCAGGGTGTCTGATAAACAATTAATTGATTTCTGTCGGCAGCTGCTTGATCATGTCAAGCTCCTGTTAACATTGAAGAGTTACTCATTTTGGAGAAGAAATAGCCTTTTGCCCATGAACTAAAATTTAGAAACACTGCCTAATAGCCACAGGAATATTTTTTTTTCTGATGTGATTAGAGAAGAAACATTCCAAACCTCGCACATCACGAGGCATCACGTAATGGGGAAGACTCTGAATACTGATGATACTAAATCGTGTGATGCAGTTACATGAAATAAGTATAAAGGCAGGAGGCAAAGATTCTGTTGGAAAGGATTTCTGGGGTAGTAAAAATCTCATCCATTGAGACTGGGCATTGCTGAAACAATTGACTGTCAATTTTTTTAAGACTGTCTGGAAAACTAAGACATGAAGGAGAGTTTGACCTGTTAACCTGGGAGCCAGGGCTGCTCAGTGTGTAATGGGATCTCAGCATTAGAGTATTGATTAGGTCTCATTTTGGACCAAGCCTGGAGTTGTGCAGTTCAGGAAAGGGAAATAAAACACGGTAGGGTTGTTACCAGCCCTGCCTCAGCCTCTTGGTCTCATTCTCCCCTGAGAGAATTCAATATTATTGATTTGTTTCCTCTTTCATTGAAATAACGATTTTGGGGAGAGCTTTGAAAGTCTAGGTGAGATACAGAAATGCAGTGTCTGCCCCCTGATAATGGGTAAACCCTTGTCTGTCCCAAGGAAGGGACAATTGGTGGCAATCCAGTGAGTGACTCTGCCACAGCAGGGATTTGCTCCTGGAGGATTTCATCCATCTGAGTAGATATAGGTGCTTGTCTGCCATTTCCAAGTGCTGTGAAGGGGAGTATTTAGCAGATATTTTGGGGTGCAAAGCTGCAATGTTGGTGCTCTCATACCTGGGCTGCCTGTGTGGTATGTCTGGGCAAGGGAGGTGGAGTGTGGAAGGCAGATCCTGGACTGTCCTTGGAGGGAATTGTAGAATCACAGAATGGAAGGGATGTTAAAGATCGTCTTCCATCCCCCTGCTATGGGCAGGGACACCTTCCACTGTCCCACGTTGCTCCAAGCTCCATCCAACCTGTCCTTGGACACTTCCAGGGATGGGGCAGCCACAGCTTCTCTCGGCACCCTGTGCCAGGGCCCAGTGAGGAGTCTCTGGAGCAGTGAGCAGTGCTGGGCACCCCTCAGTGCTAATCCAGCTTTCTCAAAGAAGTCTGAAGGTTTCATTTGCTCTGAAATCCCACAAGGGCCAAAGGGAGCATGAAGGATGCAGTAGAATGTGCTGGGCTGGCTCGTGCCAGCCTCTGCTACCCCAGTGCTGAGGGCCTTGTGGGGAATCTCATCCACATGCCTTGTAATGGATGTGAACAGCCTCAAACATCGGCTGTGGCCTTCCCGAGGCCTGCAGGGCCTCTTTATCTTGTCACCTAACCCGAGGTATCAATAACCCGCGCAGCCTCCAGGCAGAGGGCTTTCTCCCTTTCCATCCTGCCTGGCAGGTGCTCCATCTCGATTATGCCTCAGCTCTGCTCTATCTGTCACGTTCCTGGGCTGAATGACAGAGCAGGAAGGTGCTGCTGGTGGGAGCGTTTCCTGCCTGCCTAATGGGGATGTAATTAATGGATGCAGCCAGTCAGCCGAGCAGAGGCACGAGCCCTCTCCTTCAGCCACCCAACTGTGCCGTGTTACACACCCTGATCAATGGTGGTGTTGCATATTCACTTAAATTCTGAGGCACTGCTACCTTTATTTAATTAATGTATTATAGTGAGTCTTTCCACCGCTTCTGCGGCCTTTAATTGCCAACTACCTGGCTGAATCAATGTCACAGATGAAGAGGAATGTGGTGCATGGCCAGGCAGGCTCGTGGTTTGTCACTGGGGATTGCAGGATGTGCCTCTGACCCGGGAGGTGTCCTGGTCCTCGACCCTGCCTGTCACTTGTCTGGCTGCAGTTGTTCCCTCAGTGAGCTGAGTGTGCTGCGCAGGGGCTGCCAGGACAATCACAAAAACGTGACTGTTCAAAGGGCTTCTTTAGCTCTCACCCTGCCTCCCCCAAGGTCTCCTTTAGGGAGCAGCTGTGTCCCGAGTGCCTGCTGGCAGGGGCAGCTCTGAGGGCAGGCGGTGACGTTGAGTTTTGCTGCCCGCGTGTTTAACCCAGCCGTCATCATCATCAGGGCGCTTGGAAAGCCTCGCTGTTCACCCAAGAACTGGATTTTTACCTTCTGTGTTTTTTGGGATGCACTGCCTGCTCTCACTCCTGGCACAGCTGGACTGGACTCCTGAGGTGTCCCTTAGAGCTCCAGCCAAGTGCTCAAGTCCTTCGGGGTGTTGTTACAAAGGAGATTCGGCGGCATGGTGTCAGCGATGCTCCCGCGCCATTAACCGGTTTAATGAGCCTCTCCAGCCGTTTTGGGGCGGAGCACAGGCTCCTGCTCGACCTCTCTGCCCCAGTTTGCTGTCTAGTCACACGGCTTGGCCGGCAATGGGGTTGGAACTCCAGCACTAGGGTCTTTTTTGGGGAAGGCAGATCAGTCTAGGTCAGCCCTGTGGTGGAGTTTGGGGACAGAGGGGGTGAGCAGCCCTGTCTGCATTAGTGACAACGTTTCCTGAGTGCTGAGACTCCGCAGGTCTCTGGGTCCGCACCTGGCTCAGGTGTTCCATCTCCTCACCCCGCGTGTTGCTCACCGAGACAAACCCCTCTCGCATTTCCAATTTTACACCGACCTGCTCTTGACATTTATAAACAAACTCTCTGATGCTCATCCACTTAAAAGCAACCGAATCCGTTCTGGAGAAATACTTTTCTCCTCTGTCTCCTGTTGCTGTGGCAATCGCCGGCTGCTAAGCAGAGCGGGCGGGAGGAGCCAGCCCAGCACCAGCGCAGAGCATCCTCCTTTCCTGCATGGGCGCTGCTGTGAAGGGCATCCAGTGCCTGCTGCTGCCTGTCTCGACACTGATTTTACCCCCAAAGTGGTTTTGAAATACAAATCTCAAAGGTTTCTAAATAGAGAAGTAAATAAGAACAAACTTGATGACTCAGTCGGGCAGGCTGAGGAACAGGAGAGCAATGATCAGCCAAAGGCTGAGAGCTCTGTAATTCACCAGAAATTACTTTCCCTTTCCTCAGCTTAGCTTTTACTCTGGGCTTGAGGGCAACTTAACCTTCCTTAAGGCTTTGCTGTAGGTTTTTGGCTATGTCAGAACTTCCCCTACACCTCTGAGCACATTGACTCTTCAGCGTCACCCTCTTGTCCCTTCTCCATCCAGCTGGCCAGGCCAAGGCTCACTTCAGAACAGGTGACTGGATGATTTCTGGATACTGAGCGCACCAGCTACATTTGGTAGCTGCGTGTGAGAAGCTGGTTGCATAAACCATTGGAAAGAGAGCACGTTTTCCCTGGCAGTAGGAGGAGACCACAGGGATGTTCTGTTAATCAGATCCGTCCGTGATCGGCTGACAGATGGCAGCTCCCTGGGGATAATTAATCATTTGTTTGCCCAGGATGTTGAGTGTGGAATGGCAATGTCCATACAGATTCTAGGTGAAGCTCAGAGAGGACCTGTGGCTCTTGGAAAGGAGGATCTCACTCTCCAAGGTGGAACTCATCAGCTAAAAGCAATTAAATCCATCCTGAAGGGATCATGGACTTTCTCCCTGTCACATCTGGCTCCCCCAGGGCATCAAGCAGCTGAAGGATTGCAAAAGAAGAGGAAGAGAAACTGTCTGACATCTGTGGGCTTTGATCGGCTGTGAAAGATTTCTCCCACCCAGCTTGGGGGGAGAGGGGAATGTGTTCAAAACCAGAAAGCAAATGCTTGTAGGTTGGGTCTGTAAGGACCAATTCCCTGAGTCGAATTTTCTCCTGGGGAATGAGCAGCAGCAGCAGCAGTGACATGGCTCTGCTGGTCACTGGCACCGGGGAGCTGAGCACCCTCTGCCACAGGCTCTGCCAGGGGCACACATGGCACAGGTGCCATTTGCAGACAGCATCGCTCTCCTAGCACACCTCCAGCCCCAGGGGGGAGGGAAGAGCTCAGGCAACCTCCCTGCCGTGTTTTTTGTTGTTGTTGTTGGTTTTTGGGGTTTGGTTTTTTTTGGTAAGGCTTTCCTGTGGATTTCTTCTCCAAATCCTCCTTTCCAAAGGCAGCTGTCTCAGCAGGGAGGTGGATGCACAGGCAGGATGGGAATGATCAATGAGGGGAACTCCCTCCCTTCCCCTGAACTTTGAGGCCTCTGTGTGCAATTTAAAGTGAGGAAAGAAAGACATCTGTACCAAGGATTTGTCAGGCTTGTTCCTGGCAGATAAGTTGGTTTTACCGAGTGGCTTGACATGTAATTCCACACAGTGTGTAGATGTTTGTCCTATGTTTACCTAGAGGAAGAGATCTTCTATCAATCCTAAAAAAATTAACCTTGTGTAATGGTGCATTTCCTCGGTGAAAAAGAGTGAGAAGATCTGTCAAAATGTCAGCCTTGCCTGGAATGAGGGTCCCACAGAAGACAAGTGGCATTAATGTCTTTGAAGATGTTTCATTTAGGAGTAATGGAGTCCCCAGGCTTTTGGGGGCCCCATTAATTGAGCTGAAGAGGTTATAAAGCCTAGAAGGGAAATGCTGTTCAGAGCTGGGCAGGCAGAGACACTCTCAGACGGGGAGGGTCAGATAGGTTATTTCTACTGTAAAATAGCATCAGAAGGATGTGAAGAATTGTTGCTAAATTACACTCCTCTGCCTGGATCATTTTAGGGAAGTCAGTAAGACTTGAAGGTTTGCTTCTAGGGGAGAAAAGGGCTTGGGTCTGTGTTTTAGTTTAAAGGTGCTCATGGAAAGAAACACAATTCTCCTCTGCTCACTGAATCATCAGGCAGGTTTGAGAGACCTCAGAAATGAGTAATGGTAATAAAAAAAAAATCAGGAAACTTCTTAAAGCTTCCATATTTGTAACGCTGCAAGTCAGCACACAGTGTCTCCTCTCTGAGGAAAAACTTGTGTTCAGAACGTGCCTCCTTTCAGAATCTGAAAATGGATCCTTTACAATGTGTATTTTTCCTACCAGGGACAGAGTGTTTGGATGGAGATGTGTTTTCTGCCTGAGACACTGAGCAGAGTGTTCCTCTTGACAACTTCACATTGGTTTTAAAATGTTTTTTGAAATAATGCCATTTTTCTTCTGAAGGCTTTCCAGCTCTTACAAAAGTGGAGAAATGTCACTGTGAGGAAACAGGCACGGAGCTGTGGTGCCTGCACTGCTGGCAAGTTCTTGCTGTTTGCCCCAACTTGCCAATAACCAAATAAAACAACATCTGTTAATTGCCCTTTTTTTACAAAATCCACTTATTTCATAAGCACTGGGGACTGTGAGGGCGAATCTGCGTTGCTCACGTTGGTTTGACTTGTAAATCCAGGTTTCTTGCTGGAGACCTGCTGCTGGTGTCAGTACAAACAGAGTTTAGAGTTTTCTGTTTCACGGGAGGGGCTTTCTGTTGTTGGAGATGTTATTTTGGCCCTGGACACTTCCTCCTAAGGAGCGCCTTTGTCCTTCTCCAGGGAAGCTTTCAAACTCGCCTGAGGTTCTGAATTGGCTCTGAATAAAAGGTGTCGTGTGTCTGAAGTGCCCGGTCCAAGGGCTCTCCAGCAATCCAAACAGCCAGCACACAAAGCCATCAAACCTGAAGTGCCTGGGCACGATTACCTGGAGACAGTTTGCAGCTGAGCCCCGCAGGAACCGGCTTTGTCTGAAAAAACACCCCGGGCAGGTGGAAGAAGTCCAGGCAGGTCTTGTTGATTCATCGGGGCGGGTGGTTTAGTCCTTCAGCGCAGCGCAATCTGAGTGGGAACAAGCAGAAACGAGATGAGAGAGGTGGGAGGGAGATGCTTTAAAGGGGATTCTGTGCTTTCCCCCCTCTGCTGAGGCACTGTTTCCCCTCGTGGCAGGTCTGAGCCACTGGAATGTCCAGCTTGCATGACTAATGGCACTGGTGTCTTGTATCCTGAAAGGAGAGGCAGGGCCTGGAGGAGCCAGATCTGACCTCTTCAGTTCCATTTGCAGAGTGAAACCCCAGGAGTGCAACTCCTGTGCTGCCTCTGAGCTCCTTCATCTGCTGGCACCTCTTCCACAAGGAACAAGGAGCTCTATTTTACCTCTTGGTACCACACCAGCTGGAGCAGCTCCTTCCAGGGTGGGCAGTCTCCTGTGCACACTCTGCTGAGCCAGGAGACCGCTTGGAGTTGAACATGCACTTCCCTCCCGTGGCTTAGAAGGCTGTATCTACATTTTCAGGGATTGTTTTTTTTCTCCAACTTATTGAGGTACGAAGGGAAGATTATGGCACTTGATGATTTAATCAACATAATCTCTAGATAAAACATGCTTATGTTATACTACTGGGAGATATTAATTTATGCTGGTTTTCTTCTCCTAAGGTAAATTAAATCATTAGTTTTAAGACTGGATTAGTTGCACATGTGCCCTGCCTCTTAAAAAGGCAGTTCAGGAGTTCTTAAAAGCTTCTTGGCTTGGCATATCTCAGGAGTCATCAAATCCCTTCAGTGCAGGTGCCAGTGCCATGAAAAGTGGAACTGTGATGCAGCACTTAAAGGTGGGACTCGGGACCTGCTCCTGCCTCGTGCCCCCTTCTTTCCCCAGGAGCAGCGTTTTCCCAGCTCATTAAAACAGAGAGAAAGTTTTGCCCCAGTTCTGGGGAGCCAGAGTTGCTCCTTTGATTCAACCTGTGTCCTGAGCACTTGAGCTTGATCCATGTGTGTTGGAGGAGACCTGCCTGGAGCAGCATCCCCATCCATGTCCCACTGGAAAGAGCACCGGGACACCCAGGTTGTGTTAAGTATCCAAGGCTGGGTTGGATGGGGCTTGGAGCAACCTGGTCTAGTGGAAGGTGTCCCTGGAATGAGAGGAGCTTTAGGGTGTCTCCCAAGCCATTCTGGGATTCTGTGCTGATGTGCTTGGGTGACTTGGAAATTCAGTCAGCACCTCCCAACTGCCTGAAAACTCCCCCAAACATATCGCTGAAGCTCAGTGAGTGCAGAAAAATAATTAAGAGCACGAGATATTCACTGAGGTGGGTGGAAGGTGTCACAGCTCCTCCATACAGGCAGGGAAGCTGAGGCACAGTCTGCCTCTCCTCACAGAGGGCAGTAGCAGTAAAATCTGGGTGCTCGATGCCAGCGGCTCCTGCTGGAGTCATTGGATTTGGAGCAATGTGCTGAGCTGCGCCAGTGCCCGGTGTGGAGACACTGGCTCCAAGCACAGAGGTGCCCGACAGGAATGGCTTCCCCCACCCAGGGGGAGGGGAGAGCTACCAGAGGCCCTCACAGCAATTTCAGGGCTATTAAGGATGTGCTAATGAGCTTTCCGCACCATTTTCCAGCACTTCACTCCCCCAGCTCAGCCCATGCATTAACACCTCCATCCCGAGAGGACAGCAAACACTCCACTGGAGCTGTAGCTCCATTTATCATGGATCTGGGTATCAGCAGGGCTGGTGCAGGTGGAGGGGATGAGGAGAGGACTTTTCTCAGCTCTCCATCAACAGAGAGAGCAGGTGCTCAAGGCACCTCAAAGGAGCAATTGCTGTTCCCCCAGATCTGGGCCAAAACCTCGCTGAAATAATGAGCTGGTAAAATACTGCTGTGGGTAAAGGGAGAGGCAGAAAGTGCTGCTGCGGGATGCTCTCAGCCATCCACGGAGAGGAGGCTCTTGTGGAGGAGGCTCTTGTGGAGGATCTTGTGCACCCAGGAAAGGCCACATCCATCTGCTGTGCGCCATGCGTTCCCGGTGCTGTTTTCCCTGGTACAGGCAGTCCTTTGGGCTGGTTCTGCACGGCACATCTCTGGGATGGTGGGATCTTCCCCCACTCTGCTTTGCCTCTCTGGATCCCAGGGCCATCTGCTCCTGGCTGGGGTGGGTGTGCTGGGGGCTGCTCCAAATGTGGGGCTTTGGCTCTGGCACAGCCAGGATTGCTGTTCCCTATGGGACAGAGCCAGCTTGCTCCCAGAGCTGGGGGAAGGGAACTTCCATATCTCCGTGGAGGTCAGGACAGGGATGAATTCATGAGGTTGTACGTCACATGAAGGGTGGGAAGCAGGTGTGGAGCAGCCCAGAAGCTTTTCCGGCACAGCTCTTCCCATTGCGCTGCTGGATGTGGGTGCCTGTGCAAAGAGCACTGAGAGCCCTTCTTGCCTCACGACTTCATTTTTCCCGTTTGAATATTCAGAGGCATTTTTTCTGCTTGACTATTCAGAGGTGAGCGTCTCCTCCTGTGCACGGATTTATGGTGTGATGCTCTGGCGCTGGGATTAAATGTCAGCCCACGAGGGCTGATATGGTCTGCTCTGAACTGGGCACCTCCTGGAGGTCTAGAGGCATTTGGGGAATAAAATCAGCTAACACGGCCCTTTGCCACCCTGTAGATGTGCCTGTTGGTGTGTTCAGCTCTTCTCCAGACCCCCCTCGCCACAGGCATCCTTGAGAAACATCCCTAGGGCTGAGCTCTTTCCCCTCACATGGAGGCCCCTCTGCTCCTGTGTGACTCTGTGTGTGTCCAGCTCCTCCGGGGTTGAGTTCTGGGGCTGTGTCTTCTCCCTGAGTGATGCCCAGGCAGGGAATGCCCCACACAAGGTGGAGATCACCTCCCTGCTGCCACGTGGGTGGCTGTCCTGCCACGAGAGGAGATGGAAAGATGCCCAACTGGTACTTGTCACTTCTGACTGCAGACATCAAGGCTGTGTCACTGGCAGAGCAAAAGGGGAACAACGCTATTTTGGGCTGGATCAGGCTGTTTTCTCTCTCCAGGTACCACAGGCTGACACGAGGTGCTGCTGAACACTCCCTCTGGTCTATCTTTGCTTTGGTGAACAAGGGGGGAAAAGTGCTTTTTTAATTATGAAGGAAGTATTTGTAGTTTTTCATGCTGGCAGAGCCTTGGCAACAAAGCTGGTATGCAAGATATATTTTGACTTGGTTTAATGCCTCTTTCAGGCTGCTGGTGCCTCTCCTGCATCTCCCACCCAGCCACCCAAGGCTTGTCCTGCAGCCACAGAGGATCCAGGTCAGTGTTTGGGAGCAGGGACTTTGCTGCCACAGGGATCTCTGCTCTCCAGCTTGGTCTGCAACCTGGGAGGGAGCCAAAGCAGGTGGGTTTGGAAGAACAGGAGAGGTGGGAATTCCTTGCTTCCAGGAGGGCAGGCACACTGGAAGCAGCAGTGGGAGATGGGGGATCTCACCGATGCTGAGCCATCCATGCCGCTTCCTAACATGGAGAGATCAAACCCGAGACGGCAAGATTATTTATTGAGGTGTTTGTTTGAAGTTGAATGGACAGGAATCACGTTTCAAAACTGTAAAGAGCTTTTTAGCCCTTTTCCTTTCCACAAAACAGCAGCAGCATCTCGGTGGGGATGTCAGGGCGAATCTGTTTCACTGACAACAAGATTGTTCTGTCTAGACGGGGAAGCGCCGCTGAACTGAGGGAGGCTGTGGAATAATTTAAAGCCGAAATGCTTTACAGACAGTAAATTTAAAAATAAAAGCTGGCTTGACACAGATGACGCTTGATGGATAGCTGGTGTGCGGGTGGGACGGCGGCCGGCTCCAACACGGAGTGTGATGGCAGCGATTGGCAGGTGTCACTCGGGGTGACCCGCTGGCTGCTGACCTGTCACCTCTCCCGGGTAAGTTTCCACCAGAATTGGTCCACGGAGGCATCTGAGTGGCCTGTGGAGCTCAGTGCAGGGATTCCCTGCCATATCTTGAATTCTGTAGCTCTGAGGCAGCTGCCCAGCCCTCCCTGTCCCCTCAGTGCCACCTCCTGACTGACACCAGGGAATGTCAGAGCAGAAAGGCTTGGGTGGGTGGGACATGAGCCTTGCACTCCCCACCTGCCTGGAGGGGCTGGCAGCCAAGGTTGTCAGAGGCTCAGGGGTGTGGTGGTGAGGTTGCAGCCCAGCCAGCATAAGGAATTTCCTTTCTTCTGTCAGAAAAAGAAAGATGAAATATTAAAAGCATGCCTCAAAGGCTGCTGTATATGTATTTATATTATCCTTTTGTTCCTTCTGCGCAGCACCGCTTTGGTGTTGCTCAGAGAGACAGCAGCCAGTCAGAGCAGGAGGGATGCCAGACTTCAGGAGACAGCAGGGGGTGGGGCTGAAGCAAGGGAGGAAGAGGAGGATTGTCTCAGGTTCTTGATTTTGGGGCTCAGTGTGAATGCTGACACTTCAACTCCACCACAGCCTTTAAGACTTTAGTTTTCTGTTCAGCATCAGGAAACAAAACCTGTTTTTTTGTCTCTGTCTCTAGAGGCGAGGGCAGCGCCCCTCTGAAGCAGGAGGACACCTCCATGTGGGCCAGTGTCCTTGGATGAGGGGAGGATGCCAGATAGAAGGAGCAGAGGGCCAAGGCACCTGCCTTGGAGAAGGAGAAGTCCTGCCGGCTCCCACTGCTATTTGTGCTATCCTGGTGAGCTCAACAGTCTCTGATGACTTTCTGGAGTGGTGGTGGTGTGGGGTTTATGTGAGGTTTCTCCCAGGGCTGAGCTATTCCATTTGCTTCTGCTGATGACCTTGGGATCCGGCTGTCAGGCAGCAAGGCACGCTGACCACGTGTGCTATGGCCTAAACTCAGGAAAATTTGAGGGTTACCAAGCAATCCCCAGTGATTCAGCTGCTGGGTGGGCAGCAGGAACCAGCATCCCAAAGGAGCCTTCAGAGGGAGTGCAGGAGGAGAGACTGCAGGGAGGGAGAGCTGAGGGCTGGTTGTCTGCCAAGGGAGGAGTTGGAGGGATCCAGTTCAGGTGGTTTAGTGATGTTCCTTCCTCATCTGCTCCTGGTCTGTGTCAGCGGGTCTTGATCCTCAGGGAATGTGGGAAAAGGAACATGCAGGGAGTGGGCTTGGAGCACGATTAACTTTGCACCTCTGCAGGCGGTGTTCATTTGTCCTGCCTACTGCTAGGGCCGGATTAGGGCCCTCCCTCAGCAAGGGCTGTTTATTTGCTGATCAAGGATGTGCCCAAATGAAGCAGGCTGGGGGCACAGTCACTTGCTGGAGCTCACAAATTGGGATGAGCTGTGAAAGAGAGCTTGACCTCGACTCCAGCTCCAGCTGCTGCCTGGTCTCAGCCCTCGGCTCCTGTGTCGCCTCTGGCAGGGCAGGGTGGAGACAGGCAGCAGAAGGGGGACCTGATGTCCCTTTTCCCACAGCCTTGTGCATTCCGCTGCCTGCTGCTGTCTGTGAAACACCCTGTGATTAATTACACCACTCTGCAGCCACCAAAAATTTATTTAGAGTGCGATGTTTGCTGCTGCTGCCACTTACACAATGGCAAATGTGCCGTGGCTGCTAATGGGTCACTGAAGGAGATCACACCACTGGAGCTACGCTGGGGGCAGGGAGAGGGAACACTGCCAGGAAGGTGAGACAGATCTGTTCTAGCAGAATGGGCTATGGTGCTTGCAGGAAATTGCTTGCTTCCCTGATAGCATCCACTACTTTAATAAATCAATTTTTCCACTAGTTTGTTTAGCTTAAGCTTTCTCCTCCCTGCATCTTCAAAATTAGTCAAATAGGACTTTTTTTATCTCTGAGAGGTTTGGAAGTTATTTTTCTTCAAGGATTCACTTTCCTTGGGGCTCTCAGACGAAGAGGGGCTGAGGGAGTTGTCAGACGAAGAATAGAGCTTCAAAAAAAGCCTCCCTAAAAATGCTACCAAAGGCGTGCAGAAATCAGCCCAACCTGAAGCAGCTGATGGCCTCACTGTTGAGTTTTAATGTTTCTGTAGGGCTGGTTTGTATGAACTGAAGCAGGTTGTGTTTATTCTATAGAACTCTGTGGGTATCTTGCACTGGATGTCACTCCCCCAGTGCACTGAGAGCAATTCAGCTCAAGGAACCATCACCAACACTGTTATCTTTATTGCCAGTCCTGCCTGATAAACCTGCTCCCTCCAGGATGGCTGAGCCGGGTGAGTAGCCCAGATGTGTGTGTGTGCTCAGGAGAAAGCAAAGCTCGTGCTCGGGAGCTGTGTGCAGGGATCGCAACAGCAGGCGCTTCAAGCAACCCCAAGGGCTGCTTTAAAAACATGGAATTTGCAGAGCTCTCCACAGCCAGTCCAGTTTTTTTCAGCACACTGGGATGCAGGTGGTTGTCAGCTTGGAGGGGCAGAAATGTGCTGTAATTCCATGAGCCCTGATGTCCTTCCCAAAATTACACTGCAAATCCATTGCAAAACCCAGCATGGAATCAGTGACCTGTGCTGGGCTTTGGCTTTGTGAGCCCGGGGCTGCTTTGCTGAGCAGTGTCCTGTGTGGGCAGGTGTCTGGTATTTGATGTCCTGTAGGGCAGAGCAGAGGTGCACGTTCCTGGCACGTGGAGCCCCTGCCACAGGATGAAGCTGGGTGGGGAGCCTTGGTTCAGAGATCCTTGTCTGTGGCAATTTCCCTGGGTCTCAGATGGCTGTAGGAGTTAGGAGCTCTTGTCTCACCCATGCCAGCTTCCTGGCTGCCTGCTGGCTGTGGCAAACAGCCTTTCCACCCCTCCTGCTGAACTGCTGGTACCACTTTTCCCCTCCATTTCAGCCCTCACGGGGACATCCCTGGGTCTGGGGGTGCGGATCGCAGCTGGCTCCTCATGGAGTCACGACAGCTCCCAGGACACAAGCAGCTCCCCTGCTGCCTGCACAAGCTGGTTTCTATCAGCCATGTCTGGTGGCACCCTCGAGCTGTCCAAAACCAAGGGAGAGCTCCTGGAGCACTCCTGGCTGAGGAGAAACAAGTCAGATGCACCTGCTGCGTTGGCTCTTGCTGAGGGATTGAAACAGTTGGAGAAGGTCCCTCTTTGTCTCTCTCTGTGGGCAGAAGGGGCTTGTCGAGCCTGGCAGGGGTAGAGGAGCTCTCTGGGGAGCAGGAGTGTCCCTGAGCTGCTGGCCAGGGGATCTGCTGCAACCCTGGTGGTGGAGGAGAGGGGCTGTCCCTGCCCCAGCAGTGCCCTGGCAGCAGTGGGGTGGTGGAGGGGCACAGGGCAGGCACTTCCAGCCTCTGAGCAGGCACTGGAGAGCACGGAGAGCTGCCTCCCAGCTCCCTTCTGAGGCCAGATGTGTGAGAGAAAGTGACTTTTACAGAAATAAAGGAGACTTCCTTTTGGGTCAAGTGCTCTGGAAAGGAATGATTTTGAGATGAAAGGGTTTTTGCTCTGGTAATACAGATTCACATTGCCTAGGGGGAAGTCTGCCTTATGCCGGGGTGTTTTTCCCTCTGGGGGCAATGCAATTGCAATTGAAGATGAATTTTCAACATACAAAAGAGAAGAAGAAAGCTGAGAGAAGGCTTTAAAACATATCAGGGGTTCTCGTGGTCTGTTTTAATTTGTCAGCTTGTCTCTCTCACTTGTAACATCCCTGTTGGGTGCAGGGATTGTTCCTGCTCTTCCCTTTGTGACTTGCTCCTTCCCTCTGGCATCTTCATCAATCCCAGGCTCTGCTTTTAATATTTTTCAGGTTTTTTCTTTTCTTTTTCTTTCTTTCTTTTTTTTTCTTTTTCTTTTTTGCACCCAGGGCTGGTTCGCAGAGAAGCAGGAGCTCCTGTGTGCTGCCCTGGGTGGGGATCACCTCGTGAAGTGGGCTGGAAGAGATCAGAGAATCACAGGATGGCTGGGGTTGGAAGGGAACCTAAAGGCCATTTAGTTCCAACCCCCTGCCATGGGCAGGAATGTCACCCACTGGATCAGGGTCTTGGTTAGGAGGGGGTGAGGAGAGGCCAGCCCTCAGCCTCGAGAGCAGCTAGGTGATGCCCCCTCTGAAAGGTCTGGCATGGACCCTTTCCCTGTCAGTTTATAATATGAAGGGTCTCTTTTGAAAACATGTTATGTTTGGCTTTGGTAAGGCCACGGGAAGCATCAGAGTGTTTAATTTCTCTGCTTTCTGCTGGTTTTTCTCCCCCCCTGCCCTGCAGGGATGAGACGCATGCAGGGCTCTGCTGCTGCTTAGTGTGAAGTGCTGTAAAACCCCGGCATTGATTTCTCAATCAAAGGTGTCTGTTTGCTCCTCGCTCTGTGCTTTAATGCCTGAAAATCCATTTTTCACTCCCCAACAGTTTGCTGTAAGGTTTTTAAATCAACTGTTGTGCTTCAGAGCTCTGGGAAGGCAATGGATTCAGTCGAGCTGGCTCGCCAGTGAGTTTTGTACCAGACAGAAAACAGCCAGAGCCTGTGGGGGCTCTCCAGTCTCAGGTGGGTGCTTTGCCTGTGCATCACTGTGGTTGGTACAGGACAGCATTGTTCTTGTTCAGCTTTCTCTCTTTGGAAAGATGTGGGTCTCCCTCCTGCCCCAACAGTGACCCTGGTTCAGCAGATCTGTGCTCCCCAGGCTTTGGGGATTGTAGGCTGAAGTTTCAGGGTGTCCTGAAAACAGATGCCAGAAAAACCTCCAGACTTTAATATTTAAAAATAAAAAAAAGAGAAAAGAAAGAAAGGAACACCATATTCCCACCTGCGCTTCCTGTATTTTCTTGGCAATCACAGCGTTTGCTCCCTGTTTCCAGAGCATTGTGCTCTGCTGCTCTTCAGGGGCTGTAGAGCTGACCCAAGCCTTGTTGAAATGCAGCTGCTTATGGAGAAGAACAGAGTGGCTTGGGGCAGCAAGGAATGCTGCTGCCCTGGGCTGTGCTCCTGCAGGAATTGCAGCTGGAGACTGAGCTGGGAAAGCTGCTGCAGCTCCTACCTTGGCCTCTGCCCCCTCCATCAGCTCTCCTTGATTGCTGCCACTGTTTAACCCCATCTTTCCCCTTGCTAGAGGAGGGCAAGTGTCATGGAAAAGCCTTTCCAAAGGTGGGAGTGGGCTTGCTCTGCAGCCCTGTGAGGTGCTAGTGGAGGCTGGAGTGCAGGGGAAGGCTGGTGAAATGCAGGTGACTCCTGGTGCTAATTGTATGCAGCAGATTTATCTGGAAGGAGTTGAAGGATGTGCATCAAGGATGTCTCAGCTATTCAAGTGAGAAATCAAATTAAACTTTGCATCAAACAGTGGAGCTGCTCTGCTCTGTGCTGGGAGTTCAGCCGGATCCATTAAGGTTTCTCCGTGCTGGGCCCCCACGAGTTAGTGGAGAGGAAAACCAGTGCTCAGTGTCAGGGGCTGTGTTTGCTGCTCACCTGGATGTGTTAACGATGAGGGCAGGAGAAAAGGGGATTAATGCTTTAGCCTTCAGGATATCTGTGTGAGGAGTGGGGAGGGGGACAGTGGCTCTACAGCAATGCCAGGCCTGTGTGCCGTGGGATATGTGTCCATCAGCAGGCACTGAGGGGTCCTCAGGGATCAGCCCCAGGGAGCTGCATGTCTGGAAAATGCTCCTGTCCCAGTTATCTGCCTCCTGATCTCCCAGTAACAGGCTGGGAGATGGAGCCCCTTGGGAACCCTGGAGTGTCTGGGAGGCAGCTGGGAGAAATTCAAAGGAAAGCAAAAATATCAGCATCCCACAGAAGTGTGGCTCTGACTTGCTTCTCATCAGGCACAAGTCCACGTGTGCTCCAGGCAAGGGAAAGATCTGGACAACACCTTGCTCCCGGCACAGGGACAGATTGCTCGGAGGCTGGATGGAGCAGACTTGGCATGGGAGAGGTGGCAGCCTGGAGGAAGCTGCCAGCCTGGTGCCAGGGGAATCATCTGCTGGGAATCTGTGCAGGATTTTGGCTGCAAAATGATTTCCCCACATGGCACCAGAGGCTCTGAGTGCTCCCAGGTAACCAAAGCTCATCCAACTCTCACCATGGTGATGGTGGGACACACCAAAGAGCTGTCAGGAGGAGGAGAGGAACACTGAGCTTCCTCCAGTGCAAATGCTGAATGCCAAAGGTTCTGTGCCTCATGCACGAAGGCCCAGCTTGGCAGCTGCGCTCTGGTTTGGTCTCTCTTCATCCCTGGTGCTCTGCCTTGGAAGCATTCGAGCTCTAGCTTGGTATTTAAAAGCCATTTGCAGCACTGCTGCTCTGCTGCCAGGAGTAAAATTGGTCTGACCCCGGGATGTACGGACATAATCCCAGTGCTGGAGCATGAGAACCCCAAAACAGGCAGGGCAGAGTCTCCTCAGGTGTCCTGCCTACTGCAAGGGCTGGATTAGGGCTCTCCAGCCAAGTAAATATCTTCCCTTCTTCCTTTTCTGTCATCTTACAAGGATTTTCAGGAATTTAAGATGCTAAACCCCAATTAAGCACACTTATTAATTTCCGAGATGTGATTTATTTACAGAGTGCTGCCATTCACAGCAGCAAGAGCCGGTAATTGCTGCAGTTTGCTTTCCAGGCTGGGATCTGAGAGGCTTGAAAAGCCTGAGTGTGGCAGCCAGGGCTGGCTCTGGGTAGATCCTGCCTCTCAGGGATACCAGGAGCTGATTCTCACCCAGATATTCCAGCTTTTGCTCAAGGCAGTCTCCGTCCTGGGGCATGGAAACAGGCCAGGGGCAGGAATGCCATCCCCTCTTCATGGCTTTGTCAACCCAAACATCCCGCGGTGCCTTTGCTGTCTCAGTTGTTCCCTTTCATTCGTCCTGGAAGGATCTGGGTGTCCTCATCCTGCTCCAGAGCTCCTGCAAGGCTGGACAAGCCACCTCACTGTAGATCTGAGGGCAGAGCTGCAGAAAATCAATGAGGCCAAAGTAAACAAGGCCCTACATGCTCATCCTTCAGGCTGCCAGCACCGGGGATGGCATCTGTGCAGCGTGGAGGCTTCAGAGATGCTGAACTGAAGCTCTGCTGACATGTAGCCCTGTGACCAATTCCTCTAGAGGTGGCTGAGCTGTTTACCTGGGACACCGGCTCCTCCAGGATGAGCTGGGCTGTGGGGCAGAGCCCTCCAGCCGCATGCTGGGAGAGTGTCCAAACAGGAGCGAGGAGACTGCAGCACCTACCACCCTCATCCAGTTTCATCTCCATTTTGTGTCCAGCTGGGGTTGGGTTGGGTTGAGAGAAGGGAGCAGCTTCCTGTGTTTTGGGGGTGGAGCAGCTCTCCCCTCTCCAGCTCAGGGACTACCAGGCTGTGTCTTGCCATCTACACCAGCAACATCTTCAGGAGAGGCTCCCTGATGGCTCTTTAGGGAAATAAGCTGGAGATTCATCAAAGTGCCAAACCACTGCCTTCACCTTGTTATGCTTCCCAAGGACCACTGGAAAATGGGGAAACAGAGCTGCTCCCCTTCCCCTCACATGGGACTGAGATCTGTGGGGGTGAGTGTGTTTGTGAGGGACTGAGGTCCTGGTTTTGGTTTGGCTCCAGAGGTACTGCCAAAACTCCAATGTTTCCTGCAGACTTTGACAAATTATTTCAAAATATTCCAGTTTTATCTTGTGGCAGCCTCCTGAGATGCTCCTCCTCCTCCTCCTCAGCCCTGCTGAGCCTGCCAAGGATGCAGTGGTACCCAACCACCGTCTCCAGTTGAGCCTGATCCACAGTTCCTGTTTGTGGGCACAGGAAGTGTTCCCCGCACCCAGGAGCGGGTAGGGATGGCAGCCTGGATGGATTGGCCATCTGGAATGCTACTGGGCCATTTGTTACGGAAGATCTTGCAGGAAGAGCCTCTGGTGCTGCAGTGAACTCTGTGCTGTTAAGATAATTTCTCCTGCAGGCAAGTCCTGGCTTCAGGCAAGAAATGTCTGAAACCAGTGAGTTTGGACCACTGCCTGCCTACTGTGATGATCCTCTTTAATATCCTTGTCCAAGTATCCGTGGAGGAGCGTGACCTCCTTCTTCCTAGGCTGAGCATGCCAGGATGCTGCCAGAGGGTTTCTGGTTTTGGTTCTTGATCCTGACCTCTTCCTTGTGCACTTGGTGATGCCTCTTGATGTGGTGAGCAGGGGCTGCAGGGAGCATATCTTCCCTCTCCATGACTGACCTGCAGAGCAGGACTCTGGCCCTGGAGCATCCCCTGCCCTTTGTAGGGCTTGAATTTGGCAGTCCCCAAACTTAAAATGCAAATGAAATGGAAATCTGAGGGGCAAAGGGGCTGCTGACTCCTTCACTGCTGGGCTCTGCTGCCTGCAGGAGAAGAGTGTTCTGGCTGTTGCTGGTTGTTGCTGCAACTAGCCTGGGCAAGGCACTGGCATGATAAAGGAAGGCAATTTCCTCAGCTCATGCTGAGATCTTATTATGCACTTCCATTAAGCCGCAGAAGAGGAGGGAGCAACCCAAGCTCTCTGCAGCTGTGGCATTGTGTAGTTGTGCAGCACCACAGCCCTGCCAGCCCTGGGGGAGGCTGGAGTGGGCTGAGGAAGGGTTACCCAGTCACAAGGAATCAGGTTAATGTCTTGGAGCCGGGATCTTGGCTCTCTGCCGGCTCCTGGACCGTGCAGGCAGCTGAGGAGCAGAGGCTGTGGATGCAGATGAGTTGATGGGGAGATCAGGTCAGACAGCAGGGTCTGCACAGGGGTGGAGAGCAGGGTGTTTTCCTCCTTCTCCCTTTTCTGCCTGGTTTGTCTTCTGTGTGCATGACCAGTGCAGGGCAGGGTCTCCTGAGAAGGGTGGCAGTGGGGGGTGATGAGGGTGGATGCTCCTAAGGGCCAAGCGGTGACAGGCGTAAATGTCTGTGCTCCCATGCTCCAAGGATTTTTTCAGAGAGCCTTGGAGGTGGCTGGATAAGGTCTGTATTGCCCCTTGGGTAGGGATCTACCCAGCACTCCCTCTCCATCACCCCCACCCCGCAGGGCTGCACTGTTCCAGCCTTACCTGATCCCACAGCCTTCAGTCCGGCTACGTCCTGACCTCAGTTCCTGCTGTGTCTCCCAGCCCTGAGAGCTGCTTTTGCACTCTAGAATCCTCTGGAATCATGCAGGAGTAACCTCAGCCAGGAGCTGGTTCCTGGCTGGGGCTGAGGTCTGTGCTGCCTGTTTCAGTGAGGGGATATTTCCAGTTTTGCTGCTTTGTGCTGTGGTGATTTGGAGCTCAGCTTTAAATACGGGTCACTAATGAAAAAGCTCTTCTGCAGCTCACTGCACTTTACAGGAACAAGTGCCTGTGCTGTTGGGGTGGCTTTTACAGCCTCTGACCATTGTGTTCTTCAGCAGCTTGAGCCACATGCATGATAAACGCCTGAAATGAAGTCAGGCTCTTAGGATAATAAGGAAGTGTGAGGCTGGAGTAGACTGAAATGAGAGAAGCCAGGGGCTGGTTCCTCACAGTGTGATTCTTTCCCTGGGGAGATGGGCTGGTGGGAGCTCTTGGCTTGGCTAAAGAGTGAGGGGTGGTATGGGGGTGATTAGAGTTTTACAGCTGCCTGCCTGTGACCTTATCCTGAGGCTGGTCAGTGGGAATGTCAGTCTGATCCAAAATGATTACAGCTGCCCAGAAACCATTAGCACTGGCCGTGTCACGAGGACTAGTCCATCATTTTTGCTGTGGGGCACACGGATGCATGAGGCAGCAGATTCCATGGATGCTGCCTGGCCACCCCTGGTGCCCACCTCCCTTTGCATTGTGCCAGGAGATCAGAAGGGATATGTGGCTGGCGACCTGCTCACTCCCTGGCAGACCCATGGAGACATTCCTGGCCTTCAGCAACGCATGGGCAGGCAGGGCGGGTCCTTCCCCGGGCACATCCCGGGCAGCAGCCAAGGCACAGATGGCTGTGGATATCTCTTTTTCCTCAGCACTAATCTCATTCAGACCTTGTCCTGCACTTCTCCCCAACAAGGCTGCAGCTGGCAGAGAGTGGCTGCTTTGTTTTGGGCTGTCTGGATCAGCCCTGGCACTCGAGAGGAGTAGCTCAGCTTTCTGCAGACATAAACGAGGCTGTGTCCTCCCAGCTGTCCAGCTCCTCACCTGCAGGGCTAGGATTGCTCCCAGCCCATTCAGGCTGGTAACCAAGCACCTGCAAAGACCAGGGATGGAGAAACCACATAATTTTTGCAAGCAAATAGTCCTGTTGTGCTACACAGAGAACACTGTCCTTTTTTTCTCTTGTGTGTGGTGCCTCTTAAAGCTCTGAGGCATCTCCAGACCCTGTGGAATGTGTCAGGCTTGTAGCCAGAGGTGATGCAGTGACTCCAATACCACGTACTGTTCATGCAGCTCTAGGCACAAGCATGGCTGGACTCTGGGGCTGCTGCTAGAGCTGACAATTTCTTAACTCGCCCAGCTGTTATTTCTTTCTCTGCTGCTCGTGGCTCTCTGCAGTTCACCCCGATGTCCTGCAGCAGATCCCCTGTAATGGTCAGCAGTGCCATGGGGGCACTGTGATGTTGAGACCTGTCAGAGGGTTAAAAAAGGGCTTAATGCAGAGAAAAGGAAATCCTGCTCTGCCAGAGACCTTGCTGGAGAACCTTATCTAATTAACCTCGGAGGTGGTTGCTCACAGTGCTGTTGTGTGCCAGCAAGGAGCCCAGGAATTGCCTCCATCGGGGTCTCTCCCCTTGGAAGTCCTGACCAGACCTGCAGACAAGAAGGGCTGGAGCAGAGCAAGGCTGTGGGGGTATTGCCCATGTAGATGTTTGACTCAAACTTCAGGGATGTTGTTGCTCCTGCTCCAGGTCCCTTTCCTGAGTTGGCAAAGCCTCCTCAAAACTCCCTCTAAGTGCTTCTTTGATGGATCCAAGGGCCTCAGCTTCTCCAGACACCCGATTTGTGCCCTCTGTGGGGTTTGTGTGAGGAGCTCCAGGCAGGAGGAGCTGCAGGGCTGTGGGTGGCTCCTCTTGCAGGTGATTCCCGTTATGCCTGGGTCTGGCAGGTCTGTCCCAGCAGGCAGGGCTGTGGCTGTGGCTGTGGCTGGTAAGGGGGAGGCTGCCAGAGCAAACACCTGCTGTGTGTGAGCATCTCCAGCCTGGCTCTGCTGCAGCGAGGAGCAAGGTCCCTGGTGTGTTGCAGCCGATGCAGGAGAGATGTGGCTGCACACCCCGCACAGGGCTGTGCCCAAAGAGGGCACTGCCGGGCCACATTCCTCCCCAGCATCCTCCCTTTCCACGAAGTGCCTTCCCAGCCCCAGCTGCTGACGGGGAGCAGGGCTCTCTGCAGAGCTCAATGGAAACACTGAACCTCAAGGGTTTCTTGAGGGAAAATCATCTTCGCCCATGATAAGGCTTTTTTTTTTTTTTCCCTGANTTTTTTTTTTTTTTTCCCTGGGGGGTAGCAATTACATTAAATAAGAAGCTGTCACTGCAATGCCTGTCCTGCCTTCTGACAACCTGCTTTTCTCAGGAGCTTAGGTGAAAAAACCCCATACATCAGATGTGCTTCTCCTCCTGTTTACATTTCTCCTTTGCCTGGCTGCCTTGACTCACCTGCAGGGAAGGCTCCAGGTTCACCCCACTGCTGAAGGTGCCCTGAGCTCCCCTGGAGCTGTCAGCCCCTTGTGTGTCCCAGTAGCTCCCCCTTTGCACACACCCTCGGGTGGCTTCAGTAGGGAAACTTCTGATTAAAGTAGCTTCTGATTAAATCTTCTTGTTCAGGGAGAAAACTGGGGAGAAATAGGTTGGGAAGCCTGTTCTGACAGAGAGCTGTCAGAGAGGGGAACGGCATTCCGAGGCTGCTGCTCTGCTCCGTAGGAGAGAAGGCTTCAAACAGCAATTAGCCTGCACTGCCATTTCCAGGGAAACAGCTCTCAGCGTGCCGGACAATGGGCTGCAGGAGGCAGGCAGGTTAAAAGCTCTAATTCTGAGGATATATTTAGATGGGCCTTTTTCCTTTCAAAGGAAGGGAGGTTAGAAAGGCTCTGATTCCCTTAAATAGACTCTCCTTCCGTAACCAGCTTGGAGCTGCGTCAGGAGCACTGGCTGTTCCCTGCCACCCTTCTGCTGCTGACAAATGCCCAGCTGGGGTGTCTGGGAACCTGCCCTTGTGTCAAAGCAGAGGGGCTGAAGGAAAAGGGTCTGGGTTCCCCCACCAGCTGTCACAGGAAGAAGTTCTTTGCTGCCGCTCGCCAGTTGTGGTTTTTATTCTATTAGCTGGAAAAGAGTGGTGTAAATGATAATTTAGTCTGGGTTAGTGCAGCACAGTGCAAAACTCAGCACCAAGCCAGAACCTTGTTCTCCTGCCATCTCTGGATCCCTGAATGTCCCTGATCCCCTCTGGTGGCATGTGCTGGGGCATGGGGCAGCTGCGGGCCTGCAGAGGGGAGCTGATGGCAGTAGGCCAGGTGTCTGTGCCACCCAAAGGGGCTTCCTTGCCTCCACCACAATGGGAGGCAGAAACGCCTGAGTGAGGAACTGGGGAGTCCAGAAGGAGCAGGGCTGCTCTGTAATGCTGAGAAGCACAAGGAATTCTCTCCAGCTGTAGGGCTGCTTCTTAAGGTAGGTTGGCCTTGTTGTCTGGGAGACGTCCTGGTGGTGTTTGGGCTGTCGCCCTCAGAGCCACGAGCTGCTGACACACTTCGCTGGCTGGCTGGATGTGTTGTGCTTTCCCAGAAATGCCATGTGGGATGTGTTCCTGCCCCACTGAGCTGGGCAGGCTGTGATCCCAGGCAAGGAGCTCCCAGGGTGGTGTTTACAGAGGGTGAGAGGAGCTGGCAGAAACTTTTTCCCATCCTTTGCTTGGGCATACTCGGGCCTGCTCATTTTGCCAAATATTGCTGCTCTTCTTCAACTTGTGGTGTCCCTGCTCACAGCAGGGGGGTTGGAGGTAGATGATCTTTCAGATCCCTTCCCACCCAATCCATTCTGTGTTTCTGTGAACTCCTGGCAGCCTTTTTTGTCTCCCTGTTCCTGAAGTGCTCCTTCCTCTGAACTCTGTCCACTGATGTTCATGTCCATTCCCTGCTGCCGTGCTTGGCCTGTTCTGCTCCCTCAGGTGTCTCCAGCTCAGCCACCCTCTCCCAGAGTTCTCCTGGCCAGCACAGCTCGTTCCTGAGCACTGCTGGGAGGCTTCCCCTGGGAGCAGAGCCTTCCGTCACGCTCTGCCCACGTGCTTGCCTGTGGGGGCTCCGTGTTTGCCCCCCTTCTCTGGAGCAGTGGGAAGGGCACCTGCTGTGCAGGGCAGGATGAGGTGGGAGGTGGCACCAAGGCCCCTGTGACTCAGGCGATTGCCACGAGCTGGCAGCTGTGCACAGGCTTTTTGGAGTGGTCATGGTGAGGAGCTGCATCCTCTCTGCCTTCCCAGGAGGACTCGGAGCAGGGTCCTGCACACCTGCCCTCCCTTTCCAAGGGTGGGGAGAATTTATTGTGGTTATTCACGTGGCTTTTGTGGTGTTTAGTCTGACAAGAAGACTGCTGTCGCTGCTTGGCTGTTTGCTCCTGTCTGTGCCCCACAAGCATCAGTGAGGCTCCTGCTGCCCTCCAAAACCCCTTTGCCAAACTGCAGCAGGAACAAAGTGAGCTTTGCCCTGGCAGAAAGGAGCCTCTGGCACTGGGTCCTCTCCCCGTGGCTCCTCTTGGCCGTGTCCAGCAGGAGTGGTGTTCACTGGCAGGGATCCCTCCTTGCACTGCTGCCTGCCTCGTGCTTGTTCCTAAGAAGAACGAGCAGCACATGATGGTATCAGAGACAAATCGGGCTCCCAGATGTCAGGGCAGAAGTAAAGGATCTGGAAATCTGAGCTTCACCTGGCTGCAACTCATTCTGGGCTTTGCTGGAGCAAGACCTGGCTCTGTGCAGCTGCTTATCAGCTGCTGTGGTGCCCAATTCCCTCTGCCGTGGAACAGAGAGGTGGGAACAAACCTTGGCAAATCAACCCTGCTCTTCCTGGGGAAGCAGCACGGGGTGGGAAAATGCTGGGGCATGGTTCACCAGCTGCACCCACGGGGCTGGCAGTGGGAGATGGGACTGACTGAGCCAGGCTGCAGGGCTGGGAGGTGGTGCCACAGCTGTCCAGGAGCTGTCCCTGTCCCCCATGTCCCTGAATGAGTGGGGGGCTGGCAGGTTTAAACCCCAGCCCTACGCTGTGGGCAGCTGGTCTGACGCGGCCGTGTGCTCGAGCAGTTGCCAGGTCCGAGCTGCTACAGGCTTATCTGTCACCAGTGGCACTGGGCAGGGGACAGCGTGACTCGGGGTCCCTTGGACAGGGGGCAGCCTCCCCTTGCTCCCTGCCCCACAGCAGTGCCCAGCCTGCTCACCCTGCTCGCTTGATTTGTCCTCATTCGTCGAGGATGAAGTCACAGATATTTCTGGGCAGCGATAGGATCTCGCTAGCCAGCTCTCCTTTAATAAGATGCCAGGCACTGGAGGTGCCCCACTCCCTTATCTCCCCTCCACAGATGTGCATTGCCCCCCTCTCCCTCCAGACCTGGGAGGAAGCAGCCGAATCACTGCCACAACCCCTTCTCCACCCATAAATAAAAGGGGAGGTTGGATGCTGAAGAAAGGCATGAACACAGCACTGCCCAAGTTTCTGTGGCTCCCAGGGCTTCCGGGAAGCTGTCTGATGAAAACGGAATGTCCCTAGCCAGGGAAGTGAGTGCCAGAGCATGTCTCCTGGGCCAGAGCCTACGAGCCAAAAATGTGGAAAAATATGTAGAAAAAGGGAATGGACAGCCCTTTATCCAGTACAGAGCCTGGAAAATGTAGAAATTGTGAAGGGAAGGAAACAATGGGATGAGAAACTTCAGTGGACTTACTAGCAGTGAGGAGGAGGAATTGATTTTTTAGCATATCAAAAAGAAAAGGGGGAAAGAAAAAAGCTCTCAGCAATGCTATTGGCCTTGGAAAAGCCGAGTGTGTGGTGTTCTCTGTGGAAAAGGGATGATGCCTTCAGCTCATTTGACTGTGACCCTGTGGGAATCTGTCCCCATTCCTGCCATGGCCCAGGGAAGCAGCATTTGGGAGTGTGGGGGGCTCGGGGCAGGCAGGTCCCCCAGCTCCTGCCCAGGGCTGGAGAGGAGCGAGGAGTGGCTCTCTGGATGAGCCATGAGCCCTGGGCTGCTCTCCAGGCTGGGTTCCTGGGAAGTGCTTCATGAAGGTTTAGTGTGAAGTTATGTTATGATTGACCTGACAGGAGAGGGTCTGATTGGGGCAGGGAGCCAGCTCAGCTCCCACCCGGGTCAGGCTGTGGTGCTGATACCATCACTGCTCAGAAATTGAGAGTTTTCTTTGATCAGAAAGTCTTGAACATGGCACCCTGCTGTGGAAATTGGTCTGGGTCGCAGCTCTGTGCTTCCCCAGGGGGCATCCTCGCTGCCTAGGCCAGGCTGAGCTGCTGGCACAACACCTGCAGGGCTTGCAAAGCCATTTGGGGTCTGTCCCCTGGCCTCAGGCAGACCCCAGTGAACCGGAGGAGCGCCTTGTCCCCAGGTCCCTCGGTTCGATGCAGACGAGCCCACACTTAATTGCTGTTAGAATTCCCTGTTGCTATGGTGACTCCCCAAGCGTGATGCTCTCGGTGCTGTGTCTCCACTCCCAGGTCTTGCATCCCCACCAGAGAGCTGTGTGTGCACCTCAGGACATCCACGTGCTCCGTCCCAGCTTCCAGAGGTGCTTCATAACCCCTTGGAGCGTGAGCAGAATCTCTCCTGAGCTGGTGAAGGGTTTGCTTGAACGGTCTGATAAGAAGGTTAAGGAGAGGCCAGCAGTGCTCACCCCACTGCCGAGAGCTCGACAGCTAAACTTAGTCCCTGAGTCACTCATGAGTCAGCAATTCGGGGGCAGGGAATTAATTTCTCTTTTCTTAATTTCTCTTTTCTTCCTTTTTTCTTTTTTTTTTTCTTTGTAACAGTGATGCACCCAAGGTAGGCTCTGGATTGGATTGATTTCAGTGCTAATCCAGCACGTTACCTGCCTGCAATCCCTTCCCCTGGAGCATCCCTGAGCCACCCCAGAAGAGTGAGTTCTGTCCTCTGATGCCTGCCATGGCCAGTGCCTGTCTGCACCTGAGCAGCCTCCTTGCCCGTCTTTAGTGGCCCAAGATGTGGAAAGCTGTGCCAGGTCAGCAAGGTCTCGTGCTGGGAGAGCACTGGCAGAGGCTGTGGGCAAGTAGAGCATCCCTGGAGCTGCTTGGAAACACAGTGAGTGAAGATCCATCCACATGCTCTCATCCCAGCATGGTGCATGAGTGCTGCAGCCCTGCCAACAGCACAAGTGCTCTGAAAAACCCACGTGAGAGTTAAAATAAGGACTACCAGGAGATGCAGATGTGCTGGACCTCCAGAGCTGCTCTGTGCGATGCTCAAGCCTCCTCCAGACCAGCCTGTCCCTGTGCCATGCGTGCCACCAGCCAGCCCTCCCCAGAGGAGGTCCCTGGGGGCTGTGATGGAGCAGAGCTCTGTGCTGAACACCCTGTCCCAGGATGGAGCAGGCTGGCCAGACAGTTTCCCCCAGACCCCAGAAAATAAATCCTGGGAGCAGAGTCCCCACTGTCAGCCGGCTGTATCCATTTGTGTGAGATCCCACTGAGTGTGTTTTGCATAATTTGTTTCCCAGAATGAAGTGTTTTATAAGTGCAGCGTTTAATCACCTTGCAAAAAGGGGATGAAAAACCATCAGCCTGGGGCTGGGAAATAACTGGAAAGGAATCTGGAGAAGGGACCATGTGCTCACCCCACCGTGAGAGAGAGGAGAGCCCAGAGGAGCGGGTGTGTGCCAGCAGAGAGCCTGGGGCTGGACTGGAGAGCTGAAAGTACCAGACATGGAGATACCTGTAAGGAACCAAGCCCCAGCATCCTGCCCCGGAGCTGGACCTGCTCCCCAGCCCGCTGTGCCTGCCCTCCCAGGGCCTGACTGGAGGAGGAGGTGGTGATGTGGATGCTGTGCATACCAAGCCTCTGCAAGCCAGCTCCGTAACAGCTCCTGAAACGCAGCTCTTCCCTGGCGCTCCCCCACTTCTGCTCTTAGTAGAGACACCCCAAAACTTGGCAACTCAGTATCTTCTCAGCTGAGTGTGTGCATTTCTGGCAACAAGGTGAATCCGTGCAAGGCTGGTAACACCCGAGTCAGGAAACTACTCCTGGGTTCTGCGCAGAACCCGGCCCTTCCTCGAGGCAGAGGTACCTCTGTTTTGATTAAGGATTGCTGTCCAGCTGCCTTCTTTTTGGCAGCTGGAGATAAATCAGTGGCTTGTTGGACCATGAAGGGCACAGTGAGCAATGGGTGCTCCTCACCCTGCTCTGGGGGTGACGGTGGGTGTTGGACTGGGAGGCTACTGCTCTCATTGTCAGTTTTTTTTCTATTCACAGCAGGTGAAGGATGAAAAATGAAAGTAATGGCCAAGGATCCAGCATCCACTTGACTTCTCTTGCCCATGGCAGAGCAATAAATCCAGTTAAGGCACTGCAGCAGGGTGAGACCACAAGGTTACCCAGCCCACACGCTCCAGGAGCTGAGGATGATGCTGGACCAGGTGCCTCAAGGTGTGCTCTCCCTCCCTCTCACTGCCTCGCCTTTGATCTGCGGCCGGCGGGGGACAGCATTCCCGGCCGGGAGCTGGCTCAGCCGGGCTGGTGGAGCAGCAGGAGCCTCCCCGTGACTAATGAGCTGTTTGCTGCCGGCTGCCTGCACCGCGGTGGCACTCTGAGACCCGTGCTGATAAACAGAGCGGCTTCTCCTGCTGCAGGCCTGTCACCCGCTCCCTCTTATCCAAAGGATCTCTGCTCTGAGCGCTGCTTCTGCCTCTTCCATAGCAAACTTACTGCTGAGCTCTGATCCTGCTGACGGGACGTGTAAGGTGGGTGGTCCCTGCTCTGAGCTGGGAGCAGGGCAATAGGCTCCAGGAGGCTTCTGGCCGTTCCTGTGGCAAAGGGTGGGGCTGTCAGCTTCATGGAGAGGGTCTGAGCTTTGCACCTTGGCTCTTGGAGGTGCTGGAGGAGACTGCCCCGTACCGAGACACATGCCCCTTGTTTGGCTGTGGAAAGATAACCAGCAGCTTGGAAGGATGGGTTTTGTTGGTGATGCCTGTTCGCTAAAGGCTGCTGGGTAGGGAAGGGAGCAAGGCCTTGAGAGCACGACCTCCTGTCCCTCAGCCACGTGTGGAGTGATGACATCCAGGGAGGAATATCTGCAGGGCTGGGCTGGAGCACCATGAACGGCAGGATGCGGTGCTGAGGGGATGGGTGCTTGCCTCTCCCCCGTTATTTATTGTGCCATAACATCCAAGGCAAGGCACATCAGTGTGTGCTGTGAAGGGTTTCACACGTCAGCTCTGTGTGTGTGATGGAGCAGATGCTCCTCTGAGCCAAGGGGCTCCGTGAGCAGGGATGGTGATTGATGGGGCAGCCTTCAGCTGCCTGTGCCTTTGCTTGGCTGTGACATGGACCTGCTTCCCTATGAGCTGGGACAGCAGGGTCCCTTCAGGAGCAGTGTCCCACCTGCGAGGGCGCCTTCCATGAGGGTGCTTTGTGGCTGGTGCCATCCCAGCAAGGCAGGTACCACTGGGGAGCTTCTCCAAGGAGCTGCTTCTCTGAGGCTCCCGCTGGCTGATTTCCCGGGAAACAAGACATGTGCCACGGCACTCTTTGTGTGTGTGCTCATCCGACAGCTCCTGAGCTCCTCACATGGTCCCGGCCGTGTGTGACAGCAGAGCTGTCACTGGTGCTGACAGGAGATGTTCCTACATGGAGATGTTCCTGTGGAACATGCAGCCAGCTGGGAGAGGGTGGTGGTGGGCACCTCTGCAGGGGGACAAACCAGCACACAAACCCCCAGGACGTGCAGGGATGAGTCTGATGTGTGTGGCCCACTCACGGGTGAAAGCCTGAGCAGGCACTGACAACCTGGACATCAAACCTGGGTCAGCCAGGAGACATAAATCCTGGTATTTGGGATTAGTGCAGGTAATTTGTTTTAAAGACAGACAAATCCCTTTCCTGGAGGTGCCTGCTTGTCATGGGGAGATGTTCCTTGTCTCCAGAAGAGTTACTCCAGTTGAAGAGATCCCGCTCTTTCAAGGGAAATGGACTCTGGAGTTGCTAATCATGGGGCTGGAGGATTTTTTTCCCTAGTGTTGGTGATTGCTTCCTCCTTCTCCCTTTTGTGTTTCTGCAACACCCCAGGCTTGGGAAGAACCATCTGCTGATTTGATTAATGGCCCTTTTCTGAAAAAGCAGCAGAGACAAACATCCTCCTGAACATGGCAGAGAGAAATGGAGAAACAGGCTGGCTAATTTTCAGCCATTGTTTTGGAACCCAAATTCCTTCCCACTATCAATTTAGCTATTATTTCAAAAACTAATTAATCTTCACTCAGGCAGCTCCAGGAGACCTCAGTTTAGATAATTAACAGCCATAGATTATGAAAATTCCTGCTTTTGGATCCCACTGCAGTGCTTGCCTTCGACAACACTCCCACTATCGTCCTGCTTACCAACTCCTTTCATCAATCCATCTTTTTTTTTGACAATCAAGAGTAAATAATTAGCTATGATGGATTTTGCTTGCTTTCCTGCAACTCCATTCCTTTTTTTTCTTTTTTTTTTAGTCCTTAGATGTTCTTCAACCAGGCAATTTTTGAGGTGGTTTTGCAGCTAATTACAGCCAAGCAGAGCAAATTGCTGCTGCTGCCTGGAAGGGCTGGAGAAAGGTTGGATTTGGCTTATGGAAAAGCTGGGAGATAAGGTATGAGAAAGGAGATCCTAGAAAGTTAGAGATGGGATTTTTTTTTCCCTTTTTCAGTCTTGCATGATGTAACCTGAACTTAAAACGTATATTCCTGGGCTGGGGCTGGGCTGACCTCCCATCCTGGCCTCTTGCTTGCTGTCACAGCTCTGATCCTCTTAGATACGCAGTCCCTGTGAGATTTATCTCACCTTTCCAGGGTAAGAGTGATCCATTTCCCAGGCATTCCCCTGGAATTGTGCCACAGGGAGAGAGCTTTGGGTATGAGAAGGGCAGAGAGGTGCTGGTACAGAGAGGCTGTGAGAGGGGGATGCTTCTCCCTCACCCTCCTCCCTGTCCCGGCTGGGGTGCATCTCTCCAGACAGCGGGTTTAACAAGGCCCTGCCTATGGAACATCACTAACGATTTCATTTCCAGCGTGCTGTGAATTAGGAGACAACGTGCACAACAATGCCGAGCAGGAACAGCATTGGCAGCTAATTACTGTCCCCACGTTCCCCCATTGCCATCGCTGCTGGCCAGGCCCCTAATTGCTCCCTGTCCTGATTGCATTTCGCTGGTGCTGGTGGTTCATCCACAGCTCTTGCCTGGCTCTCAGCGGTGGCTGCTGCTCTTTCTGCCCCCACCACATCTCCGTCAACTTTATCAATGAAAACCTTATCTATCTGCGCAGATAATGCTGGGAATAATTAGTACTCAGTGAGGTCTGTCGGGCTCTTCAGCTCTCCCACCCCCTGCCATCATCTCCTTCCTATTTGCAGTTTCCCAGGTGCTTGGTTAGTGCTGGGGATGGTTGGGGACTTTTTTTGGGGGTGGGGGGCTGTGGTTAGATCTTCCTCACCCTCTGCAGTTTTCCGTCTTCCTGGCTGCATCCACAGCCCCTGCTTCGAATTTATGGCAGTGGGATTGGTGTCTGTGTGCTCCACCCAATGCACACAGGGCCTTAAGCAAAAGCAGTCCCATGGTGGGTTGGAATTAGATGATCCTTAGGGTCCTTTCCAATCCATTCTGTGATTCTGTGAAAATCATCTGAGTTTTCCTTGCTCAGGGCACACCTGGTGCATGTGGGGAGCTGCAGCCAGGTTCAGTCTCAAGATACCTGGCTGGGTTACAGGTGCCCTGGGTCCTATCCCTGCTGGGAAGCCACCTCTGCATCAAGGACCTGTCCCAGCTCTGCTCAAGCTCCTTTTCTTTATTATTATTGTGTTTATATTCGTTGTTTCTTGGCTCAAATCTTTCAGCCTGATAAAGGATGACAGCACTTCTCAAGTGCCTGGAATGGCATAAATAATTCCAGTGCTGAGAGCGAGATTTACAGTGATATAAATGTCAGGAGTGAGCCCACTTTGTATTAATGGCCTTATTAGTTATGTTGCTGTAAAATACTGATACTCCAGTTGTTAAGCAGCCATGGCTTTGCTCTGCAGCATTAATTCAATAAATTGGGCCTTTTTGATATAAATCTTAAGAGTCTGCTGAGCCCCATTAGAAAATCCTTCATGATGTGTCGGAGATCCTCAAATGGCTTTGGCTGAGGTAAACCTGGGAATAAAAAAGCTGCTTGGTGTGCAAGTGTGGGGTGAAGACACTGAATTCCGTGCCTGGGTCACAGCTCAGCATCTCCTGTGGGATGGGGATGTGGCACAGGGTGCCACGCAAGCCCCCCGGCCTCAGGGACAGCCTGGCCCCTGGAGGTCTGGGGGTTTTCAGCCATCTGGGATGCTCTGGAAGCTGCATCTCTGGCCGCGTCCTGGAGGTCAGGGCTGGATGTCTCCTGCGAGTCAAAGGTTGACTTGAGTTCAACCCCGAGCTCTGGCTCACCCAGGCATTAGGAGCAGGTCCCTGGAGGAGAGGGGAAGAGAGAGAAGGCTGGGGCTGGGAGGGTGGCACTGGAAGGAGGAGACGCCCCCAGCGCTGCTCTCATCCCTCTTTGTGCCCTCCCCCGCCGTGTCCCTGTCACTGCCTCTGCTCGCTGCTGTCACCTCCTCCCGCGGTAAGCCGGAGGTGAGCTGACAGCCGGGACACATCTCCTTGTCTGACCCCAGCCCCGAGGTGTCCCTCCTCCCCTGCTCCCGCCGGGCTGCCAGCCTCCTCCTGGCCCCTGCGAGAGGTGCAAGTGCTGTTCCCATCCTGTCTGTCCCTCCTCTGGAGCCGCTGCTCCTGCCAAGGCTCTTTTGCAACCCCACAAACTTTCCACCAGCGAGGTGCACAGGGAAGAGGGGGTGGGGGGACAGCACCACGATAATTGAAAATAAATGATGCATTATATGAAATAAATGTTCTGGTGCAGCCAGCTTGCTGCAGAGGGTGGTTGGTTGGTTTATTTATTTATTTAGTTAGTTAGTTATTCTCCCTAGAGTTCAGAGGTGCCCGGGAAAAGGGAGCTTGGTAGGAAAGGAATGGCACTCCCGGGCTGGTGGGGGTATGGGCCGCTACTTGTGGTTTGGGCTGTACCCTGCAGTGATGGCCTCTGGAGTGGGATGTGAGCATCAGGTGGGGGTTGAGAGCAGGAAAGACATCATTTTGGGCCATGGCAGAGATCCCTGGGCTCAGTGCCCAGATCAGGATGAGGGAATAGCAGTCCTTTCTCCTCTTGCCACTGCTTGCATATGAGGATGTCTCAGGTCTGACACAGTGTTCCTCTATTTAATGTCCATCCTCAGGCCATGCCCATGCCTCTGCTGAGCCTCCTGCCCCAGGACCTGCCTGACCCTGCAGCTCTGACTCACCATAATCTGCCCTCCAACCCACTGGTGGGAATTTGGGATGGCCCACAGTGACCAGAGCTCTGCTGCTGCCCTGCCTGAGATTAACACAGGTGAAGCAAACAGACCCTCTGCCCCAGGTGAGTTTGCTTTAAAATGTTCCTCTGGTGAGGATTGACTCTTGACACAGCTGTTTGTTATGGGAAGAGATCGCATTTTCCTGGGAGATGCTGGATTTAACCAGGAACATGAAACTTTCTCCTGCCTTGGATCCCACACATCACTGACTGACCCTGTTGTGGTTCTTATGCCTTGATAAGACTTATCCTGGATTATTATTTAGCTGCTAATTAATCTTGAGAGTGATGTAAAGGCTTTGAACTGCTGTTTGAAGATTTGAGTGGATGGTTTTTGCTCTTGTCAAAGAAGGAGGGATTTGGAGGTGAGATCTCAGCTCTGAATGACATTAAATTGCTCTGCCCTGACAGGTCGGAATGGCTCCTGATTGCCCCTCCTGCCAGCACCTGCAGGGCCCCTGCAAGACAAATCCCCTTGGGAATCAGGAGCACAATGGTGCTTGGGGGAGGGATGCCAGCCAGGGTGACACTGCCTGGGGATGGGACACTCCCTGTCCCAACAGTCTGACACCAACAGGAGCCTCTGGATGGGTCTGTGAGGTTTGGAGTAACCAGCCCAGCCCTTTCCCTCTCCCACAGGCATTTTCCCTAATATCTCCTGGTGCTGAAGGACAGCTCAGACGTCTCATTAATCACTGCTGATGATGGAAATGTGGCGCCGAGGTCCCGACGGCTGCTGCTTCCCCAGCCAGGGATGTTTTGCAGATGCTGCTCCCTGAAAACTCCAGCTGAAAACTGGAAAAAAACCTGTGTCCCCCTCGGGACTTGTAGCTTGTGGAAGATGCTCCTTCTCTGTGCCAGCTTCTCATTCCTACCAGTGGCACACAGAGTGAGTTGTGCCCTTGCAAACCTGCATCTTTTTAAAACACATTTTTCCTTTCTCCATGTTTGTCAGGATCGAGGGCAGCTCCGTGGTGGGTTGATCTGCTGCTGCACTGATTTGGCCAAGGCTGGGGGTGAAAACCCCACAGCCTCCAGATGAGGTCACAGAGCTTTTAGAATGCAGTTTTCCCAAGCTCTGTCCATCACAAAGCAAACAAACACCACCAGCCCAGCTTAGAGCTGGAGGCAGCTGGCTCAGGGGGAGCATCGATTGCTGGCTGCTGGGTGGGACCCGGCCAGAAGCCCACCGGTGTCAGAAGGCAGCTCCAGCCCTCCCAGCTTCCAACCACTGGGTGGGGAAGGAAGCTCAGCCTGCTTAGGAAGCGATCATTTGACATTTGCTGTCAGCCTTCTGACACCCGTCCCCGCTGGTGAGGACCCCAGCAGAAAGCCTGGTGGATCTCAGCTTGTTTTGGTCTTAATCTGACCTGGTTTTGTGGTAATGTCATCATCCATCACTGCCTGGGGGCGTAGGGAGGGGAGGTTAAACTCCTCCCTCGCACTCCACCGTTCCCCTGCCACTGCTTTATCTCTGCAGAAACTGCATTCGAGTGCAATTCACTTTGTTATTAATTTCTTATACGCAGAGGATTTTCAAGTGCCTGGGAGCAGGGCTGGTGTCACAGAAATGCTGCAGAGCCTGGCAGCTGCAGTGCTTGAGTGCAGTTTGAAAAGCCAGCTCCTCCAAGGGCAGCAGGCAGAGAGCTGAGAGCCTGCTGGGGCAGCCACCTTGCGCCTGCATGGTGGAACAGGCCCCATGGAGATGGTTCTGAACAGCAGGACTCCTTCCTCAGCAGCTGCCAGGGCTGGATCAGGGATGGGATTGCATCACCCCTGCACCCCATGCAGATCTGCTGTCCCAAGGGATGGTCCAGCTCAGTGACAGGGGCAGATCAGGGCTGGGTGGCCATGGCCCATGGGTGTCCCTTCACCAGGTGATGTGTCCTGGTGAGCCCAGCACTGGAGGAACATCTGTAGTACTCCAGTGGCCCTTTCTCAGCTGCATGGATCCCCAGTGCCTGCAATCCCCAGGGAATCCACCCACACAAGGCTGCATTCCTGTCTGGAGAAAAGCTGGTGGAGGGGCTGGCAGCCTGGGGGACCCTGGGAGGGGATGCCGTGGTACCCTAAGGTACCACTGTCCTCCCCCAGCCCATCCTGCCATGGCTTGTGCTGGCTCTGGGGACTGGATGTGCTGGGACCCTTTGTGTGGGTTTTATGTGCATTTCATCTGGTAGCAAAACTGTATTGCAAAATGTAATAAATGAGAGGTTTAATCAAACCCAGCCAGCCAGCACTGATGGAAACTTGGTGGTGGAAGAAAATACTGCATTTCTGTTTGTTTATCTCTCCCTGTGCTCCTGGGATGATGTCCCAACTCTCATGGGGGGCTCCTCATGCTTGGTGGCACCGAGGGGCACAGGCTAGATGTGGGGTCACTGCCAGTGCACCAGCTCCCAGCCCACTGTCTCCCAGCCCCATGCCTTGGCCAGGCATCCCAGCAGTGGGATCTTCCTCCTGCCACTGCTCTCCTCAGCCCCTTTTTCTTCAGGAAGAGGGTCTCATGTGGTACCCCCATTCCAGGAGCTGGTGCTGGGCTCAAGCCCTCCATCACACATTTCCTATCACCCACAGTGACACCAGGATCTGGTCTTAGGGTGTCTCCATGTCTTGTCTGCCTAAATCTTAGGCATCACGTGGAAAGGCTGAGCATCTCTCCAGGCTGGGAACAGCCCTGCAAAGGGTGGGAGTGAGGATAAAACCACCAGGTTTCACTGGCTCTGAATCTGGGGGCAAAGCATCCCAATATCCAGCCAGTTGATGTGGCTGGGAATGAGGAGAGACTCCACGTTTTCCCACCAGATCCCAGACCTGCGGCTCTGCTGCTGCCTTTCTCCAGATGGCTTTTCTCAATGAAGCCTCTCCCAGAAATAGCTGCGCACTCGGAGCAGCCGGCTCTGCAAATAGCTCCTCTCCTGAGCAGCGTCCTCTTCCACCCTCCCGAGTGCCTCGGCACTGACTCCGCTTCCCCTGGGGCACCTCTGTCTCTAGGGAAATGAGGCTGTGCTGGCATCCCTGGCTTTGCTGCAGGAGCTGGCCGGCTGCTCCCTCAGCCCCGGGCACCCCACAGCCTCACCGAGAAGGATGGCTGGTGGCTTCCAGGGCAGGGCAGGTGGCCCCGGGGACAGCACATGGCCTCTCTGTCACGGTGGCCAGGCGTCACCACCCCCAGCTGCTGTGCTACCTTATGGCCGTTTTTATATGCTTATTGTGCCATCGTAAAATGGGGGAATACAATCTTCTCTGTAGGTTTAACCGATTTATTAATGGTCTGTAATGTCAGTAATAGCTCATCCATAAATCTGATCTTTAGAATTTATGGGGCAAATATTCTGGCACCGTATTAAAGGCACAATTCATAAACGCCTGTAAGTACCAGCTCGGCGGCAGCAGGAGAGAGTTATCCTGGGGGAGGGAAAGGTGGTAAGCTCAGCCCACCACACGGAGCCTCCACAATCTTTGGGTAGCAAATCATGTGAGGCACTGTCCCCTCCAGCCGGGAGGTGCCTGTGGCCCCCGGTTCTGCACTGTGCAGCACCGAGCGCAGGGTCCCAGCCCTCTCCCCCGGGACCCCACAATCTGCCATCACCTCGTGCCCAGCCCAGGGTGCTGGTATTTACCACTCAAGTGCGCCGAGTGTAATTGCTAATCAGATACAGGCAATCAATCCACGCTCCCGTCGCTGGGGAAGGGCTGCTTCCCTGCTGAAGGTGACTCCTGCGGGAATTCAGATTTAAAAATAAAGGCGATAGTCATCAGCAGTTCATTAAACTGGCATCAGGCTCATTTGCACTCAGTGTGGGGATGAGGCAGAGGTGTCTCTGCCACCTCCCCTGCCCTCACTCTGGGGTGTCCGCAGGAGATGCTACCAGTGGGATGAGGCTCCTGGGAGCCCTCCCTGATTTATTTCTCCTGTCCCGGTGTTGCTGCAGTCATGAGTCAACAGTGCGGTGCATTTAAATGCAAACCACCATTATCCGTCATTAAAAGCTCTGTCACCACCCAGACTCCAAGGCGAGAGTTATTGTCCCATCCCGGTCCCGGGGACACACGGCTTCCCTGCCCCTCCAGCCGCAGGGATGCACGCCGGCCGTGCCGGGTGCCCGCGGTGGGCGAGAGCTCTGCCGGCTCAGGTGGCTGACTTCCGATTGTCCCTTCATGGTGGCCTCAGAGCTGGGAAGGGAGGTGCAGGAGAAGCAGGCCTGGAGGGCACGGGGGTGCCATGGTGCGGGAGGGATCCGGGAACAGGCACCACACATGCCAGGGATGCTCGAGGGTGGGCTGAGATCCTGGAGCCGGTGAATGCTGCAGGGCCCTTGTGGACTCACAACCCGTTTTTCCCAGGGATGGACCATCCCAGGAGAGCCCAGGTGCTGCTTCCAGCATGGTTTCCCATCCCCGAGACCGGGCACAGGCAGGACAGTGATGCCTCTCCCAGCCTGCCCCATGTCCTCCATCACCTGCTGGGGACAGAAGTGGCTGCAAAATGATCCCACAGCATCGCTCCCTGCTCCATACTTCTCCTGGGGGGTTCATGTTTCCTCTCCATGAGCCCACCAGGATGCAGGTCCTGTGCTCCTCATGAAATCCCAGCACCAGCAGAGCTGCTGTTTCCTGTAACTCTTGGTGATTCCCTGTCCTCAGGATTTGGAGGTACTATTTCCTTCTTGGGGGAGGGAAGTGAGGCAGAGCAGCTTTGCTAGTGGTGTTGATTCACGGCTCGTAATTTAATTAAGAGAGAAATGAGATCAAAAGGCGACGGTATTAAAAAATAAATCAGGTGAAGGGAGTGGAGTTCTGCCCTTTAATTACAGCGTGGATTTGTAACAGAGAGAGACTTGATCACAAGGGAAAAAAAAGGTGTCAAGTGGAGAGACACCTTCCCTGGGTTAATTACTGCTAACGGGGAGGGGATGGTTGGGCTGGGTGTTGGTGAGCTAGAAACCCTCCGAACTTCACAGTGATGCTGGTGGGGCAGCCCAGGGTCCTCGGGACGCTGGGCAGTGACGGGGGGTGGATGGGTTGAGAGCTGTGGGGGCAAACAGCTCACGGGCGGGTCCAGACGTGGCCTGGGGCAGCAGTGGCCAGGGCGATCCTGCTTTTGGGGGCCATGGGCTGTGCCATCGGCAGCAGCAGCGGGGACCGGGGCTGGGCTGGCAGCAGCCCGATTTGTGCAATAATTAATTCTCCTTTGATCATCTGCTGTGTAAATCATCAGTGGCCAGGAGTTAATCATGCATATGAAATGAATCCTTCTCCTGCCTTAATGAGAGCTGAATCGTGACCGGCATCTGTTTACTTCTGACACTTTCATCTCTTTGACAGTCTGAACAATTAGTTGTTTCCAACAATCTCCTTTTTATTCTATTAAATATATATGTATGTGTCTGAGAGCAAGCAGCCTTTTACTTTGTACTCCTGCTCCCAGGGTCGTCCCCCTAATCTTTGGATTTTTCAGTCTCCAGGAAGGATTTGTTTCTGGGAGTGATACGAGGGCTCTGCAGGCACCCAGCTCCTCACTGTCCCAGCAAGGATGATGCTGGTGGCAGGATTCCTTCCTCCACAGCTGCTTTGAGGCTGGGCTTTGCACAGTCAACAGCAAACAAGAAGCCTGTTTGAGTGTTTCCACCTCCATCTACCTGGAACGAACTGCAATTAATCCACCGGTTGCACCGCCAACGCAGTGTTGTAATTGGATTAATTAGAGCGGAGCTGGCGGCCGCACTGGGGAGGTTTGGCTCCAGCTGCAGCCTCCTCCAGAGGTGGGATTCGTGGGATCCGTGCCTGCCAGGCACTGGGCCAGTAGCACCAGGGGATGCCGAGGCAGCGCTCACCTGGCCATGGGCGATGAAGCTGGCTGATGGCTCAGGGAAATGACTTGCCTGCTAATTGGAGTTGATGAGGCGTGGCCTGGTTAACGGGGCTTGTAAGAGGCAGCAGGAGCAGAGGGGGCTGTGGGTGGGCTTTGCTGTCAGCCGAAGGGACCCAGAGGAGGAGCTGGGTGGGTGTTAAGGCAGGTGGGGCATGGAGCCACCTCCCCCATCACGCCTGGCTGTTGGAGGGGCAGTGGGTGGTGCTGCCTCTGCCCCAGGTTTTGGGGAGAAGCACGGAGGGAAGTGAAAGTGGAATGTGAGTCTTGCAGCAAGGCTGAATAGGACAGTCCTGGCCATGCCGGACCCTGCCCTGCTGCTCCTGTGCCAAGCCTTGTGCCCGTTGGCCTGGAGGAGAGTTGGGGGACAGATCTCTAGGGCCATGGTGCCTAGGCACGAGGAGTATCCCTAAAGGCTGTGGGAGGATGTCAGCCCTGCTCTCCCTGAGCTGAATTTGGTCTAACCTGGCTCAGCTGGAAACGAGTGGCCACAGGGGATTTCCTGCAATGGCCTCAATCAACAAGAAAAGTCCTTGGGAAGCCTGCAGTTCCCTGTGCCAGGGGCTGCAGGAGCACTGAGTTGGCCTGCTGGTGCTTTTGAAACCCTCGGAGCAATCCTCACGGGAGCAAGGCCATCTTCAGCTAACCAGAGCAGTAAAAACCACCTCCAAACTGCTGAGAACAGGCTCTGCACCCTAAACCATGCAGGACCCAAGGCTGTGGGACTCCATCCCTGCTGAAGGGAGCCGGGACCCAGCAGTTGCAGCCACCAACCCAGCTCAGGATGCTGAGGAGGTGATACCAGTGAGCATAACTCAGCCTCCAGGTATTCTATTCCTCCTTTACCCAAAAGTCAGAGAAAAATCCCACCAGCTCCTTCATTCTCCAGAAAAATTAATTTTTTTTTTTTTTTTTTTTTTCTGAGATGAATCAGCCTCCCCAGGAGGCAGCTGGGGTGATGTGTGGGATGCAGCCTCAGCATTAGCCAGGTAACGGTGCTGAGGAGGTGTCCCAGGAAGGACATCTGGGCTGCTGCAAGGGGGAGTGGGGGTCTCTGGCCAAGCAGGAAGGGTTTGCCACAACCCTGGGCTCATCCAAGCTCCCAACAACAACCAGCGGGGAAGAGGACTTTTCCAAGAGCCATACACACCCAGAAACCCCCAAGAGCTCTGGAGCCTGTGGGAGGTGTGGGGCACCTGCCCCACCCTGGCTGGAAGATCCCATTGTCCTCAGGGATCTGCTGTGGCCTTTGGGCGAGCTCCAGGAGCTGTCAGTTCTTGGCCCAGCTTGCAAACCAGCCCAAACGGTGACAGCAAGGTCAGCAAGATTTGGGGCCCCCGGACATGTCCCTTGTCACATCAGTTCCTGCGGCGTACTTGGCTGTAATTTAGCCTGGTTTAATTGTGCTTAAATTAGCCACAAATGGAACAGCACTGCAGCTGCGCTCAAAAATATAGAAAATTACAGCACACTAAAACATTTTCACGTTTCATTAGTGTGTCTTAATGGGAAGTGTCTGCTCCCCAAACTCTCTGTTTACTCTCCAGAGCAGTAAAAGTTTACACATTAGTAGTTGTGCTGCCCATTAACACTGCAAAATGCTCTGTGTGTTTTGCAGGGGCAGCGCCGCTCCCCACAGGGGTGGGAAGCCTAAAATTTCGGTGGGCTGGGTGCTCTCCTGAGGCACCTCTGGATGGGCGGGAGTGAGCTGAGCAAGGAGCATCACGAATCCCAGGTGGGAGCAATCCCACACCACAGGATAAGCGCAAGAGCTCCTTCCCCGGGATGGTGCTGCCTGTCCCCCCAGCTTTATCAAAGCTCCAGCTTTCTCCCAGGCAGGGTAATGCCTCCAATCCAAATCAGGAAGCTTTTTCAGTGGAAGCAGCATTTTAGGAGAAGCCTATTTAACGCTTAGGCTGACGCCCTCAAGTGCTTTATTTTAAAGCTTTTTTGTTCTTCTCCATTATCAGTAATAGTCTATAAAAGCTGAAACGCAGCACTTTGCTCCCTCCTGCTCCATCCCCATGTGGTGCGGGCAGCCCTGCATGGCAGGGGCTGAGGCGGCTTCTCTGTCCACAGCTCCCACTGCCCCAGCACGATAATCCAGAGGGGGAAAAATCCAGGGAAAAAAGCTTAGCAAGAGGTGATTGCATGGGGTCAAACCACTTTTCCCATCAGCATTCCCCAGCCAGATTTGGTTAAATGCCTTTGGTCTTGGGCAGCATCTTCCCAGGGGCTCAAGCTGTGAAATGAGTTTTGAGATTTGAATCCAAAGTGAAAGGGTGGGGATCGTCCCTTGTCCCTCTCTCACCTTATCCAGATCTCAGCTTCCCCGGGGAGACAGACTTTTGTACAAGGGGTGGCCAAGGAAGGGTGAGGGGTGAGCTCAAGCAGTTTGGGGGATTCAAACCTCCTCCTGACCGTGACTTGGCTTATGGGTTCAGAGCAGGGAGGTGCTGGAGGAGGGGGAGCAGGAGCTGGGCTGTTCCTGGGAACTGGGGTAAGCCAGGGATGGAAACATCTCGGTGCTGGCTTGGAGGAGGACGTGCATCCTGAGTCTGACCCCTTCCACCTTTCCCAAGCTGGAGGCAAAAGCCTGACGCCTTCCCACTCTACAGCCCAAACTTGTGCTGAGCATCCCCAAACTCCCTCCTCCAACCAGACCCGAGCTGGAGGCTGGGATCCGACCGAGCTGCCTCCGGCTCGTTAGGCAGTAATTACCCCAACAGGCAGCGGTGCTGTTAGTGTGATTAGAGGCTGCTAATTGCCAGCGGGGAGGGCAGTGAGAGGAGAGCAGTCCGGCTCTCCCCACCCCTGGGGCGCATCTTCGGGGTGCTGGGACCTTCTGCCTGTGGTTGGGGGCTGCCTGTGCCCCCTGCAGCCCAGCGAGGGGCTTTGCTCCCGCTCTGGAAAGCCAGGCCCTGTCTCTTCTGCCCGGACACATGTGGCTGCGGGCTCTGTCCCCTCCGTCTCCCTCTGCCAGCCGCGTCTGACCTTTCAGTGGTGGCACTCGGGGAGCAGCGGCGGCTGCGCAGCTTTGTCGCATGGTCCCCGGGGGCCGGATCGCCGCCACGGCCACTGCCACTCAGGGGGGAAAAATCATATTTTCAGCTCCATCCCTCCATCCCCCTTTCCAGTCTGGAGCTTTTTTAGAGCCAAAGGGAAGAAAAGGATGTGGCCTGGCTTCCCTGCCTCCCTCGGCTCCTGTTCTTTCATTCCGCTCTTCCCGGCGGCTGCGAATGGCTTTGCCCGGGAACGCTCCCAGTGTCCATCCCTGCGCCTTTTTTTCTTGCACTGCCTGAATATTGGGGCCGGGTGGCTTTGGTAGGTCAGCAGGGAGGGAAAAAGGCTTTTGTTGGAGCAGAGGCGTGGGCAGGTGAGCTGCAGAGCCCCCTCCTGCCGACAGAGAAGCTGGCTCCTTCCATGGAGGCCAGCACAGAAAGCCGGGGTGGGACGCCCCTGGTCCTGGGGAGGGGGACACAGGGGTTTAGCAGGTCCCTGATGTCCATCTGGAGATGATGGAGAGGCATCCTGAGATCCAGGGGCTGGCTGGGGGTGTCTCACCTCCTGGAGGTGACGTCCCACTCCCATCATGGTTTTTCACACTCAAACCCCACAGGTTTCCCTCTTTCCTGAGTGGGGACAGTGGAGCCAGCACTGATGGAGGGGACGTGAGCATCCTCATCCCTCATCCTTTATTGATGCAAACAAGGACAGCAGAGGTCACCCCCCCACCCCCCCAATATCAGCCCCAGCAGCCCCCTCACACCATGTCCAGCATCCTGAAGCTTCCAAGCTGGGCACTGATGGATGGCCCTTGTCCACAGTGGATGCACCCCAGTGCCCACAGCCTTGGGTCTCTCCAGGGAAGGCTGCAGCTCCGCTTCCCAGCCTCTCCCTTATTTATTGCCTGGAGAAACTTGGGTAGGGTGATGGAGGGAGGGGACAGGGTGGTCACTGCCACCATCCTGCACCAAAGGGGCCAGCACAGCCTTGCAGCTGCCCCAGGGCTGTGGGTGCTCCTGGGTTTCCTGTGGGTGGGAATGGCTTTTCTGCAGGTGGAGAAAGGAAGGACCAAAAAAAAGGCACTTTGGCAAGTGCCTTGACCTTGGATGCACCGGGGTATGGGGACAGGCAGAGTGAGGAGCTAGGGTTCTGGGCTCTGCCAAGGGCTGAGGGGTCAGCCAGGAGCCTTGTAAGGAAAAGGGCCATGAAACAGGTATTTGCCCTTACAAAGGTGGTGAATTCCCTGTTGCAACAGTTTGATTCCGCAAAATGCATTTACCAGGCTAAAGATGCTACAGCAGCAGCCTCTTGCCATGATCCGAGGGTTTTTCCCAGCTTGGTGCACAGTGCACGTTGTCCCTGGGGCTGTTGCTGCTTCTCCACCCTGCAGGCCAGTCCTTACTCACTCCATGCCACCTTTCTTGGGAAAACCAGCTTGGATCCAGCCCCACTGAGCATCCTCTGGCCCCTCCACCTGGACAGGCTCATGGCCAAACCACCTCAGTGTCCATCCACAGCTTCCAAAGCAGAGCATCACCCCTCCTCTTCCTCATCTTCCTCTTCCTTCTCCTGCCTAGCCAAGGCAGGCAGTGTCTTGCAGGGGGCAATGGAGGACCCCCCTCCTGCCAGGCAGGGCTGGCTGAGTCAAGGGAATAATTGGTAGGTGCTTCTGAAGTGCCACGAGCAGAGGGCACTCATAGCCTTTGTTTATCGACTCTTGATGATAATGAATACTTCCAGAGATAATTACTGATTTTCTGCCCTCACAGCAAACCTGTTCGTCTGGGGAATGGGTGGAGTGATACCATGCCAATGGCACGTGGAGGTGGGAATGGGGTGGATTGAGCAAAACCACGCTCTGGCTCTTCCCACCTGGTACAAGCCAAATAAGAAAAAAAAAAAAAACCAAAAACCCCAAACCTCAACTGGTATAGAAAAATATTTGTGCAGCTCCAGGACAAGCCCAGCTTTCTTCTCTTTACTAGGGGAACAGATTAAAACTTAATCCTAGCTAAACACATTTTCTCCTTTCCCTCCCTTTGGGTACCTCGTGCGCACACACAGCTTCTTCCTGCTGATCTCTGCTTCCCTTGGCCCTGGGCTTGTCCTCCTAAACAGCAGCCCAGCACCCACAGGGGGTGTTCACCAGAGAAGGGACCCCTCTCTTCTCTCCATACCCTCAAAACCAAAGACTCTGCGTGGGAGGGGATGAGGGGATGAGGCCCTTTAAATGTGGAAGAGGGAAAAGCAGGAGAAGGCATGGCTGGAGTTTCTCTGTCCCTGAGCCCTCTCACATTTCCCAGAGGGGGTTTGAATGCTGAGGGGAGGCTTTTGGGGTCAAGAGGGTGCTGGGTGTTTAATTATGGGGTGCAGTGGGTTGTACGGCTGCAGAGCCAGGTGTGGCGAGTGGGGCTGGGGGCCGGCAGCCTCGGGGAGAGCCTGGTCTACAGCCCCCCATGCACAAGGGGGAAGCCCATGGTGTCACTTAAAAAAACCCCCAAATAATGGAAGAAGAGCTCTTTAAGGGAGACAGTGTTTGTATTTTGTATTATTTATATTTTATTTTACACTATCATCTTTTTTTTTTATTAATATGTTCTGCTTTGGAGGAAAAAGTGCAATTATCCTTTAAGTCCCAGTTTCCCTGCTCCCATCCCAGGACCCACTTGCTCTGCTACAGTTTATGGCAACCATTTGAACCTGGCAGAGCCCCACGTTACTGCTGGAGCTGTAAATAACCCAGGATGGCATTTATGGCACTCCCATGGGTGAGTAGCTGGGGGCTGTGTGCTGCTGGCAAACAGAGGTCCCACACATCAGGCAGCACCTGCAGGAGCTCCAGGGATGCTGTGGCCATGCCCACCCTCATGGGACCAGTCCCACAGCCCCCATAGGGACACCAGCCCCAGTTCAGAGAAGTGTTGGCAATGCCGTGGGTTAACAGACACACCGGAAGTGCACAGCATCATTTCGGCGTATGATATAGTGCCTTTTCTGGGTATCTTCTAATGCTTTCTGAGGCTGTTTATTTATGAGACAATTTGTTACTGCGCAGTTATTCTATAGCAGGGAAATCTATTCCTGGGAGCCTCCGTTAACCGAGCCAATTGCTTAATTGGCTCACTGATGTCTCCACAAGGTACGCCAGGAGAGAGGGCTCTTGTAATGATCGCAGCCTTCCTCCTGCCCACACACCACCCGTGCTGCTAATTTAATAGTCCAAACATTTATTATTCCTTTTATTTGGGACCTAATGTTAGGGCGATTAGAGCCGTTCTGGGTTCACTGGTGGAAGGGGGTGAAATGCCCTGGAATGCTACAGGGACCCTGGTTGCATCTGGGGGTGGTTGGGCTCATCCTGCAAAGCCCAGGGGATGGTGATGTCTTGCAGGGTGTGTGGTTAATGAGGCACCAGCGGAGGCTTGGGGCTAGCAGTGCCGCTGGGGCTCCTGCCTGTTCCTCACCCCACGTTTGAGTCATTCACCAACAAATCAGAGCAAGATTGGGGTGTGTATGTACTTACACCTGATCCCTATTTACTGAGTTTAATGTGCTCCGAAGGGGAAACAGGTTCCTAATGAACAGCTGGTGTTCTATGGAAATGACTGGAAGGGCCAGAGGAAAACCAAACTTGGATTTGCTTGGGTGGGGAGTCCTTGTCCCTGCCCAGCTGCAGAAGAGTGCTGGGCCAGTGGTAACTCTTCTGGGGCTGCTGTGTCTGCCATGGATGCTGTGTGTGCCCTCCTCAGCCGTTCTTTCACAGCGCGGCAGCTCTAGAGCCCTCAAGCCCTTTCTCCTGCTCCTTCTGCCCTTGCCTGACTGTGACTGCCCCTGGAGGATCTCCGCTCTGACATCTCCTGCCCACGGCGTGTGCAGCGTGCCCGGGACAGAACAGAGCTGCAGCTCCCAGCCGGCCTTTCCCAGGTGCCGCCCTTGGGCGGTTTCCTGGGGGGAGCAGCCTCCCAGCGAGCATCTCTACGCTGTGCATGAATGTTGTCCTTCTCTGTCGGGTTTTTAGGCATTGTCTGGCAGAGCTGACAGTGTTTCTATAAGCCCTGCTGGATCTGTGCCCGCTCTCCCTGCTGCCGCTTCCCCAGCATCTATCTCCAGCCGCCCCGACTTGGCAGCACAAAGCCCAGCCAGCGTGTGCCACCGGTGCTGCAGCTCTCGGTGCGGGGGCACAGCCCCTGACCCCGGGTACGAGAGGGATAGACGGGGCAGGAAGCAAAACGGGGCAGGGAAGGAGGAGTTCGCGAACAGTGCCGCCAGAACGACCCTTCTGCTAATGTTGTATTTGTAGCAAAGAAGCGATTAAGTTTCCCCATGATTTTCCTTCTTCTCTGGCTCCCACCACCTATTGTTCGTGGCTCCATTATACCCTGCCGCTTACATAAACGTATCATGCGGGTTTCCGAGGCACAATAGAGAGAGTCTCATTCATCCAAGGTCACCAGCTTTTACTTGCGCTTCAAAGCATCTGGTGGAAGAAGCATTTTCTCCTAAAGATGTTTTTATTGTAGTCAGCGCAGAAGCTGAGGGAAATCACAGTGCTGCACTTGCACCGCCCCAGCTCTTCTTCCCTCCCCATGCGTCCAGTCCTGGCGGGTCAAATCCTGCCCTGGAAGGTGAGGCATTGTTTTCTGTGCTGGTTGGGACCCCACTGTGGGATTTCCAGCTTGCCACTGCACTGGAGCCAAGGAAATGCATGCTCCATCCCTGCCCCTTCCCAGCTAAAAGGGAAGGGGTCGGGGGGTGGGGGAAGAAAGAGGGTTGTCTTTCAAAATCTCTGTCCGATGTGGGTCTCGTTATGGACTAGTTACAGAGTGCTCTCCATGGCCTCCTGCTGCTTTCTACCTCAGCTGTGTCTCCAGGCTCTCCCTTTCTTTACTTGTATCTGGTTGGGACTGGGTAAACACGAAGGCTACTGGCAGCCTCTGTGGAGGGACGGGGACTCACTCTGCCCTGGAGGGTTTGTAGCCCGCAAAGGGCAAAGTGCAGGGGTGCCCCCGACCCAGCAGCGAGCTGGAAGTGGCCTCTCGGCTGGGGAAGGAGATGATGCGGATGGCGTACCGACGGTCCTGGGGGCTGGCAGGGGGTGGAAGCTCCCAGGAGCCACCTGGTGGGGGTGAGCGGCGTGTGGGGGAGCGGACCCGACCCGAGCGGGGTCGCGGGTCCCCCGGAGCCGCCCCCTCCTCGAACTCGGCTCCGCCGCTCCGGGCGCAGCTGCGGCGGGGGCGGCGCCG
>VZRR01007613.1:71616-120399 GCA_013398015.1 Oreocharis arfaki
GGAGGCTGGCCGTGGCTCCGGGGGCCATGGCCAGCGTGCAGCAGGGCGAGAAGCAGCTCTTCGAGAAGTTCTGGAGAGGCACCTTCAAAGCCGTGGCCACGCCGCGACCCGAGAGCATCATCGTGGCCAGTATCACCGCCCGCAAGCCGCTGCCCAGGTAAGGGCTGCCGGGGCACGGGAGGGGGGACTCCAGGAGACCCCTCGTCCTTCTCCACCTCTAGTCCCCTTCCCACTATAAAGAGGGTCCTGAGTGTGTCCCCCCGCCACCAGCAGTTAGTGGCTGGAGGACCCGGAGGACCCGCCCCATGCTTGAGGCTGGGGGATGCCAGCTGGCTGAGCCCCCTCCCCTGGCAGGTGCTGTGTTCCAGAGCAGAGCAGGTTTGGGAAACTCTGGCTCAGTGGTGCTTGGAGCCCGGGAGCTGGATGAGCCCCAGGGGGAGTAGGGTGAGGGGCCGGAAAGCTCTAGCTGGGCTGTGGAGAGGGGGGGCAGCGATGGGCGGCATCAGCTGGAAAGTGTGACCGGCTCTCTTTCCGCGTGCAGAGCCCTGGGGTGTGTGTCCTGCTGGTTGCCTTGTCTTTGTGTTGGCCCTTCTCCTGGGACCCTTGGGAAGGTGAAACAGCCCCCCTACAGCTGGACCCTGCCTTGTTGCAGAGGGGAGGCCGATGTCCCCCCAGGGACGCGCAGTGCAAGGAGCCTGGTCACTGCCACGGACTGGGGCAGTTCTGGGGATGGTGTCCTCCACATCCCACAGCCAAGCAGCCTTGGCTTTGCTCCTCCAGTACCTGTCCTGTCCTCCTGCTCCAGGAAAGTTGGTGCCCCCATGTTTGCCAGAGGCTGAGCAACAGAGAAACCCATGAAACGAGGCGAGGGGGCTGAGCTGCTCTGCCAGGCTGTCACACAGGCAAGGGTCCATGTGTCTTCCTCACAGCCATGCACGCTCTGATTTAGACCAGCTTTGTTTTGCTGACTGTCTCAATATTGGTTAATAATATCCTGTTTGTGCTGCTTTTATAAAGAAAGGATGCTTTTGCTGGCTCCCCTCTCTTTGCTCTGTTTTTCCTCTGCCAGCTTCTGCCCAGCTGATGTGGGGAACCAGCCAAAGTTCCGTGGAGGTGATGGGTCTGTAGAGGAGAGGGGCTCGGTCTGCAGGAGGCTGGGTGTTGGGGGCTCAGCCTGCACTGAGGAGTAGAGAGACCCTTTGTAATGAGCCGTTTCAGATGCTCCCCGTGCTAGTGGAGGCTGTGAGCCATAGCAACAATCGGGATGGGGGTCCTGCTGCTTGTGCAGTGTGGATGGGGGTCCCTTCTGCCCCTGCAGTCCAGCTGCTGAGCACGAATTTTCCCAACTCCTCTGATTTCCATTAATTTGGGTAGGAAATTGGGAAAGGCATGGCTTTGGCCTCCAATGGAGAAGAGCAACTCTTGTTTGCACGGGCAGTGTTTGCAGGGCTTCAGCCTTTGTGGGGGAGAGGAACCACTGTGTTTTTCTCCATCCCTGCACCAGGTATGGTCAGCACCTGAAGGGCTGAGGGCTGGCTTACACACACACTCCTGCCTGAAGGTGCCCGAGTGAGCCGTGCTGCTTTGCAGTTGGAGGTGTCATAAGGCAACAAATTAGGGTATTGGGGAAATACAGCAAGCCTGGGTGCCAGGAATGATGCCTGGCTCCATCTAACCAGCAGTTTGGATTGCGCAGACGTCCCGCTGGGGCTGAGCACCACGGTTCGGGTTGCAGATCCATTAAAAAGTTGCCAAATGTGTGTACCTCTCCGTGCTGTTGGTAGTGACAGCTCCGGTGGGAGAGAAACCATCCAGGAGCTCTTGGCACACAGCAAAACGGCCCCAGCAGCTTGGCTTTGCTGTGGTTTGCACCTCGGCACCAGCAGATCCAGGTCCCCATGCCGAGGTGTGCTCTGGCCGTGCTGCTGTGGGGTCAGTGGGTTCCTTTTGTCCCCTCGCAGCGTGCGCTGCCGGCCGGAGACATTCCCTGCGGTGTGGCCATCTGCACACAGGTGCCGAGCGGGGCTTGCCTCGGGGTCCACGGGGCCTGTGCTGCACTCACCCTATCCCAGGCATGGAGGGGCTCTGCCGCTTGAGGGGCTGCCACCAAAGGCTGCAGGGACAGAGATGCTGCGGTTCCCAGCTCCTCTCATCGGTGCTGCCCACTCGGCTTGCATCTCACAGGGCTCTGCCAGGAGCCTGAGGCTACTGTCTGGGCAGTATCACACCTCTGAGGTGCCAGATCTCACGCCCCCAGGGGCTTTGCAGCAGGTCCCCTTTGGGGTGCACAGTGATGTCCCCAAGCTGGCACTAGGCTCATAGTTCAGCAATAGCCAGAGCCAGGCTCCTGCTCCCCATCCATGGAGAGAACAGACCCAAGGCTTGCAGCAGCTCCTCTTGTAGTGGTCTCTGTGCCTGGCTCCACTCCGGGTTGTTTTTCCTGAAGGTTTCTCTGCACCACTGCTTGGATCGGCCTCTCTTCCCTGATGATACTCCCGGCTAATTTAAGACAAATGACTGTGGTGCCAGTGAGCAGAGCGCACCAGAGAGGAGATGGAGAGACCAGTTAGCCAAATGAAATATTAAGATGACCATCTGGATTCCTGTTTTCTCCCACACTTGACAGCTGGTCCCCTGCAAACACCCTGCCCTGGATCTGGCCCCGTGCTTCCCACAGCAGCGGAGACGCTACCATGGTTTCTAGGCCAACGCTGCCCACCTCCCCATCAGCTTTGCTGGCTGATCCTGTACTCTCGTGGAGTGCCAAGGGGTTCAGCTGCAGCATGAGGGGTCCTGTCAGGGACCCCCCAAGTGTCCATAGCCCAAAGCCGTCCCTGCAGGGTGCCCTGAGCATGGCTAGGGGCTCAGTCCTGCCTTCTTGTGCCACGGCGATGGAGTTCCCTGGACAGAAAGTGATTTTTTTTCCCATTGCCCCATCCCTCACCACCAGCTTCCTGCTGGTTCTGCAGATAAAGCCTCTTCCATCTAAATTCCCATCAAGCTCTCTTGGAGGTTTGGAGGGTTAAAGCTCTGCTAAACCCACAGTTCATCCTGGAACAAAAGAGTACATTAATACTTTCCCTCCTGGTGCTGCTGGGGCTGGGGGGGGGCATGAAATCCAGCCCCCCAGACAGCTTTGTGCCCAGAGCAGAGCTCTGCCAAAGTAAATGGATTATTGACCAGTTTGCAGTGTGAAAGCAAAAACTGAGGTGATGGGGAAAGGGGCTTTTCCAATTAACCTTTTCCCACACAGGGCCTGGTGGGGCTTTGCTGTGCAGCTGAGGGTGAGGGACTGGGTGGTGTGAGGAGGTTGGGAAAGGCGGGGGCTGACCCAGAGCTTGCCTTTGCAGGGGAATTGCTTCAGTATATGCAAAATCCCAGTGTGGGATTTGAGGGGGTTTTGTGTCCGGTGTTCTGGGGAGGGATGGGGTCAGGGACGGGGACCACGTACCCTGCCCTGGAGCCCCTCTGCCAAGCTGGGGTGCCCTCAGTCCCTCTCACTGGACCATGGCTATGGGGCTTTGGCTCTTGTGAACTGAAAATGCTTTAAAAATCTCCTGTGTTAAGGTGCCACCGGTCTCTGCCCAGCCTTTGGGGATGGGTGTGAACACCACGCTCTGGCCCAGGCCCCAGAGCAGGATCCCCTTTCCTCCCTCTCAGCTGGCCTTTTGTCTGCATCTCTTCCCTGGCCGTGACCTCGGCCGCAGAGCGGAGCTGGGAGCCCTGTCCCACTTGGAAGCCTGACTTCTCCCAGCACTGCTGCAAATTTCATCAGCACCTGTGCCGGTACCTGGGGACATCCAAGTGGGAGATGCTCTAGGGGTATCCCTGGGACCTGGAGCTGATGGGAGTCCAGGGGCTTGTGGGATGATTCTGGGAGTGTTTTAGTTCTCTGCTGCCACACTTCCAGCCACAGTACTGTTGGCATGAGCTGCCCTCTCCCCAGAAACTCAGCCGAAATCCACTTTTGGGCACTCTGGGACTGTGGGCTGTTCATGCTGGTGTCAGCTCCTGGGGCAGCCAGTGATGCCGAGTGAGCACCGGCAGCGCTGGGGGAAAGGAAGCTCCTGCATCCCTCCCTGCCAGATGGTCTAAGTGGGTCACATCAGGGCAATGCAGGGGATTTGTGCTTTAACCCTTAATCCCCCGGGATGCACCGTGCACGGAGGGGGAGGGATGTGCTGCTGAAGTGGGATTAAGCCCTGGTTTGCCATTGCGGGTGATCTCGGAGACGAGTCTGGGTGCTGCTGCAAACGTGCTGGGACAAGGGTGACGTGTCCTTCCCGCTGCACTGGGACAGGGCAGGAGCAGCCATGGCACTGCAGTGTCAGAGGTCTCAGTACCCCAGCGAGGGCAGAAAGCAGCTGCAGTTCTGTGGCCTTTGCAGTGACTTTTGGCCATCCCATCCTCTGACTTCCCTGCCACCGTGAGTGGCCGCGAGTCCCGCGAGTCCCCAGCGGGCTGGCAGCCCTTAGGCAGGGACGTGGGGTGCGCTGCCGGGGAGGAAGCCCTCGCTGGCAGCCCTGCTGTGCGGATGGCCCCCTACTCCCGTTAATCCTCCCCGTTGTTGGCCGGGCATCTGTTGGCGAGAAGAGGCGGCGGCGGGGCCGGCCGCGCCAGCCGCCTGGCTGCCATCTGCTCCCTCCATCCCAACGAGCCCAAGTGCTAATGAGCCCGTGGCCCCTGCCCAAGAGGGGGGAGAGGGGCTTGAAAAGAAAAGCGAGGGGGAGAAGAAAAGCCCCTTCCTCGGAGGGGCTGTCAATAGCGAGGCTTTTGTCTGCCCCTGCCCTGAAGCTCCAGCTGGACGGCGCTGGGAGCAGGGAGAGCTAATTAGGCAGCTCGGGAACTGCCGGGAGGCTGGGGGCAGCTGAGTGAGGGGAAGGGCTAGGGATGCCCGCAGGACCCACTCCCTGCTGCTCGCAGAGCCTTCATCATCCTCATCGTCCTTCTTCCCCCTGGCCCTGTCCATCTGCCGCTCCTCTGGACTGGTGCTGGGCACTGTGACCCTGCTGGCCTCCCCACTGGGAAACGCTGTGATTTTGGGGACAGGTAATTTCAGACCTGTAAAAGTCCGCTTGAGAGCTTTGCTGAGCTCTGCTTGGGGCCCAAAGCATGGGTCCAGTTCCCACACTTGCCAGCAAGAAAACGGGCACAACCTGGCCCTGCTGCTGAGACTGAAGGGCCACAGCAGCTGCTGAGGAAACACGGGATGAGGGTCTCCCTGAATCTGGGATTTGTTGCTACTCCACCTCTGGTGAAAGGGGAGCCTATGGTGTCCATGCTATGCCAGGGGAAGGACCATATCCGGTCTCTTCAGATGAGGGATGAAATCAGGTGGAAGGAAGCAAAAGGGAGGAAAATTCCACTGGCTGGCTGGAGGATCGTTTGATTTCACCCTTGCACAAAGCCACTGAAGATACTGCCCTGGCTGCCAGGCAGCCCCACGTCTGCAGATGCTGGGGGTACTGGGTTTGTAAGGGCAGCACTCGTGGGGTCTGGCACCTTGGGGGACTGTGCTGACAATGGGGTCCCCTCCCTGGCTCAGCAGCATCCCAGCACTTGCAGGAGGCTGCTTCATGGAGTGTGGAGAAAGAGGCCAGGGTGAAATACGATAGTTTAGGGTCTTGCAGGGCTGGGGTTCATCCTTGCCTGGCTCAGGAAGCAGCACCAGCTCCAGCCAGCCCCCATACCTGCTTGTATCCCATCCCTAGAGAGGCAGGAGAGCAGGACACTTGAATCCCAGGCACATGTTCACACCCCTCCCACACAGTCCAGCTAATGAATATTTAGGGTTGTGAGGCCCTAAATAATAAATATAAGTGATGACCTTGATGACAGGGATTGCTAAGGAGCCTCTGCCCAGCGCCGGGTCCTGTGGCTGCTCTTGCCTCCTTGCTGTCACTGTCTTGCCCCCATCATCTGGGACAGCCTCTCCTGCTGCAGCTTGTCCCCAGAAAGGGCCTCTGCAGATCCCACTCTCACTGTGTGTGGGGGTCCCCTCTCTCCCTGGGGTCTCTGGGCTTAGGAGATTTCCCTGGCCTTCTCTGCTCAGCCCCATTCCTACCCCTTCCCACATTTCCATGGCTGGTGGCTGCACCTTTCTATACATCCATTTCTCTATAAGACAGGCTTATCAAATGCAAACCCCCTGTCACTGAAATGAAATCATTTCATGCATGACCACCCTCTCCTTTTCTCTCCTTTTTATTTTTTTTTTCATTTTCTCCCTGTGGGCACTGAAACCTCTTCATCACTGCAAAGCCTGACCCAGGCCAGAAAATCCCACCAGTGTTTCAGCTGCAGAGGGTGCCAGGGCTTCTGCCGTAGCCCCTGCTCTGGCATGAGGGCCCAGGGGCTCTTTGCTGTTCTGAGACTGGGTCTGCTGTGACCCACAGTTCTTCCCTGTGACCCACACACAGCTCCCACCCCCTTGGGTCCTCCTCTGGCCCCAAATCCCTGGTGGTGCCATCAGCTGGAAAACAGGGCTGGGTTTGATGCCTGGATTGGAGCCCTTTTGCATTCCCAGCAAAGAGCAGGGAGAAAGGCCAAATCCCGGGAGCCAGCTTGTGTTTGCAGCCTTGCTTGATGATTTCATAGGTGTATGCAAAGGCACAGAGGATGTAATGCTAGAAATCTGGTGGGAATGGTGGGTCCCAGCAGCAGAGCATTTGGAACAGGGCTTTGGTGTGGATCTGGCACGTGCCAGGGATGAGCGGGCTGGACCACCACCCCCGGCAGCCTGGCCAGGCACAATGCCCATGTCTGTGCCACCATCTCCTGGAAAAGGCCATGTGATCTTCTGCAGGACACATGCAAAACTGGTGCTGCAAAACTGGCTTCTCCCTCAGCCACTCGAGCCGAAAGCGCTGACAAATACGGGGAGTTTAAAAATAGCCATTTTTTTCGCACGCGGCAGGAACACTTTCCCTGCCAGCGCAGCGGGGACTGCAGGAAGGGCTTACGAAAAAGAATGCAATTGGTGAAAAAAACTCTGTTAAAAACTGTACTGGTGTTTGAGGCGGGCTGAAATGAGTCCCCACTCTGGAGGCAGTGAGGCTGGGGCTCTGCTGATGACCCGTTTAACTCTACATGTTTAATTTATGTCTTGTTGTTAATGGAAGAAGCAGCAGCTGCTGGCCAGCCCCAGCCGGGGGCATCTCCTCATTCACCCCCGAGTGGGTGCTTGGGTGGGCAGAGGGGACGCTGTGGGCAGGGTCCTGCTGCCTGTGGGGCTGCTCTTCTCTCTCCTCCCTGGAGCAGGGGAGGCTGTGACTTGCTGGTATGGGCTGTGGGGGCTTCCTGCTGCTGGGGTCAGGTGCTTGTCCCACATGTGGCTGGCTGAAATGTTCTGAGACCCACAGGCAATGATGAGAAGATGGGTTTTCTCCGCCACTAACATGAAATTCCAGCAGCGCATCATCCCTCTGGAACCTGATGGCACTTTGGCAATGGGCTGGTTGTATTGAATTGATCTCTGTGCCCACTTTTGTTGGAGGGTGACTGGAACAGAGTGGGGCAGGAGGCTGGGATTTGAGCTACATTACTGTCAGGATAAGGAATTAGCTACTGCCCAGCAAGAGAAATATTTTTGCATTAAGAGAGATTTCACAGTTAAAGAGCTCCTGCTGCATTAATCTGTGGGTCAGCTGGAGCTGCTGTAGAACCCCCTGCCTACCAAAGCCGTGCAAGTGTAACACCAATCTATAATAGCATGTAAATAGAACAGAACTTATTCTCCACAGCTCCATCAGCTGCAGTCAGCGGAGCAGCCCTGCTCTGCCAGAGTGGGCATGGACACGGCTGTGGCCCAGAGGGTGCAAGAGGCAATTTGGGATTTGGGCAGATCTACCCCTGAGGCTGGTGCTTTTACTCAGAGGATTTATTGCCTATAAAGCATTTGCCCTCTTCAAATCCCCCTGCTCCAATCAGAGCTTGGTCAGGATTGTTATGATGGGAACAAGCAAGACAAGTGGCTTCAGCACTTCTTTGAAGGGATGAGGTTTTTGTTCTCCAGAAAATTCCAAGACTGGCAACTTACAGAAAATAAACAGGATATGTTGGCTGCATCGGCCCCAGGATCCCAGGACATCTCCAAATGTAGGGATTCAGTTCTGTCCAGTGGTGGGAGAAGTTGTTGGCGTGGTTTTGGACTAGTCCTTGTGCTCTCCCAAACGCTTCCCACATGTGGGTCAGGAGCCAGGGAAGGTGAAGGATGTTCTTCATACCTTTTGGAGGGATTTTGAATGTTTTGGTGAGTCCAGGCTGCCAGGGTCCCTGTGTCCATCCCTGCCCTCACCGTGAGTGTAGAGCATCTCTGCACCTGCAGGGGCAGAGCTAAAGGCACAACACTGGCGGCACTTGCCCGTGGAAGGTTTAGCTCCTGCTGTGTGCTGCCTTGTGGCAGTAGTTACTACCCCACTGCCTCAGGAGTTCACCACAATGCTTTTCTCCAATGCACCCAGATCCCCAATTTCCCTATTTCCCCCCAAGAGGGCTCAGATGCTCAAGGGCTCTGGGCACGGGAGCTGTGCCGTGGGGATGGGTGGGTTAATTTTGCTGTGGAGGTCTGTGGTCCAAAGCACTGGCTGCCAAATCTCTGGGCTGTGAATGCCACCCAGGGCACAACCATCCCTGATTGATGGAAACTGAATAGCAGGACCCTAAGGACTCGTGGCTCCCCTGCCCTGTTGGCTGCCAGGTTTGTCCTGCACGGAGCAGAGGACAGATGGTCTCACCTTGCCTTCCCATGGTGGAAAAGCAGGCACCGGAGCCCGTGGACACAGCCTGTGCCCTGCCTGCAGAGCTGGCACTGGGACTCAGCCACTGCCCTGCTCCCCCTGCTCGCCCTCCCCACCACGCCAGTATTGATTTGACCTGAACTCCCTTTAATGTGCTGTGATTTCTTTCAATTAGGCTTTGAGCGAGGCCTCTGCGACGTTCACTAGAACTGGACCAGTGCCTGGACCAGCACGGCCCAGAGGGAAATGCTTGCAAATGCTTCCCCATCCCCAACAGGAGCATCCCTCCATGCCTCATTTTCTCCATGTCCCATGAGGATAATTCCACTGCTTAAAAGTTGCTCCTTGTCCCTTCTGCATTTCCATGTCCCCTAGCTCTTTGCATCCACTGGACTGGTGGCTTTGCCAAAGGACAGATTTCAGGGTGCTTCTTGCTCTGTGCAGGAGCAGCCCCACTGCAAAAAGGAACTGAACGGACCCTGAGAACCCCTCATCTTCACATCCCCAGCAAAGCTTTCCCCTTTCTCCTTGCTGGGGGTCGTGTCCTCAGGGATGTAGTTAGCCAAGTCAGGGCTTCGTGTCACTTTGTTTCCGGCAAACTAATGGGCAGGGTGCTTGTTTCCAGAGATTGTGTGGAGCAGAAATCCCTGCCCTTCATCTCCAGCTGCAATTACCGAGGCCAAGTCGATGTAGTTGATGGTAATAGGATGGTAACACTGTCTGAATTTGTATTTAATGCTGATTCCAAGGGTCTATAATCTTCATCAGCACCACATGACTTTTTATAGAACAGAAAAATGTGAGAGCGGTTAATGAGCTGTAATTCTGGAGAGCTTCTGCCTTGATTGGGACTAATTATTTTCTTTATAAAAATAATTAACCATCCACACAACCTACAGAGTGAAAGGCATGTGGCATTAATTAAACCATGCAGTATTTTCACTGCACCTTTATCTCCCATTTCCCAGCACATCCCAAATAGACGGTCACACACTGCGGAAAGCTGGGCTGGGCACAAGCTGCCATCATGTGATGGCTTGTGCTGGGCACAAAGGGCAGGCCCTGGGTGAGGGGGCTGCATCCAGATCCCAAATCCACAGCCTCTTGGCCCCACATATAGTGTAAAACTCCTCATTTGGGTTGGAAAGGCTGGTTTGGGGAGGATAAGGTGGTGGTGCTCCTGTGTGGGCTGTCTGTGAGGGTACGGAGGGGATACTTGGGGTGTCAGCAGAGCAGCCAAGGAGGCTGTGCTGTGTGCTGTCATTTGCTGTGGGACATCAGGATATCCCAAAACAGAGGTGGTCGGTTTGTACAGGCCAACCCTTTGTTCTCCAGCACTCTGAGATCCCGGAATGAGTCCTGGGCGACTGTGCCCCAGCGCCGGGGCTGTGCGTGCTTAGACATACACTTACATAATACATAATTGTTAACAAAACTAATTCCTCTATTTTCCTGGAGATATTCTGAGAACTAATGAATATATTTGCATAATCTTGATTTTGTTTATGAATAATTCTGGATTATCCAAATGTGAGTAACACCAGGGCTTTGCCACTCTGGACTGCCTTTCAGCTGAGGATAGCAAAGCATTTTACAAATATTAGTTCAGCCTCACAAATCCCAGCAAGAAATGAAATTATTATAACACCCAATTAAAGATGGATGGGATGGAAACTGAAATGATTCTCTGCAGCCTCTCTTGGCTGGGTCTGCCATGGGGACCCACCTGCCTCTTCCAAATCTTGCCCCTAGGAAGCAGCAGGCCAACAAATATCCCCTCCCCCCCCTTTCTTTTTTGGGGTGATTAAAACAGTGTTCAGAGTTGCAGGGTGGTGTGGATGGTTGGGGACAAGAGCTGAGAGCAGACAGGAGGTTTCTTTCTGGCTCTGAGTCCCACACAGCACTGAGCACCCCACAGCCCTCTGTGTGGCAGGGATGGCACAGCTATACCAACCTTTTCCTCCTTGGAGCACAGTGGGAGCAGAAAAGGCCCTGTCTTCCCTTCCAGAAACTCTCCTTAACTCAAAACCTCCTCACCAGTCGTTCCTGGGCAGGCAGCATGACCATTGAGGCGTTTCCCACAGGACCAGGGGGTGTTATAGGGAAAGAGGATTGGAGTCAAACCAAACCCTCCCACCCACGAAGCTGCAATTCGGGAGCTTCCCAGCTCAGCTGACACTGCACATACAGGGAGGCAAAGGGCCCTTCTGGCCATTAAAAGCCTCTGTCAGCAAGTGAGGGTGGGGGGTTTTAAGCCCACTTTCCAAATCCCTTGCTCGGCTGGGAATGTTGCAGGCTCATGGCTCAGCAGCAGAAATCTGTTGGTTAGTTCCTTTCCATGGGATCTAATTGCTGCCCATGCTTCCCTGCACGGGGACATCTGCTCCTCATAGTGCCACAGAGCCCTCCTGGCCCCACGTGGCCCTGGCAGTGCATCACAGGGGAATGAATGTTCAGGAGACAAGTCCCAAACAGGACGATGTCCAGGGAACCCCTCCTCACCAGATCCTGCCCAGGTGATGCCCTGGCTGGGGACACCCATTTGGCACCCAGGTTGGTGACATCCATTTGGATGCACCCATGGGTCTGTCCTGGGGGGGCTGAGCATTTTTTAATGTTGGAGTCATTTCCAACTGAGCCCTTGGGATCACTGTTCCGTAGCCACAGGCTACTGAGCACCATGCCTGTGTTCTGGCACATGGGGTGGGCTCAGGGCCTGGTTTATTAACAACGTGCAGTGACCTGAGCGTCCCTGTCCTCTGGATGGATGGATGGATGGATGGATGGATGGATGGATGGAGCAGTAATCAATCAGAGTCATTCCCAGGGCAGCTCTGCAGACAGGTGGCAGCTGCATGAACAGGTTGTGGTTTTGGAGTTATCCGAGTGTTGGGACTTCCAGTGTGTTCTCCCCTTTTTCCAGTGACAATTCAAAGGAAGAAAATTAAGGGAGAGGAGGAAAAAATTTATGTGAGTGGCAAAGGCAGCATTGCTGCTCCAAGTGGATCTTCTCCAGCCGCCTTCTCCTTGCTGCTTCCAACGTGCCTAATTACTAATTAATTTTTAAAGTGATCTTTCAGTGCTCCCAGGAGCTCTGGGGAACTGTGTGCTTACAATTCCCTGTTTGATTAAAATGTAATGAGTTGTTATTGGCAAATGCACTATTTCACTGCTGGTTGCCATGCCAAATAGCACAGGGTTTGGACAGTGGGAGGAATGGGCACATCTGATGGTCCCTGGAGCAGGGGCTGGCCCCATGCAGCGCCTTGGGCTGACCACATTGCAGGCAGTGCCAAAGTGCTTCTTTTCTAGGACATCCATGGGTTCATTTCTTTGTTAAACCCTTCCTAAAGTGTTAAGCATCATCTGCTGGTGCTCCTCAGCTTCTGGCTCCCTGTTCTGTGTTGGGAAATGCCCAACCACAGCCGCTGGGCTCCCTCCCAGCCCCTGGTCCTGACCTTTCCCCAGCTTGGTTTTGCCCTGTGCTGCTTGTGGGCAAGGGTTTAATGGGAAATGTGAGCTCAGATCTGGGCTTTTCCTAATCACAAGCTCTGCAAGGGCTGTTTCAGATTACCCCCATGCCTGGCTGTCAGCTCGCCCCCTTCATGGCTGCTCCAGGCTGCCTGGGGGTGATGGCAAGGAAGGGATCTGGGAGTGCTGTTTGAGGCCAGCCTGGGACGAGAGTGGCTGTGGGGCTATGGTGGGGTTTAGCATAAGCTCTCAGCCCCAGTCCTCTGGGTCACTCAGGAGCCTGGAGTCCCCCAAAGCACGGGTCATGGAACGATGTGCCAGATTGCTGTGCCATGGGGCAACACGGCCACGTCAGCACTTTCGTCTGCATTCGGAGGCACGTGAAACGGTCAAGGCTCCTTTCTTCGTGTTTCCTGATTGAGGAGAAAACTGGCTCCTGTGCAGACATGGGAACCCGCAGGGTATTTGTCTAAGGAGGAGAATTTGAGGGTAGGAAAGGCACAGGACTGTCCCCCTGAGAGCAAGCCTGGCCAGGCAGTGTGCAGGTGCTGAGAGGCAGGAAGCTCCGCAGGGACCTCCGAGCCGGCAGCGTGGGAGGCACAAGATGCCGTAGAAACCGTTCGAGATGAGGCAGCAGTCCAGGTTTTCTTTAGAAACAGTGCGAGCGTGTGGCATATTCCTCAGGTTTCTCTCTGTTGTCGCTGGCAGGCAGTCAGCAGAGCCATCCTGGGTTGTTGGCAACAAGGGAAAGGGACACCGAGCCCTGCAAGACACTCAGGAAGGAAGGCGGACCGGGAATGGGGCTCTCGGTGCCCCTGAGGAGGAGGAGACCGAGCCGCGGGGAGCAGGGAGAGGCTGTGCTCACCCTGGCTCCTGACCCTGCCTAAGAAAGATGATTCACGGAGGCACCGCTTTCCGCCGGGGAGTTTTCCCTGTGCAGGGATTGTCCATCCCGTGCCGCACAGCAGGAGCCGCCGCGGCCAGCTGGTGCCCGGGACGGAGCCCTCCCCGCGGGCTGCCACCTCACAGCGTCCCCCGCAGCAGCTGGCGCTGATCCCGCGCTGCCACCGGGGCCTCTTCCAGCAGGGAAGCTCCTCTGTTCTGATCCAACCATGCATAGTAAATCAACTGCTGGAAAAGAAAGAGCCAAGCTGCTTTTTTGGCCCGGGATGTGCTGAGAGCGGTCGTTAAACCTTTCTGGAGTCCCAGAAGGAAAAGGAGCCGCATCCAGGCTTGTGCCAGGACACAGGGCTCCCTGGAGCAGGAGGGGGAGGAGAGTCATGACTGGTAAAAATTTGATGAAAAATGTATAGTACAGAATTGTATTTCTCTTCTGTGTTTGAACTGCCTCGAGAAGCCCACGTGCCTTTCTGCAGCTGGTGCCTCTGCTGATGCACAGAAAAAAATAGCAGGGAGAAGATTAAAATTGAACTGACTTGGAGTCTGTGTAATCAAGGAAAATATCTCGGTGATTTGCTATTATAATTTTCAATAACAAACTGCAGGGCTTCTGCTGCACTAATAATAATGGGTTGAATGAGGTGGGGAAAGAACCTGCCATGGGGTGTTTGTGTGTGTGTGTGTGCTTGTGGGAAGCACTTACAATATTCCCCATCTTCTAATTTTGAATAGGTATTTTTAGTGTGTATTTCAAAGAGCTTTACATAAACACATCTGCTGGAGTCTTTCTGGGAAATGTCTTTACAACACTCTTTTCTGTCCCCTCCCACTCGGGGGACAAGGTAATGGCCTGACCATTTTCTTTTTCAATCAGATGAGCAAAGCCAGAGAGAAAATCACAGGCTCATTTTGCTGGTGACAAAAGACTTCTCAGCCCAAAGGGTGGATTTTATAAACATTTTGAGCAGCCCTCACTAGAGCCCAGGGCAGAAGCACATGTGATATGGCTGTGGCATAGAGTGCGGGGATGTGGGAAAGCAGGGATCCTGACCCACCACTGCCCTCTCCTGCACAGCCAAAACCTCCAGGTGAGGAAAGGAGAGAAAAGATGGAGTATTCCATCACCTGTCCGAGCACTTTTTGCGTGTTACTCAGGAGAAGTGGCAAGAACATCCCTGGTACAAGCGGCTGCAGGCATAAGAGTTTCTCCAGCATCCCCTCAGGACGCCTGAGTCCTGATGTTCCCAGTTCCAGGCAAGATATCCATCCTTCATCATTTAATGCCAGTGAAACATTCACAGCTTTTAGGCTCATCAACCTTTTTTGTTTGAGGGCTCCAGTCTGCTGAAGCTGCTCCTGCCTATTCCCTGGGGAGTGTAAACATGATGGGAATGTGAAGCCAGCCAGGGCTGAAGCAGGGAACTTAGTAAAATTTTTGTATTAGCTATCCCGAATCCTCTGACCTTGGAAGCGCTGCCAGTGCAGGTCTGCCAAGTGCAGTCAGTGCCCAGGGCCTCTGAAGTGCTTGTGCATCCAGCACTCAACCCAGCTTCATGTGCAAAGGAGAATAAAGGATAAAAACCCAGAAAAGCGGCTTGGTCATCATGATCCAGCCCCAGTTTGCTTACACTGCTGCTTGCAGGGCAGCTGGGAAGGGCACAGGGGCTGCACAAGGCCACCAAGGCTGGAACTGCTGGAGCCCATCCTGTGGAGGTGAGGGACAATGCGGCTGAGTGGGGAGATGGTCTGCTGCCAGGGTCTGGCAGCTGAAAGGTCGCTACAAAGAAAATTTTCCTGCTTTTGTCTCCTCTTGAGATGAGTTACTGTGGGGAAAAGGCTGATTGATGAAAGCTTTGTGGCAGGAGACTGCTGCGGGGCCAGGGCAGCTGGACTGGGACACGGGAGCCTGTGGGCAGGGGAGGGCAGTGCCCGGGATGGCAGCACACAGGGAATGTCAAGGGCACACCAAACCCACACTGACTGCTGTCACTGCGGGGCCGTGGGGCCGGGTGTCACTGTGCTCGGCTCCTGGAGCAGCGTGCGTCACCAAGCGCCACATTTCATGGCCTGATGAGATGTCATTTGGCCCTGGCATGGGAGCACGGCAACCCAGGATGGAGGGATGGGCATGGTTCGGGATTTTGCTCCGTGAGGCAGCAAATGCCTTGTGCCTTTGTCCCATCCTTTGTGGACAGTGCCAGGATCTGTCTGTGGGCAGCAAGGGCAGTGCTTAACTGGTCTCTGTGGTGTCCCCACAAACTGGGGGTGATATTCCTTCCTCAGGGATGGGAAGCAGAATGGGTTGGTCTGAGGGATTCTGCAGGGCACTGCCAGCAGCAGAGAACCACCCATCCCTTCTCCTCCATGCGGCCATAGTGGTTTATGGTGGTTTACCCCACTTCAATAAGGAATATTTGGGTTCCTTCCCACCAGTGACTTTTGTATTAGGGTAGGCAATAGATCATTTCCCTCTGCTGCCAACATGTTCTCTTAGAGAAGGAATACATGTGAGAGCCCAAATCTGACACCACGATGCATAGGTGGGCAAGCTGGGCTGTGAGAGGCTTGTGCTGGTGGAGAGTTCAGGGCCCTGCTGCTTCTCTTCCAGCCATTGCAGCACTGGCAAAAATTGCCATGAGCCCAAAAAACCCCTTCTGGACAAGAGAATGAGGGGATGGGAAGGAACAGGATGAGTCAACTGTGGTGGGCAGTTGCACGGGGCATGTTCTGCACTGAGCTGGTGGCAGGCAGCCCACAGGTGCCTTGCTATGGGAGGTCTCCCATCAGGAGCAGCTGTGCTGCTTCTGGACAGGTCTAATGGATAGGGTGGATTTCTGCTTGGGAGAAAAAAAGGAAAAAGAAAAATGAGTGCAAGTGATCGAATTGCCAAGTGGAAATGGAGAAACTTGGAGGGCAGGTGGGATGGGTGGGCAGCTGCCTTGTCCTGGTCTGACTCCCTGTGGCCAGGAGTACATCCTTAGGGACAAACATGCAACCAACACACTGGGGAGAGAGGCTGTGGTCTTCACTAGGAGGAGCAATGTTACCCTGCAGCAGGGCATCCTTCCTGCCTCCTCTTCTTCCTGCCTCCTCCGGCACATCCCCTGAGCTGCATCAGTCCTGTGCTTCCAGCAGCATCCTACTAAGCATCCTCACTGCTCTCTCTGGGCCAGCTCCAGCAAAAACACCCACAGAGGCTTTTTCTTTCCTGCTGCAGGCACAAGCAGCAGGGAAGGTGTGATAATCCCTCCTTTGAGGCCACAGAGATCGTTCACACCGAACTGCATCGTCATATCAGTCATGAAAGACACAAAAGACAATAAGAAAAGAAAATGTTTTTTTTTATATATATATTTTTTTTTTTTCAATCAATGTCTATGGAGCTTCATGCCAGGGGATTACCAGCCAGTTTAAAGCGTTAGTGACTCTCAGCATCCATCAGAGGAGAACATTTGGTTGAATGGAAGCCAGCCTTTGATGGAATTGGAGAATAATTATTTCCATCAATAATTACTTCCAAGCCCAGAAGAAATGGTTCCTGGCACGTTGCAGGACAGGAGTCCTTGATTGCCTCGAGGCCAATATGTTTTAACCCCAGGACCTGGAAATCCCATTAGTGGGAGCAGATGCTGGGTGACAAGGATGTCACTTGCTGTGCCCAGGTCCTGGCAGTGGTGTTCCAGCCTGCTGCCAGCCTGGGGATGAACCCTCCTGCCTCTGCTGCTGGAGTGCATCCAGCTCAGACTTGCACAGGTCATTAATTTGGGGACATTTTTAATGGGTCCTAGTGATTGAGCCTCAGAAGGCTGTTCTTAAAAGGGGTTTGGGAAAGGCCACAAGCCAATTAGCTGGCACACAGAAAACAATTAACCATGTAGCTTCCTGGATGGTTAAAAATAGTGGATATGTTGGGAAGCGACTGGGGGATTTATTACAAACAGACTTTTTAAAGCAAGAGGGACGATTCACCTCCTGCATGTTCTGGGCCAGAAATATTTCACCCAGCTTTTCCCCCACCTCAATCCCTGACCCTTGTATTTGGCTTTGCATATCCTAAAACGTTCAGGCATTACAAAATGGGCTCCAAGGAGGAGCTGGCTATTTAAGACAGTGGATGCTTGCTGAGAGAGAAAACACAGGTGGAAAGAGAGGGGTGACCCTTCTGCAGGTGCTCCTGTGCCAACTCCAACCCCAAGAAGTGTTATTCATGGCTGAGGCAGGCAGCAGGATGTTCCCTGGGGCATAAAAGGCTCTGGCCATGCCTAACTGGGGCTTTTTTAGCACCACATTGCTCTTTACACACCCTCTTGCCCTCATTTAACCCCCAGATATGCAGCACACACCTGGTCCTGGCCCCTTGTTCCTATCTCCACAGCCCATGTGTGATGGCTGTAGTGGTCTCTGCAGCCAAAGCATCATCCTTGGCTGTGGCTGCAGGGCTGGCAGGGGGACATCCCAGCCTCCCCCTGCTCTGGTGGGATCCACATGGCCTGGAGGCTCCAAGGTGTTGCTTTCCAAGGAGAGGCGGTGGGTCTGGTGGCAGACACAGCCGCAGGACTTTGCAGAGCTGACCCTAAATGGGTGTGCATAGCCCAATCCTGGGATCGGCTTTCAAATGATAATGGGAAGAAACAGGGACACTTTTAGTGCCAGCTGAGCCCAGCTGACCCTGGGTATCACCCCACAGCCAGGTTGGGCCTGGACACGCCCATGCTTGCTTTATCTGTTCCATAATGCTCTGGATGACACCAAACCCCAACGTTTTTAGCATCCCTGCCAGGTATGGTTTATGGCTTTTCATTAATCTTTTCATTCTTTGAAATAAACATCTGCAGGGCCTGGAAACCTATTTCCCTTCCTCACAAGTGTCTGCACACAGACTTGTTTGGGTTCATTTTCTCCACTTGGTTTATTTTCTCCATTTGAGCTTGCACAAGCCCCAATGTTTCTCAGAAACCACTCACTCCAAGCTTTGCCTGGCCTTGCTCTGCTCCTTGCCAGCTCCCCGGGCTCTTGCAGGCACTGACCTGACACAGGTGATTTCCCCTCAGCTCTGCTGGGCTGTCCCAGGTTCTCAAGGTTGAGCTGTTAGCTGGACCAGGTGTGTTCACTAGCCCAGCACTTCATTTGTAGGAGTGGGGAAGTTTGCTTCCAGTTGAGGGATGAGGATGTGTGGCAAGGTGTTACCAAGGCAATAGCAGGTTTGGAAAATTACATTTGAAATGCAAAAGGGTTTTTTTTTTTCTGTCAGAGTGCAAAATCTGTGCCATCTCTGCAGAGCTGGTGATCTAAACCCCACAATGCAGGAGAAGACGTCCTGGCCGGCTCCTGTTTTCCCTTCCCATTGGATTGGATCTGGCCCTGTGCTGTCCAGCTGCTCCTTGGCTGCGTGGTGCTCGTGGCATCTCTGCCTGAACAATGAGCACAGCATGCCTGGGCTGGGGTGCAGCTCAGCTTGAAAACAGGGCATTCCAGAGCCTTGTAGGAGCATTTCCCACTGCAGGGCTGAGCACTGAGAGCAACCTGCAGCTCTCCTTCACAGTAGCGTAGGTCCTACCTGCAAAAAGGAAAGGACATTCCTCAGGACGTGGGGAATGACCCCAGCTGAAGGGATGGCTGCTGATGGCTCTTTCTCTCCTCCTGCCCCTGCAGTGGGACCCTCAGCTGCCTGCCGTACCCTGCGGAGGACAGACGTCCCGAGAAGCTGAGCAGCTGCGTGGCCAGGGAGCCCTCCAGCACCAACGGCTGCGCGAAGGGGAGGGAGAGACGAGACCATGCCCACCGCAGGTCACGCAGGTAGGAGCCAGGCCCATGAGTGGGGCCACCCTGGGACGCAGGGGTGGTAGGGGAGGTGTCCCTGGCTGTTTACTCAGCCCCTCTGGAGTCTGTGAGAGCTGGGGGTGGCTTGAATGGCTCAGTGGGTGCGCAGAAAATGCATGCAATTGTATGAAATCCCCGTGAGTGTTTGCATGGACAAACCTGCAGCTCATTTCTTCTCCAGGGCTTGCTCTTACAGCCTCCTTCAGAGTCTTCCAAGACCTGCCAGCACTCCTTTGCACTACCAGGTTTACTGGGAATCGCCCTCAGCGATTCCCTTCTCCTCATGCCTAGATCAGCTCAGCAGCATTGCCTTCATCAAGACACAGCCTCGTTATCAGCTTGTCGTTAGTCCCTGACCACTTGAGAGGGGAAAAATGAATGGAACGTTGTAAATTAAGCAGCTGAGGTCTCTGAGCCCTGCCTGCTCAACTGTCTCTGGGATTAAAGTCTCTCTCTTTGGTTAAAGATGCTGGAAAGAAAGAGCAAGAAAGCACATTTCATATCTCCAGATTTCAGGCCAACCGGAACAGTAATCTAAAGCACATTTTTAATTAGACTTTGATTATAATCACAGAGGAACAATTGAAGTCAGATCAGCACAGGGGAGAAAGCTGCCACATCAAAGACGAAAGGCTTTATCTAGGGAGAGGGAGAAGGGCTCTGCAGAAACAGCCTGTGGCTGCACGGTCAGGTGTTCCTCCCTGCTCTTCCTTGGCTGTGGCAATGCCCAGCCACATCCTTGGGTGTCTTTGGGCAGGTGTCTGAGCTTAGTGACAATGAGACATCCTGGAAAATACACAGCTTCTGTCTGCATTGAGGTAGAAGGCCCGCTGAGCCCGAGGTGTGCCACATCCTCTAATGGTGCTGCTGCTGGTCTGTGAAATCCTTGGGAGGAGGAGTATGTGGGTGCTCTGTGGGGTCATGCTGTGGTTGCACAGTGGATTTACAGCACCAGAAGCACTCATTATCCACAGCTCACAACTGAAGCATTAGCTTGCATTTTCATTTTGCGGAGCTTTTATTTTTTTTTTCAAAGTGTATTAAAAGCGCAAAGCAATTGAGTTTTTATGATAGTGTAATTCCAGTGGTAATTCAAGCCCTGGATGATCAAGTGTTGAGGGGTGGTGGAGTCTGAGTGTCCCCCCCAAAGTGTCATTTGCTCTGCATTAGGACTTTTATTAGCAATAATGTTTGTCCTTGCTGCAGAAAACTGCTCAGGTTCTGGCCTGTTTCTGTAGTGAACATCTCATAGCATTTTCCAGCCATGGGGCTGCTTCCACCCACCCCTTGCTCATGGCTTTCCCCAGTGGCAGGATGAGAAGTGGGGAAGCTGAGACAGAAACCCAGCACCCTCAGTGATTTTTCAGAGGCCCTGGGGAGCTTGCTGTGCCCCCACAAACCTTGGTCCTGAATCCATTTGGGGATTCAGAGAGATCTGTGGATCTGTTTGGAGATCCACATGGCTGATTTCGGCTGATTTAAAGATGCCACCAGGCTGCCACCAGCTGCCTCTGTCTTTACAAGCATTTGCTTTAGTTAATGAGTAGCCACAGAATATCTGTCATTTTTTTCAGCCCAATGCTCTGAATTAATTAACCACGGTATTTGCTTTTCATCAAAACATAACAAGATTCAGCATCATATGTTTAAAGAAGAAATTAATTTGCAGGAGGGTTTATTTTCAAGGTTTAACAACTGTATAAGAGATGCATATCTCCTTCAATTACCATAGTGTCTCAATAAATATATATATATTTCTAATCAATTGCTACTTAACACATGTCAAGTCTTTATTATAATTAGATGCATCTGGTTGCAATAATTACTGTATGCAAATTAAATGCCAATTAATTATTTAAAGCATATTTACAAAGAGCAACAAAACCTATAAATCTGTTTCGGAGTTGTTAACCTCAGCAAACATGTTTTAAATAATCAGCATTGCTGTGGTGTAGCTGTCTTGTTATATCTCTATTAGACACTTCATTTAAACTGTGACTAAGTAATTCGTTAGAGGGTAATGAGGCAACACCCACATCCTTGGTCCACCATGAACACTGCTCTTGCTGCCCCACGTCCCTGAGGTGGGGATGGCAGAGAGTCCCTTGTGGGCCAATTCAGGGTTTATTTTTACTATTTTTAATGTTTATTGGGTCTTTTCCCCCATTCTCAGTCCTTCGTGTGACAGGGAGCGGCTGCTTCCAGCTCGGGGGAAGAAGAAGAAAAAGAAGTCTGGCCGCAAGAAGCGAAGGAGGTGAGGGAGCCGTGGTGGCGAGAGGGGACAGGCAGGGCAGCCCTTGGCTGGACACGAGGGAAGAGAATCAGTGAAGGATGTGAGGGCGGCCACGGTGGTGTGTGGGGCAGGAGGGGATGGCAGCCCTCAGCTGAGTGTGGGGGGAAAGGGTCTGTGTAAGAGGGAGGTGTGAGGGCCTGGGGGTTCCACAGCCCAGGGAGGTGCCACCATCTTCTTGCCCTCCCCTCAGGGCAGCAGAGCTGGGTTGAGGCTCATCCCTGGGCTCATCCTGCTCTGAGCAGGAGCCCCCAGCCACTCTCTGCCCTGGAGATGCTGCTGCTGGTGGGGTGAGTGTTGGGGTGGCTGGGATGGCTGTGAGCAGCCCTGTGGTCCCTAATGCCCCTCTGCCCCCTCAGGTCTCCCTCCTACAGCCCTTCACCTGTGAAGAAGAAGAAGAAGAAAAGCTCCAAGAAGCGAAAAAGAAACAGGTATTTTTCCCTTGAAAATGTAATTCTCCACTGGCAGCGGCTGTTGGGGGTTTGGAGAAGGGGTGGAAGGCACTGCTGCCTCAGGCAGCTGTTGGTCCCGGTGGGCAGAGAGGTATCTGTGAGCTCTGTGAGCACTGGGCAGCCAAGGGGAGACATAGCCAGAGTCCCTCTGGGCTAGGAGGGCGTGAAATGGGGTGTCCACCCAGTGCAAACAGAGAAACATGTGCTGTCAGGGTGTGGGGACACAGAGATGGACAAGCCAAATCACTGTGAGGTCTCAGTGGAGGCAGAGCCTCAGCCTGCTGTCCTTGCTGTCCTGTTCACGTCTCTATCCTCTGGAATGCCAATGGGATCAGTGCTTAGGGCTTGCACTAGTCCCCGTCCCTTCCTCTCCAGCCTACAGAGAGTGTCAGGATCAGGAAAAGGCTCAGACCAACTCCCCACATGTACATCCCCGTCTCCTCTCCCAGCCCCAGTGACTGTTTCCACCTTCCCCTTCTGAAGTTCATTTTTAATTCAAAGAGCATGATTAAATTTTAAAATTGCAAATATTTCACTGTTTTCTCTCAGCTGTTAAACCAATATTTGAAGAGAACAGTGGATTCCATCTCCCTAAGGAGGTTCATGTATTTATAATATATTGAACCAAAGAGAGAAGCTACCAAGTGTGGATAACAGGGTGAAAAGTTGAGCTTGAATCTCTAAAGAAGAGCAAGGAAGAGGAGAGACAAGGATGTAGGAACTCCTTTAAAACCCTTTCTTCCCAAGGAGGGATTGTTATGCTCTTTTGTGGATGTCATCTCCTGATAGAAGTCCTGGGTCAGACTCCTCGGCTTTGAACCTTTGGTAGCCATTTATGCCCCTGCAAGGATAAGCTGGAGCTGGTCCCATAAGGCAGCATGATAGGAACCATTCAGGATTAGTGATCAATGCAGGTTATTTCCAGATACCTGGTAGCATTTCAACTACAGACCCCAAGTGACTTTGCCAAAGGCAATCTCACAGCCCCTCCAGGCAGGACTTCAGGCCGTGTCTTCTGCAGGATGTTGTGCTCCAAGATGAGATGAGAGACAGGGGGGTGTGCAGTGCACTGGGGCCAGGCTTTGCTCTGAGGACGTGTCCCCCATGCGCCCACGGTGTTCTATATGAGAGACGTGTCTCCTGTGTCATCCCAGCGGTGCTCCAGGAGGCAAGACAGGGGCACGATGCTGGTTTGGCTGTGAGACTGCTCTGGAGCTACACAGAGAGGATTTTTCCCTCAACCGCTATTTTCATACAGAAAACCAGGGAATGGACTCACCTCTACATGCAGTGCAAAACTGGAGGCAGTAGCAGAGAAAAAGGACCCACCAGAGATAGGGGATGCATCCAATCTCTCTAAAGACTTGTTATCCTGAGGACCATATTCTCAATTTCTTGTAGAGTGTGCTGGTCCCTTCTGCCACACCAGCATTTCTCAGCTGCTCCCTCACCAGCTGGCCATTCTGCCCAGGTGATGCATGAGGTCTTCTCTCAGTGCTCGGTCTGAGCCTAAACACATCGTCTAGGATTCAGATTTCCAGTTTTGCGAGACCCTGCATTCACTGTACATATTTGTGTCTTGCAGGTTATCATCAAAGAAGAGGAGGCACAGGTAAGAGTTGAGCAAGTGTGGATGGTCCCTTAGAAATAAGAGTTTAATGGTCTCTTCAAGGTTGATGTTTACTGAGTGGGGGCAGATGACATTTCTTCTGTGTTTCCTTGTGGAATCCCCTTGGGTCCCCCCCATTCCATGTGGGTCTGGGGATTCTGCCTCGGTGATTCCCCAGGTGTGGACTGGAAGAACTCTCCTGATTCCAGTATGTGTGTATACATTATCAAGAAGTACTCATTTTCTCTATGGAAAAAGGCAAAGCCACCAAGTTGGCTGATCCCTTTGAGGGTTTTGGCCAAGCACATGAACCAGATTTGTCACCAGGCACTCAGACCCCCTGTGCTGTGACAATCATGAATCCTTTTCATTTTTACTGCATGTTTTTGGGCAACCGAGCTGTAACATTGACATGTGATTGTGCAGCTTTTTATCAGAACAGAAATCTCTGAATTAATTAGCCATTTCTTATTTAGTTCTTCAAGCCCCAAAAGTAAGAGAAAGGAAGAAAGAAAACACAAAAAACAGTAAGTAGTGATTCATGGAGTTCCCTGCCCTGCTTGCACAGTGTGGGGCTAGGAAGTGCTTGATGTGGTGGGGCCGCTGGAGCTAACACCTGCTGCACAGCCCTAAGCAATTCTCAGGATTATTTTGAAGCTAAAACCAGCAGTTCTAGTTTTGCTGGAATGGAAAAGGGTTTGTAGAGGCTGGAAATCTTTCCTCTCCCTTTCTTTTGTGACACCTCTTTCTGTACTTTGTGTACCTTGCAATGATGTGCAGAGTCCTGTCCATCCAATCCAGAGAGAAGGCTCCAGCTTTTCTGGTGGGGACAGCATGAGAGGCTGAACTCCAACCTGCCAGAAGGGCAGGCTGTCACATTCTTACTGAGAAGGGCCTCAGCAACTCCTGGTTTGCTGCCCTAGGAGGTTGCATTAGAAACTACTCATGAGATACAGTACAGCCAAGCATCTGAATGGGGTCAAGGGGAAGAGAAGGGATTGTTTGGAGGGGATGGAGTTTACAAAAATCTGGTGTTGAGGTTCCCATCAGCCCTGGAGTGTTAGCAGAGCACAATCCTTGTCCTCTGGGGCACATAATCAGGGAGCATGGTATTAAATGGGGTTCCTCAGGACTGGAAGGAAGGACTATAAGCTGCCTCTGTTTTTCCCTTCATTCTCTGTCTTCTGGGAACTGCAGCTTGTGGCTTCTCACCTGCTTTCAGACCAAGGAAACAGCCCTGGGGAAGAACCTTGGGCACTGATCCCCTGGTCAGCTTTGCTGGGACTTGGAATGCTGCCTGCACAGGCCATCTCTATGGCATGCAGAAAGCCAGTCTCCTTTTCTCTAAAATTTCTGCACATGAAGTGGCACAGTTTCAGCTCAGTTTCCCCTCAAACTGGGCTGCCCTCCACCTAGAAACCTCAGTGGTAAAAGAGAGGCTTCCTAGGTTATCTGTAAAAGGAGGCATCCCCCCAACCTAACATAGCAGTACCCTAACAGTGCAGTTAAATCTAAGATCCATGTCCTGCTGGTGTGCCCTGACCTCAGGGAACTAGAGCTGCTGGAATTGCTCTTTGGGGATAAACCAGCCAAGGATAAACCACCCTTCTGCTGGCAAATCAGAGCTGAGCCACTCCCAGTTTCTGCAAACCTTTTGCTCCCAGGCGTGGATCAGACGGATCCCATGAGGATTTTTGTATAATCATGCTGCTTTGACTTATCTTTGCATCGAGCAACTGGTTATCTAAATCACACAGGACCAGTTTTCCCTTCTGCAGGAAGGGAAAACAAACTGGAGGGACTGGTGAAGGAGGTGACGAACAAACATGGGGATTTTCACACAAATCCACCATGTGAGTGAAAGATATTCAGTGTTGCTGATTTCAGCTGTATGGAAATAAGAAAGGAGGATCCCAAAATGCAAAGTTTTAAAAAATATAATCATTGGATGTGAAAAGCATCAAAGAAAACAGCCAAGCAGAGTTGAAGGAATTGCCCTGGAGGTTGCCCGTTTGTCTTAAGGGAGATGCTGCTCTCAAACAATTATTTCCTGGGTTTTTATACCAGCAAGTTGCTAAATGCTGTCCAAGCAGGTTGTATTTGTGCTGTCAGTGACTTTGTAGTGTGGCCGTGGGGCCAGGCTGTTCCCACCAGCTCACCCACAGTTAGCTTTGCCTGCTGGCACAGCCATGCCAGTCTGAGCCGATGGAAACACTGACAGATCTAAAATAACTGCTGTGGTGAACAAAGATGGGAGGGAAGGGGCACAGAAGGTGGCAGCTAGCCTGCCATCCATGTCACCCTGCTCTCTGCATCCAGGGCTTCAGCTGTCGGCATGGGCAGCAATAGCCCTTAAGTAACAGGGCCATGCAATCCACAAGAAACAGCCTGGTGGTGCAGAGGGAAGTGCAGCAGGGCACTGGACCTCTGTCCCCTACACAGAGTTTGCTGGGGACTGTCCTCAGGCCCTGTCAGATAAGGCAGCACCAGTGACTGGGCACCTGTCAGAAGCCAGGGAAATGGTCCTGTCTCTCGAGCAGGAAGCGTGCCCGAGGCAGGCTGTGCTTCGGGGAGCTGTACTTTGTGTAGCAACCATGAGAGCTGCCCACAGGACTGGCTAAATGCTCCCACCTGGAGAGGGTGGGGAAGGCTGGCTGCTACTGAGTGCCCTCTATCAATTGGAGCTTGTCCTTCTGTACCTGCTCTCTAACAAGGAGCCAACACTGCAGAGAGGGCTGGAGGTTTGTGATGGGCTGCCCAGAGAGAGGGTGCTTCCTCCAAGGCTCAGCAACAGGAAGGTCTTGGGCAGTTGCCTGGCTGTTATACAGTAGGCTGCAGGATGAAAGGCAAGCATATGGCTCTTTAAAGTCTTGAAAGGATTGATGCTGGCCGCTGCACTCCTACATGCTTGTCCACAAATCTTCCCCCAGCAGGCTACAGAGCTGACCTAATAGCTTGTGTGTAAAATGCTAGCAGAGATCTCAGGAAGATGTCACTGCACCGATGAAGGGACAGAGAATTTCTCATGCCTTGATGTTCTGTGCAGTGTTTCATACACCAATCTCTTCGGTTTAAAATGCATACCTCCCTCCTGATTTGAACATTATTGACTTCAGCCTCCAGCTGCTGGCTCTTGCATGCCCCCATCTGCTAACCTAATGCTGGTTTTCCTTTCTGCTTCTTAAAGCTCTCGTGGGCGCACCCGGAAATCCCATCGGCATCGCCGCTGCCACTCCCGCTCGGAGAGCTCCGACTCCCACTCCCCCAGCTGCTGGAGCAGGTAACGTCACCGTTCCCGAGCTCAGTGTCCTCAGCACTTCCTGGGGGGCTCAAGGATGTGGTTGCCACAGCCGGTGTGACCCACAGGCTCTTTGTGCACAGCCACTTCCCATTCTGGTAGCAGGAATGTCACATACTGGGGGCTGAGCTGTTTGTGGTCTGAGCCATGGAAGGGTTTTGCCTCAAGAAGCAGTGGCTGCAGCTTTTTGGTCTGACAGTCACTTCTAATCCCCACTGCTGATGAGCAGCCCATGACAGCTGATTCCAGCCTATTGTCCCTTCCCCAGCCCGAGGACTTTGTACTGCTGATGTCCCAGGAAACCCTTAAACATGGTCTTAGCAATGGAAATATATTTGCCTGTGGCAATCTATAGCCATTGTCTTTGACCTGATTAAAATCTCTCCTCTGGATGACAGATGCATCCTGGGGCTGGCTAAGTGGATGCTGGTGCTAGACCCAGCATTGCTGCAATAGCAAGTGATTTATACACATAATGATTTCATGTTTCATGTTCTCTGAAAGCACTTGAGCAACCCACCCCTACTCTCCTACTTCACTCCTCCTAAGTACTGGGAATTATCTTACGAAAAGCTGAGGATCGGTGGGGGGAGGAATGCAATCAGTAATTGGAGGGGTGCTCATGCAAGAGCAGAGTGTGTTTTCTCTTTGGGGTGTATCACCATAGGAACATTCTAGGCTGCATGAAGGTAATGGTTTGTCTTGAGCCACCATAAAATCGTGCATTGGAGCTGAAGTTTGAGGTTAAGGTCCAAAGCCTGGATGCAAAATCATTATTTTTCTTTTAAAGTTGAAAAGCAAAACATCCCTTTTCTTTCCATCGTGACTCCACAGAGCAGTCATGTGGAAGAACATTCTCCCACATGCAGTGTCCTAGCACAGAGCTGCCAAGGGTTTGTATGGAGCTGGTAACAGGCACTACTGCAATACTAAGGAATAACATTTTGGCTGTTCCTGTCTCCTGGAGGCACAGAGCCAGGTCTCGGGAGGAAGGGTGTAAAACACGGCGAAGACACTCCTGGCACCACTCAAAGATCACAGCAAAGAGAAGCTCCTCTGCAGAGGTTCAGGCCAGTCAAAAAGCCAGCCAAACCCTCCCACTCTACAGCTTCCGATCTTCTAAGGAAGTAGTAAGTATTACACGCTGTCCTTCTTTGCTTGAACTAGCCAGAGGCATCTGGGCAAGAACTCTGATATGAAATTTTTATAACTTGATTATAGTGATGTTAGACAAACTTGGTTAAACTGTATTATTAATTCATGGTGCTGTTTTCCAATGTATGTACAGTCATTCCTTCCTTCAGCACTTTCACACTAAGGGTGGGGCTGGAGAGGAGAAAAACTTGTGAAGTCTTTAGCCTATGAATGATGAATTGAGGACACTTAACAAAAAAAAAAAAAAAAAAAAAAAAAAAAAAAAAGGTGGCCTCCAGCAATGATATTTTAAAGGGAGGTGTTTGTTATGCACTTTTTGCTCAACTGGATGTGAACTTAATTCACTGGTCTTTACATCCAAAAGTTTAGTTCTTCAAGCTGAAAAAGGGTATCATATACAAAAAACATATACAAAAACATATACCAGAGATACAGCATTTAATGAGCTGGAGATTATTGGCATGGGATGTTTTCTGACTATCAGGATCCTTCTAGGATCACTGTTGCTCTGGACTGACAAGCCCAGGGGCCAGATTTGGAACTTATGAGCAGCCCTCATTGATGCTAATGGAAACTGCGTGTGCAGCTGAGGGTAAAATCAGGCTCAGTGCCTTGGGATGTTTTTCCATATACATGGAAAGGGACGGTATAATACATGAATTGAGGGAGCAAGAGATGGAGAGAAATATTAGATAAAGATTGATATCAGTCTTCCTTTTCTGTGGCATGTTTCCCCTTTGCTCCTGGCAGCAGCAAAGCAGAGGTGTGATGCCCTGACGGGGGTGTTGGTATCAGATAGGCACTCTGGAGAGATAAATTGCTGCGCAGGACTGGAGGTAGTGCGGCATCTGATACTCACACGTGTGGATGTGTAATGCTAGAGGTGTTTTGAGTATGGAGTCCTCCAAGCCCTGAAGTTGTTTTCTCCTTCAGGCCCAGTCATCAGTTGGAAATAGCTTGGCCGCACGCAGGTAGGAGAGAGATGGTGCCAGCAAGAGGAGAGACTCTACCCACTCGCCCACTCAGACAGCATGCCGATCAAAATACCCAGGGATTGTACGTGGCTACAGACAGGCACAAGCTGTCTCTCAACATCGTAGATATGCATATTTGCTCTTGTTACAGAGTGTGTGGGGCCACATGAGTCAGTGCTTGCAAAGCCTTATGAGGCAGTGTGGAGAGCAGAACCTCACACCACACGCTGATGTGTGCACACACGCAAAGGAAGAAAAACAAGTTACGAAGCTTGCTGTCATGAGCTGGAGGTGTTGCTGAGTTCAGAGCTCCTCCCCCCAAAAAACAACCAGCCAAAGACTGCATCATGTCACCAGGGTGTTGTTTGGTTCAAGTGGCATATTTTTCATAAATGCTTTTGAGTCTAAGCCTAGTTTTTAATTAGTGCTAGGTTTCCTCTCTCGGAAGCCAGGCTCCCGAAGCCCTGTGAGGCCAACTGCCAGCTGTTCTGTTTCCTGAGAAAGAGTAAACTCTAATTTAAAATTTTAAAAGCTTTAAAATGAGCTAAACTCAAGCATCCTGCACTCCCTTTTCCATTTGCTTCAGTCGAGGTAAATGAGTCCACAAGCTGCAGGGAAGGGAAGACAAGAGCTTGACAGTTCTGGATGCAGGGGGTTGGATGCAAAGTAAAAGTCATCAGAATACTCCTGTGTTCTTTCTAGTAAGGGTTAATAACTTAGGCAAATATTTTAATGACTAAAAGGCATAATGACTGATGAAACCCACTGCTGTCCTCCTGTCCCCAGAAGAAGTACATTCTCTTGGGACACCATTCAAGAGCACATTTAAGCACTTGTTCAAATTGAAGCCCCTGGTTAAGAGCTGCCCCTGAAATTTTGCTGAATAAGGCCATTAAATATCATGTACTCAAAACTGGCAAGGGAATAATGGAATGGGAACCTTTAGTCTCATTTATTAGTGACTATACACAACCCTTTGGTGCCTTTTCTTTTCATGAGTTAAACGGTTGCTCTATGAATAAGCTTAGTTCTGTCAGACTTTGAGAGCAGCCTGAAATGAAAGTGGGCTCTTGCAGAATATGTTGGTTACATATTAAAAAAAAAAAAATGCTGGAAAAGAAAAGATTTTGTGAAAAAATTCAGAATTAGGATTCAAAAATGCCATGTTTCAGTCCTTTATGAGAGTTGCTATGTTACACTTCCTATCCTTCCATCTGGCCTGGGCTTCCAAACCGTCCTTACCTGGGGGGATGCACTCGTATCTCCAAAGGAAAGGGATTCTTCAAGGAGGATCTGGGAAAAATACACAGAGATACAGGGAAAAATCTAGAGAGACAATACACAAACTCCCATGAGATAATGCTGTAGCACTTCCAAAACAAAGGTTTTGCTTTTCAAGGTGTTTTTTACTCTACATTGTTTTTCTCCTGAAAATTTGAAGTGCTTTGTGGTGAATTCTGCTATCCTCCCCACCCTATTTATCTTCATTCATTTGTAATGAAACAGCCACAAGTTCTAACTAGGTCTACCTGGAACTGCTGGAGGATAAAACACACAAGACAGTGCCCTGCCCATGCATCTACCTTGCTGCTTCTTCCCCTCTTTATGCAAAAGCTGATGCACCCATGCATGCACGTGTACATGCAGAAACACCTCAGAAGTTCCCTGCTACTTTTCTTTTTGGCAGTGAATTTCCACGCTTCTCCCTCCCATTCTCCTTTAATCCCGTGCAGCTGCAATAGCCACCTATGGAGAGCAGGACTGTGGGCCTGTGCCTCAGCAGGCAGAGGGAAGCTGTGGGTAATGTGCAGCACTTATTTCTGTACAGAATACCCATGCCCAGCTGCAGACACTTTATTCCGCACCGACGCAGATGGATGACTGTGCCACTGTGCTTTCCTTTAGCAGTGCAATATAAATACCTGCAGGGCACAGATCTAATTGCCTTTGTTGTTCCTGATGAAGATAACTGCACCATGCATACATTCTCCTTGCCAGCTCCTTTGCTTTCACTGTAACTCATTTGTGCTGCCACAAATTATCACAGGCTTGAGCCAGATTTCCAATGAAGCTCAGTGGGGTATAGCTGGTCCAGATGATGCTGTTTGTCTTTGTGTCTGCAGGAAGGTAGAATGGGGAAATGCTGTGCAGGGACTGGGACAGTGTGTGCTGGAGGGCTCAGGAAACCTTATGGCAGACCTGCATACTGGCTTGCTGCTGCTGTTTTCTAGCCTGGATTTTGGCTTACATAGGAAAAACTATTGTTTCAACTGCTAGGCAGCATGTTTTTGACAGCAAACAGGGTCCTTCAAGAGCAGAAAGGCAAAACCTTCTATAAATATGGAAGTTGTTCTCTCTTTTATTTTCTTGTTCTCTCCTCCCAGCCAGGGGACTGAAGTTACCCCTGCTTATTGTCTGACAAATCCACAGCTCAGTGCTGGGAGCAGCAGCTGGGGGGAAAGGATTGATGCCTGTATCCACTGAAGGGCTGGGCTGTGCACCACGTACCAAAGGAGGTGGTGGAAGAAAAACCCTTGCTCCACAGTAGTGCCAGCCTGGTTCAAGCTGAGCTGAGGATACAATGCCTGTACCGCAGCGGGCTGAAAAGATCCTTGGAAAGGAACAAACCTTTGCTTGGCATTCTCTGGAGTTTACCCCCAGCAGTGTATTGGTGAGTGAGGCTGCTCAGCAGTGCTGCCATCCAGCCCCAAATGACCCAAGCTCAGAGCTGGCAGGGACAGCTGTGTCATTGCCTCCCTGCTCTGCGACTCGGCCCTTGTGGCAGAGAAAGCCTCATCCTGAACTCCCCATCCAGCCAAAAAAGGGGATATTTTCCCATTCAATGTTCCTTGAGTCAGGGACTCATAATTATGCAAAAAGGGGTTGTACTGAATGCCTACAGAACTTTTACTTTTTGTGCTCAATCAGAAGTTGGCTTTTGGGCTGGGGTAGGTTACCAGCAGAGGTGAACCCATTTCCCCTGAGCTCTGGCAGGTGGAGATGCCCCAGGGCAGGCCCGGAGCCCCCTCCCCGGCAGCCCCCAGCAGGTGCTGTCCCTGTGCTGGCGGCTCTGGCAGATGTCGGCCGGGCCCTCGCTCAGAGTGGGGCTCACCGGGGTCACCAACACAAGTGTTTCATTCCTTTCATTAGCACAGTGCCTAGAAAAAGAGAGAAAGGCAGGCATTATGCCCCTCTGAAAGAGAAATTAACTCTGCTTTGAAGTGAGTTGCAAAACAAGAGAAAAAAGACTCACGAAAGATACCCTGCAGCTCTGAGTGAGGCTGTGCCGTGCTGCTGTCCCCGTATGGCTGAGACAATGCATTGTCATCTCTCGCCTCAGGGCTCTTTGTGGCACACTAAATGGAGCTGTTTGGTTTAATTGGAAGATGAGCAGTGATTGTATTTTTGTAACCTATTAGACCACACTGCCTCTTGGTCTGGGATTGCACTTGGAATTACAGTCTGGAATATAAGTGAGGGCCTCATTTCTGCTTCCCTCCCCACCCCCCCACCTCCAATCTTGATTAAATAATGATTTGAAACAAAAAATCCAATAAATACATATCCTGGGTTCCCTTGAGGGCAGCAGTAGGTTCCCTGCTGAAAGCTGGATGAAGCACAGTTCACTGAGATTATTTAATTACTTATTAGGGGTTGTGTGTGGGGCAAAATCCAAATGTTCACATAAAGAGAATTAGATTTGTGAAAGAACAGGCTCTTTTAAGCCACCCTAGAAAAGTAAAAAGCCATTAGAATTCAGAATCACTCAGAATGGTGTGATTCAATTGAGCTCTGTGCAGTGTTTTTAGATGTGGTACTATCTATCTATCCTGGGTGGCTGGCATGACTTTCAGAAACAGTAGAAGGGGACCAAAAGCAGAGCCAAAGTCATCCAATGGGGAATACGGGGAATTGGTCTGAGCAGACAGGCAAGTTGAACACCCTGAGACTTGTCCTGGCTCTTGCTGCAGGACAGAACCTCCCCCAGAGCCCGCAGGAAGCTACTGGCTACAGCCTGGTGCCCCAAGGTGGTGGGGCTGAGAAGCTGCTGTGTCCCCCCTGCCACCTCCCTTACCCCATCCAGACCCTCCAGCCCTCACCCAGACTGTCAGCTTCCTATTTCACTGATATCCACACTGCCTCTTCCCAGGCATTGCTGCCACAGATGTTGAACTACAGAGGGGCTTGTTGATCCTCCCAGTCATTTGACAGATTTTGTGATGTGCTGACAACAGTTGCTACTTTGAAGGTAGATGTCAGCCAAGGCAGAGCAGAAGCAAGTATGCCAGGTCCCGGAGTCAGTCTGAAAAGCTGGTTTAGAAATGCCAAGGAACTGCTGCATTTCTTGGCAGAAATAATGGCCTTTCAGTTTAAACTGGGAAGGAACAGAAGGAAGGTATTTCTGTTTGTGATGCTGGGGTCAGTGTCACTTGGAGCAGCTCTTTGCCCCCTCCGGGCTCATCCTACCCCTGCAGCCAGGGAGAACCTCACATGGTGGTTTTATGCCTGTAAGTGAAAGGTGGTGAAAAGCTGGTTGTCTCTGGGTTAGGATTCAGCTCGAATGCAAACCATAACCCATCTTTTAAAAAAAATACCTGGTACCATATTTGAAAGTGCAATCCTGTATCTTCTGGAATGTGACTGGGGTGAGTGCAGTGGTCCACAGCACAGAGGTCAGATCTCTTGGGGCTCTGGATGTGGCATCAGGGTTTCAGAAAAAACTGGTGAATAGCAGAGCTGGCTATTTGGCTCCCTTAGGCTCCTGTGACATTCCAGTTTCTGCTGGAGTAAGCAAGGACTGGTAGAGAATTGCTAGAGCTGAGAAGAAGAAAGGAGCAGAACCAGATGCTGAAATGAGGACTTGCAATGTGTGTCTCCACTCATTACTAGTCAGGAACGTTTGGGAGACGTTTTTGTTCTGTCCAGGGCTTCTGCATTGAAGGTGCAAGTTGGCTAATGAAGAAGGATCACTTCATTTCTCATGTCTGCTGCTGGGTCCTCTGATTCCTCTGAGCTGGGACTGAGCATCACTTGGAAGTTAATGTGGGGTGGAGATGGGGAACTCCATTATGGATTTGCTGGGATGAACCAATCTCTTATCCCAGAAGCAGTAATGCTTCTCTCCCTGGCAATGCAGAGAGTACTTGGAGATCCTTCAGCTCCAGGTGTTTTCAGAGCACCAGAGTGTTGCGGGCAGTCATCCTTCTGCAGACTGTGCTGAGAGCTGCTGTGGGTGGTGGTAGCTCTGCTCTGGTTTCAGTCGCTGCTGGTTCAGCACCTGTTTGCAAGTCAGCTGTCCCTGTCCCAGTTAGCACCTTGAACTGGGTCGAGAGCAGCTCTCCCTGGGGACGGAGATTGAGTGCCACAGGCAGGAGCAAGGATATGGAGGCACCATCTGATAGGATGAAGGAGATCCATGTGAAACATGACACAGGCTGAGTCTGCAGCCCCTCTGAGGATGAAAAAGCCAGCCAATCCAGAGCTAAACTTTCCAAAGGGACTGGCCCTGTGCCTGCTGTGTGACAGCCAATCCAGGTCTCCTCTGCTGCCTGAGATAGCACCAACATTGCAATGTGGTTTTTTTGGCTCAGAAGGCCCCAGATTGCTGAGGGCATGGCCCAGGCCCCCCGTGTGGAGAGCATGGCATAGATGGAGGCACTGTGTGCCCCAGAGCGTGGCATGAAGGCATGTGCACGAGTTTGAGGGAGCACGGCTTGCTGGGAACGTGTTTGGAGGACTGTCCTGAGTGGGGGGAGCCAAACCTGTGTGTCCACACCCTAAGAACCCTAGACCAAACCTCATGGGCGGGTTTGAGAAGAACGGAGGCTCTGAGTAAAAGAGGAGGAGGCCACACGAGAGTGCAGACATGTGCATGTGGCCCTAATTCTCACCCTATTGCAAGGGCAGATATTCGCACTAACATAGCCTTGCTCCCAGTGCTGGCACATTCCTGAGCTGGCTCAGGTAAATGCCAGTGGAGTTAAAACTGAACTCTAAAATACTGAAATGGTGTAAATTCCCCTTGATGGTGCTCAGCGTCCCAGAAAACAGCGCTGCCCAGGTCAGCCTATGTGAGTTTGAGGTCCTGGCTTGCCCTGTTGTGCTCAGCAACCCAGGCAGGTTGTGGCTGCACCTGCTTGCAGAGGCTGGCAGGAGCAGGGCTGCCATCCCCTTCCCCACAGGTCTCTGATATACAGCGTGGGGATACTTTTCCTCCTCTATTCTTTTGCTTCTTCCCTCACTTGAGTTCCCTTTGTCATTTCCATGCAACCCAGGGGGATTTAGTGCAAACTGCAACTTTTCAGCACAAGCCATCAGCCTCCAGGAGCGGGCTGGACAGGCTAATTTAAAGCAGGAGGAAACAAAAATTAATAACAATCGAGCAGACAAAAAGCAGTCATGACATTTGCATAGAGGAGGCAGCAAACAGTTGGCAGTGTGGATTGAAGAGAGGGTTTATGTTTTTTTCATGTAATTTGAGACTCTAATGATGGACTTATGTTGCCCGCTCTTCCTTTTTTCTTACACCTTACCTACTAAAGGAGGAGTTCTTGATGGGTAAGTGGATGCTATCCGCAAGACACCAGGGAATTTATTAGAGGTCACTTGAGCGCATTAGCTATCTCTTCTTCAGGGGGTAAAAAGCACACAAAGAAGTATCTGTATACCTTTTATTTCCAAAGGGATTTTTCTTTTTCCCCTCACCTCTTTTTTTCTTTTTTTTTTTTTAAATTTCAAAGTGATAAACTTGTTTATTTGCCAGTTTTTGCTTTGTACAGAAGCCCTTAATTTGATTTGATTATTTTTTTGTGGCTTATTTTAGTGACATTTGTTCAGCCACTTTATTAATGAAGCTTAAAAAAATTCACTCATCTAAGTTTTTGTTTCATTTTTGTTTTCTTTGCAAGGATTATGCAGGTTTTTTGTATGTATATAGCCCCTTTTCTTTTCCTTCCCTCTTTAAGGTTAAATAAGGGCTTTGTCTGTTACATTTTTTCTTTAGTTAGTTATTTATTTTAATTCTTTGGTTGCCCGCTTACTTTGTTGAACTCTTTTGTTTAACATGAACCGCATGCTGATACTCTTTGCATGATCTCTAAATCTTCCCGTTGTTATAGCAGGGGGAAAATAAGTTTCTTCTTACTGTGGATTTATTTTAGGGATATGTGCTTTTGTTTTCTTCTCTTTTCTTCTTTTTTTTTCTTTCTTTCTTACTTTGCTTCTTTTCTTTCCTTTCCTTTTGTTTCAGTGCATCATGATGGTAAAATGTCTGGGTTTATTTGAAAAAAAAAAAAAAAAAAAAAAAAAAAACCCAAAAAAACCCCCCCCAAAAAAAAACCATTCAAACAATGCCAAATGGCTTTTTTGCTTTCAGATCTCTCAGTCAGGGTCTTCTGCTGACCTCTTTACCAAAACAGACAGCCCGCCTGGCAACCTAGACAGCCAGAATGGAGAGTATCATGAATATGACTCAGGAAACGATACTTCCTCCCCTCCCTCCACTCAAACGAGCTCATCCAGGTCAAAGGACAGCCAGGAGAAAAGAAGTCTAGTCCATGATGGCTTTGGCCATGCCTTCTCGTCCGGGAAGCCCAAACTGGCCAACAGCGATAACAGCTCTGATTCAGGAAATTCCTTCACCAGTTGCTTTTCCCAGACCAAGGGAACAGCTTTGGAAAATCTGTCTCCAGATGCCCAGGGACAAGACCGAAGGTCAGTGATTACCAGTAGCTGCTGCAAGCAGCCCAATACCTGGTGCATTGTTGCTCTGTGTCTCCTGCCCGCTCGCCAGTTGCCGTGGGGAGCTGGCAGGCAGCTTTCTGTGCTCTGGAGGCAGGCAGGTACCAATCAGACCCACGGTCTTGCCAGTCTGGAGTCCAGAACCCAGCAAGGACAAGTACTGTAGCCTGAGAAGGAAGATAAAACCTAGCCATCACATTGCTTGTGTCAGTGCTTTGGCATGACTGTGGGCTAATGCAGGGTTTGGGCCTGGGTCAGGCTGTGTCCACAGCACATCCCTGCTCAGCTGGGCATGGCCATGCAAAAAAAAAGTTTCTGGCCCTTATGGGCACAATCTGAAAGGAGCATCTGGGGGTTGCCATACTAATTCTCCCCTTCTGCCCACTGTGGGGAAGGGGAGCGGGGCTTGTTTTCACTACGATCATTATGGGCTGTTCTTTCACCTGTCCAGTGAGCCAAATCCAGCGTGCCCCTTCCCCTTCACAGCTCATCCAGCACAGGTCCAGGGTGACAAGACAGCATCTCCTGCCAGTGGGGAGCACAGGGAAGGGCAAGTACTTGGCTGGCTCAGGATAACACAACAGCAGTTCTGCACTGGGGCCAAGGGGCATCCACCCACCACCCAGTGCCACAGGTCATTTTCAGGAGAGCGGAGTAGCTGCCAGCCGCCATCACTACCTCCCATTCCTGGGGGTTTGCCAGGGGATGTTGGGAATGAGGGCACTGAAGCATGATGGCTGGTACCCAGGGCTGTGCTCAGGCAGTGGTTGTAGGGAGCTCTTCCAGCTCAGGCCCTTGGGTCCTAAAGGCTGAAAGTTAGAGCCAGGACATGGTTCGGAGCACTGAACGTGACAGGAGGGAGCCAGGGTAACGGGTGTTAGTAAGAACAAGTCTCATTTTTTCAGTCAGAGGGTAAAATTTTAAGTCTGTATGTACTTTTCACATGGTGACTCTAGTGGGATAACTCTGCCTTCACATGGGTAGAGCTGGGATTGCAGCTGGCCCTGGCTGCTGGGAGGCTGCTGGGCTCTGACCCCAGTTCATTCCCAGAGCACTTCTGGAAGAGGAGGAATTCATGCAGCGCTGTCCAACAGGGCATGCCTGCTCAGTGCCCACTCATGCTGCTCCACAGCCAGGCTGGAGCACAGCCCTTGCCCTGCTATGCTCTGCCTTTCTTTTACGCCAGCACTTCTTACTTCGCTCCCTGCCCAGGACCAGCACTGCTTGCTGGCCTGACCCAGGCTCTGCCAGCCAGATACCTCTGGTGTGTTGGGCATGGGGCAGATGAGCTGCTGCTTGTGCCACCCGAGAGCTCTTCCACACCTCTCCTCCCTGGCAGAGCCCAGATGGTGAGCTCTTGGACTTTGACCCACACACATAGGGTCTCCTGCAACAGCAGCCTGGGGAGCAGAGAGGTCTTTTTTACCTCCAGTTAGGGAATGGAAGGATGGGAATTTTTTTTTTGCTGGAACATGGTGTTCCCCTCAGCCAGGGACCAGTCCCAGTTCAGCCACAGCTTTAAAAAATGTCCAAATATATGTTCACAGAGCGTGCCTGTCCTCATGTCTCAGTTCTTCAGAGGAGAAGAAGCGAAACTTCCTCCCATCCCCACCCCACAGCTCCCCGCTCAGACCTGGCTCCCGCAGCGAGTCCTACACCAGCACGGGCAGATCCTCCCCTGGCTCCAGCCGCTCCCGCTCCTCACACCACAAGGCCTCTCCCAGGTACTCCCGAAGCAGGTCCTGCTCCTCAGGAAAGAGGTAAGGCCAGCTGAAACAGCTGTCTCTGTGACACTGGGCAATGTCTAGCTCTTGCCAGCTCCTTGCAGGGGGAGGTGTAAGAGTTTGGGGGTGCCTGGGGATCCACAAGGCTTGGGGTGAACTGGCCACGCAGAGCTGGGCTGAGACCCTGGAGAATGGGACATCTCTTCCCCCTCATGATTTGGAGTAGTCTAGCAGAGCCTCGCCCTCCAGCGTCTTTAACTTTTTTATGTTTCTTTCCTGTCTCCAGGTCTTTCTCACGTTCCCCCAGCTACTCCTCCAAATCCTGCAAAAAAAGTCCTGGGAGTAGGAGTTCAAGGCGTCGCCGGAGCCCCAGTTACTTCCGCTACAGCCGTAGCAGGTACAGCTGTGGACTCGTGTTATTTGCTGTCCACTCGTATTTGCTGCCTCACGCTTTCCCCCTGCCTCTGTCACTGTCGTGCTGGTGTGAGTGGTGGGCAGATCCCTGGGTTCCAGCTGGGTCTGCCCATGGCTTTCACTGCCCACACAGCCAGCAGCCCCTGCAGCAGGGCTGCAGCCCCTGTCAGAGAGGGATCTGATTGCAGCAAGGAAAGACACTACTTTTTAGTCACAGCTCTGACAAAGAGTTGTCAGGCCCTGGAAAGTGCCCCTGCTGTGTGGGCAGATGCCAGGTACCCTCAGGCTGGCACTCACAGCCTTGCGGAGGGAAACACAGTCCAAGCACCTCTACTCCCTCCACAGACCACAGGAAACAGTCTCACAGCTCAGCCCTAGAGGTGCCTTTGGCAGGTTTTCCTGGTAGCATCTCTGCTGCTGTGAACATTTTGCAACCTCAAAATCTTACATTCCCCGGGTTGATTCTTGCAGGCTTTGACAATCCCTGTGCTGGCAAGGAGAACACTTTCTGCGTGCAGGGATCAGGCAGGCCCTTGACCTGTAATGTGTTGCTTTGCTTTGCTCAGACGGCACTGAGCAGGGTGTGTGAAGTCAGCCTGCACAGAAGGGTCTGTGCTGATGTGTACGGGAATTTAACAAAAGCAAAAACCATGGCAACACTGGCACTCCTTCTGGCGAGGCTTGCAGAGCCCTGCAGGGCTACCAGGCCCTTGGCTTACATGGGGCCTGCTTGCAGGGCTGTTCCTGCCAGCTCCAGCAGCACGGCCAGCAAGAGCTAAATACAGACTGCACCCACAGACACAGCTCCCTGGAAGCCATCTTAGCTTGGAAGTGCAAAGCCAATGGAAGACACTGCTGGAACCCCTGGATGCAATTAGTGGTGTCCCTCTGTCCAGTCTCTTTGTCCAGCTACGTGAGTGCTCAGGGGTGATGCCACCAGAGCACTTAGAGTTGTCCCTTTTGGAGCTGAGCGTCCTCTGCTCATCTGTGCCTTGGCAGGTCACTGCCTCCCCATCCCTGCCCCACCCCCCAAAGCCCCTGCCGTGACAGTTCCCGTGCTGTGCCATCCCCAGGGACCGCGAGCGGGAGCACAAGAACAGCTCCAGTGAGAAGGAGTCGCACCGGGACCGCGAGCGGCAGCGGCGGCGCCGCTCGTATTCCCCCCTGAGGAAACGCCGGAGAGACTCTCCCAGCCACCTCGAAGCTCGGCGCATCACAAGGCAAGGGGATGCTGTCCCATCCTTTGGAGACAGGCTCGGCTGGCTCTTCCCCGGGGGGTGTGGGCTGTCCCTGGGTCCCCTTACCAGAGGTTTCTCCAGGAGACCGGTTTCCCTGAGCCTGATCAGCAGGCCCTTCCACCCCTCCTCTAGAGCTTGGGGATTTCCAGCTGGAGGCAGAGGGAGGATGTAGGGGCGGGGGAGGGGGTGTGTCTCAATTTACAGTTGCTGAAGGAAAAAAAAAAAGATTAAGTCAGAGCAGGGCCTCAGGTGCCAGGAGCATTCCTTCACAGGCTTTTTATTTCACCCTGCCCTGCGGTAGATGTCCCACACTGGAGAGAGTCAGATATTGACTCTAATCTTCATGCAGAGGGCTCTTTGGGACAACATCAAGTAGAGCCCAGCAGACTTAGTGGCTGGGACATTCCCCAGGGCTGTGGGGGTGGGTGGTTTGAATCCCAAGGCCCGTCGGCTACCTGATCTCTTTTTTCTTTTAAGCAAACACAATCACATTTTTGGGAGTGTTATGCAGAGTAAACAGTGCTTTTTGGATATTTTGCCAATAAATCTGTCCTTGTGTTGCTTGCAACCCACATCTCTCTGTCCCCACAGTGCCCGCAAACGCCCCATCCCCTACTACCGTCCCAGCCCCTCCTCCTCCAGCAGCGCCAGCAGCTATTCTTCCTGGGACAGCAGCTTCAGCCGCTCCCCGAGCCGCGGCCGAAGCTACTCCAGCTCCCGGACGAGCCGGAGCCGAAGCTGGAGCAGCAGCAGCGCCGAGGGCAGGAGCCGCAGCCGGAGCTCGGGCCCCAGGAGCAGCCGCAGCAGGAGCAGGAGCTATGACTCAGGAGCCAGCTCCGACAGCCTGCGTCGTTAGGGAGTGCCACTGCTGGCTGACACCGGGTGCCGGCGTCACTGCCACATTCCTGGCGTTCTCCGCTTCCTTCCCACCTAACTGGCCATCGATAGCAATCATCCCCGATACTGACGTGGTGGCGTTGCCGGGTCCCCCTTCCCCGGTTCAGAGTTAAGAGCCCTGGAGCGCCTGGTGCAGCACCTCCACCCCAGCGCAGAGTGGGTGCATCAGTCCCAGCTCCCCAGGTCAGGCTGGAAGAAGGGCCGGTGCTTTATAGAGGGTCTGTCACGACAGATCTGCTCCATCCTCCCTGATGCTCCCATCTCCTCATTGCTACTGCTCTCCAAAACACCACCAGTGGGTCCAAAGGAATGAATTCTGCTCCTTGCTCTTTTGACAAACCAGGAACCAACAAATTTAACTTCTGTCGGAGGGACAGACCCAGTTAGGGAGAAGTTTGCTGGAAAGCTTCGCTGATGGGGGGGGAATGGCTGTGCCCACAAAGGCAAATATCAGGTCCTTTGGGTCTCTCCTTCAGAGCTGCTGTCCGCTCTGCAGAGAAAATACTAATTTTTTGTCAGTCAGCCAGTCCCTGCTATAAATAGAAGGCTAGAAATCCCTCCTGACGTACTTCCTGGGGGGAAAAAAGGCTGTTTGCTCTTTCTCCTGCTCTTTCCTACGAGGTAGCAGCACCTTTTGCAGGATTGTTTTATCCCCTCAGCACTGACTCGCTTGCAAACAACCTGCTGAGGTCTGAATCGGACCTTGGGCTGGTGGGGTACAAGGCAGAGGGGAGGTGGTGCTGTGCTGTGCTCCGAGGGCCAGATCATGTGTGGGGGACAGGGGCCATGGGCTTCCCTTCTCAGAGGAAGCCTCAAACAGTTGGGGTTTAGGTTTTTCTTCAGGGAGCATTGCCCTTGGAGTGCATTGCTGGTGGGACTGGAGGGACGTGCGGAGATAGCCCATTTGTGGGGTGCAGTCAGAACACACAGTTAAAAGAGAATTGCAAGAGCCGGGGGACCCCAATTCTCCTTCCTCAAAACACGAAGCAATTTCGTGCAGGATTCCAGGAAATCATGCCTCCTTGAGCCCCTCTGGCTGCCCTGGGGCAGGATCAGCAGCATGGTTGCAGGGCCAGTGCCAGGCTGCAGCAGGATGCACTCATGCCCCAGTTTGTTACTGGGAGGCCGGAGCAGTGCAGGGCTGGACAGGAAGGGCCCCCCACTAATTGCCTGTTTTTCCAGGGATCCACAGGCTGCCCTGGGCCCTGGGGTTTTGTCTCCCTGCCAGCCCAGCTGCCTGCACAATTACTGTGTTTTGCTGGGTAACAAAGGTTTCTCCCAGCACAGGCTGAGCTGGTGCTGAGGAGTTTATTTCTCTTACAACACCTGGGTGCTAAGAGACGCTAATTTGGGCTTAAGACTTCCCTCTCTCCCTCCCTCCCTTTTTCCATCTCCTCCCCTTCCATCCTGCATGATTATTAACGAGTTTGGGCCTAATGAGTCAAGGAGGTGTGTTGTTTAAGTGTTACAGAAAAGGGTTGAGTGGAGCCACCATCTGTGGGAGGAGAGGGGGTAGAAAGGAATGCAACCCGCCCCCCCCCACTCCCCCATCTGAAGAGTTACCTGCAGGCCCCCAGCAGCTGGAAAAGGGACAAAGCAGCAAGTGGCAGAAGGCCGAGTGCCATGAGCTGCTGTGGTGGAAATGGATGATTGCCTCAGCAAGCCTATAAATCTGTTATCTGTTGGAAAGTACAGCAGCGCAGGCTGGAATTCCATCTGGGTGGTACAAGAGGAAGGTTTATGTCAGGGGCCTCTTTCCCAGTATCTTTCCTGGTGCCGGTCCCCCTTGTCCTGTGCCTTCAATGGCCAAAGCTCCCCGTTTTCCCAGAGCCTCATCCCCTGCCTTGCACTCTGCAGGCAATATGAGGACGAGGGTGGCTGAGGCAGAGAGCTGGGCACTGGTGTGGTTGGTGGCTTAGTGGGGATGTGTCCATCTTCTGGAAAGACCCTTTCTAGGACACAGAGAGAGGCATTCCTGGTAGGGCTGGGCAAATGCTCCAGGGCTGTGGTTGAGGGATCAAAGACAAGATGCCACTGCCTTCCCTCCTCTGCTGGCATAACAGTGGCCCCTTTGCCACCTTCTGCAGTGAACTCCCTCTCAAAAGGGCTGAAAACCTCGTGCTTCTTCCCCAAAGAGTCTCTCCCAGTTTGATGCCCCATCCTTCTGTTCCCTGGGAAGAACCAAAGGCAGTGATGGGAACCCAGATCTACCCAGCTCTGCCAGTGTTTCAGGAGCTGCCTCCTGCCCCTTAGCGCCCCATAATGCACACGTGGAGCTGTAGCAAGGAAGCAGCAAGCCCAAAGACCCAAAACTAGGAAAGAAAAGAAGAAGGGCTTTGTGCAACTGGTGTAAATACCAGACTCATGCTGACTGGAGTCCTCGTGGCTGGGGACAGATGATGGAAGCACCACACCAGGGTTAGCAGCATCCAACCCCTGTAGGTCAGGAGGTGACCCCAAGGGTTGCGTGGGGCTGACAGCAGCTTCTGCACCCATCCAGCTGATCCCCACGTCAAGGACTGCCTCTGCCTGTACAGTCCATGGCAGCTAAACGCGCCTGGGGTTTCCCAAGCAGACTTGCATTGGAGTAAACCTCTTTAAATTATTTATTTATTTATTTATTTATTATTATTGTTATTCTGTTTTTAATTGTATGTCAGAATGGACCAGTATTTATTTATTCTAATTTTTTTTCCTAACGTTATTTTTGGATCTGTTTGTTTGTTCAAATGTATCCATGCCGCCGGTCTCGTGTAAAGGTTTACAGCTCTGGCCCCTCTCAGTGAGGTGGCCGGAGGAGTGACAGTCACTCCTGCTGCCACTGTGTCTCTGCGCTCTCCGGAGCAGGGCGGAGAGCACGGGATGGACAAAGGGAGGCGGGGCAGAGCTGCGTGTTTTCATGTTGAAATCTCGGGTTTCTCATTAGATTTGTGCAGGAATGTGGTGGGTGTGACCATAGGAAAGAGTCTAGGACGTGTCGGAGGTGACGGCGAGGGTCTGCTGGCCGGCCGAGCGCGGGGTGTTTGCAGTGCCACTGGGGGAGTGTCGCCTGCGCGCTCCGGCCAGGTGCCAGCTGGCCCCGCGCTGTTTGCCTTGGCTCCGCCGCCAGCGCTCAGCCCGAAACCCGGCTGCTCCGCACCGCCACCGCCGCTTTCCCTGGGAGGATGCCGTCGCCAGGACTCCCCTGTCGTGTTTATCCCTGCACAGTGACCCACCCATGGGAAAACTAAAGAGATGAGACTGTGAGAGAGTGATCCCTGCGGCAGGTCCTTGCAAAATCCAGCCTCTGGTGATGGACCTGACCAAGTCTGTGTGTGTGTATATGCACATGTGTGTATACATGTGAGTTCCCCTCGGTGTTATTTATTTTTAAACTTATTTAATATTTTTAGTACAAGCTTTAGTACACCCTCCCTGTTAGTGGATGACCGGGGTTTCTGTGGGTTTGTGTGAAGCCTGTGAGCTTTTCTGTCTCTGTGCCTTTTGCCAGTAGGTTTTTTTTTTTTTTAATGTTGTTTCTCTCATTCACTGCTTTTACGGATTTTCGCCCTGCATCCAACATCTCAGATTGCTGCAGGTGCTCTCTGCAGAGAGCAGGTTCACCTGGTGGAAAGGCAGATTGGTCTTTTTGGTGTTGGTGAATTGCTGCTGTGGTCAGACACACAAGGGGTGATCAGGGCTGGCCACAACAATCATTGGCTGTTTTTTGGAAGCCCTGTCTCACACTCAAAAGCTCTTTCCCACCCATAATTTTGATTCATCCCATAAGCGTCTCTGCTGCCTTTCCCTGGCAGAGCACGTCACAGCACCCACTCCTTGACCCCAGAGCCATCAACTCTCCCCATTCACTGGACCTGCCTTGGCTCTGGCTTTGTCCCACCCAGGGAGGCTTGTCCCACTTCTCCCAACCCCAGGCTCCAGAAAATCCAACACCATTTTCTCTAGGTTTGCTGGGATGCAAAGATAAGGGATGCTTCAAAGCACTGTTCTGTTCTTTCTTCATTGGTTACAGCACTCAGCTGAGCTTTGCTTTATGTTGACTGCAATTTTCTCAATATTTTTGTTGTTTTGGGGACTGAATTTGTACCAAACTTGTCTGCAACAGCCAACCACTGTTATTTTGCTATGCATTGTACATATATTGAACAAGCTGAGAGAACTTGGCTTCTATTTAATATTTATTTCTTCTATTTAATGAGCATTACTTTAAAAAAAAGCTATTTGGGTCATGCTGTTGGGTCCATGAAGGCAGGAGCCTTTGAAGTGTTGCCAGATATGTTGGAGAGAGAAAGGCAAATCTGGCTCATTTGGACCTCACCACCAGTGTTCAGAGAGGAACCTCATTGTGATGGAGATGGGCAAGGCAGGGGAAGACTACCCATCTACTTGAATCAGCTTCTGTTGACAAATCACTTCCCCCTGGAAAGGTGCAGGGAGTTCAGAGGTGACAGAACAGTTCTGGTGGAGGAATAACCCTGCTCCTCTTCCTCTGCCATGTGGCGTAGGGCTGCCATCACAAAAAATCCCTGGAATTCTCTGATCTTCCACTGCTGGGGGACAGGGACACTTGTCACCCTTTGCATCAGTGATGAGGAAGGGGATAGGGTTGAAGTGACTGGCCATGGTTTCCACCAGGAAACAAGGATGTCCACCCTGCCCCATCCTGAGATCCTCATGCCATGTCATGCTTCGTCCCTTTCCCCAAGCTTTGTGTCAGAGCCGGTAGCTGTACCCTGATGTGAGCTCAGTAGCCACGGCAGGGCTGGGGAGGCCTCCCCTGTTGTCTCCAACATGAGCAGAGCTTGCTGCAGGCATCCTCCCCCAGCTTCAAGAAGAGCATGAGATGTGCTAAAAATCCCACCCTGCCCCCGTGTCGCTCCACTAACGCCGCAGCCATTGCTCTGCTCAGTCGCGTGGGACGTGTTTGTGCTCCTTGGGCAGAGCTGCCTGTGCTGGTGGAGTGTGGACCTGGCTCCAGCATCAGCAGGTGAGTGCCCAGCTCTGGGCTGTTCCCACAGAGCTGTCTGGGAGCTGCTAGGTGCTCAGCCTCGGGGCTATCAGGGTATTGGTCTGAGAAAGGGACAAGTTCAGGTTTGCCCTTTAGTGTCCAGTGGTGTTTTATTACCTCTTCACCAGAGAATAAATGATTCTCGTGACTTTGCTGCTACCTGGAAGTTTGCACATGTCTGAGAGGGTCTCCAAAGCAACTATGTCATGGTCAAGCAACCCAGCTTTTGGGCTATTGCCTAGAGAGCAATACCCTCACCAGCCCAGGGCAGCGCTCCACCTTTGAAACCTGGGGAATGAGAAGATTTAGAACAAAAGCCAAGACACGAGAAAAGCCACGAGGGAAATGATGTCTCTGTTCTCTGCCTGTTGGCTGATTCCACCCCAAATGACACCGGTGTATCTGTTTGTCTGAGTTCATTGTAAAGCTCCCCTTGCTCTCCATCCACATGCGTTCTGTATCCTTTAATCTTCCTGGGTGTTTGAGTTGTTAGCCTGGTTAGAAAAAGGTTCCAATAAAGGTTCAGACAGTATTTCCTTTGCATCATATTCCTTTTGGATACAAGTGTGTGCGGTGGGATATTTTGGGTTGTTTCAGCTGCTCTGCAGGGAAGGGCATGTGCCTCCACTCCCAGCTGCTGGGGACTGTCTCCTCAGGCCACTGGCTGAAGCAAAAAAAGTTGTGGGCTAGTATTTCTGGCAGCTCTCCTTTCCCTGCTGGGCTAGGCTCCTGTTGCCCTTTGCCAGGCCCTTTGGATCCCCCCCACCCTGTTCAGGCACTGGGAGTCCAAGCCAGAAATGCATCCGTCTCTCCCTGGGGGTCACACTGGGCTCACCAGTGCTCTCCTTGGGGCTGTGCCCTTCCCTTTCTGCACAGCCCTTGCTCCAAGCCCTGCACAGAGTTCCCATGCCACAGGGGCCTGCCATAGTCACCTCTTTGGTAGGAGCCAGGGGCAACGGGGACTCTCCAGCACCCTGGAAGCCCCCCAGGGGAGCAGCAGCACTGGGCCATGTCTCCGTGCTCCTCAATAGGGCCCAGATGGGCACCCAGGAAAGGTCTGGATGGGGCACAGATGGATCATGGGGACATGGGGAAGCACCCCCAGGTCACTCGGAGAAGAGGGGCTGCAAGGGCACTTCATGCTTCCCAGAGCTGATGTCGTGGGGTGGCTCGGTGGTGGGAGGCAGCTGGGAGGTTTGGAATGACAACAGGAGCTAAATTGGGATGTCCCAGAGAGGGTGAGAGCAGGCGGAAGGAGGGGACGTGTGACTAATCGGGATGAACAAGGCGACAGGAAGAATTCCTGGCCGGGGAGGGAAGACAGCCTGGAGCTATGTGGGAAACGTGGGATGGGGGATGTTGTGAGGCTCCTGGAAACACGGCAGCATCGTGGGACTGCCTGAAACCTCCTCGGGGCTTGTCCCTCTCGCCCTGTGCGCTGGTGTTCGCCCAAGTGTGTGCAGAGCTGGATGCTGGGGCGATCCTGCTCCCCAGCCAAGCTGAGAGGTGCCCAGCTGAGCTCAGGCTGTGTGTGGCAGTGATCCCCAGGACTGCCCCCGTACTCTCATGCACGGGCACCAGGAGCCCCCAGGCAGGCAGAGGCAGCCGGGCAGAACAAGAGAATGGAGGGGGATGCTCAGTCCCTCCACTAGCAGCTGCCACCCTGCACTCAGTACGTAGCTGGCACCTGGGACCTCCCCAGGCACCTCCAGGCATCCCTTCGGACACCAGGGAGACCCCTGCGATGCCCAGGTGTCTCCATGCACGGGGGGCAGCCCTGCCCTGGCCAGGGAGACCTCCCTGCTCCCAGCCATGCTGCCGTGATTAACGCCACGGAGTGACCAGCAGCTGGATCCCTGCGCAGCCTGTGCTGCATTAAAGTATTCCTGCTGCAATTACTTCCATAGAGTCCATTAGAAAAATTGCAGATGCTGCGGAGGAGCATGATGCAGACCCAGGATGCGGCATGAGGAAGTGGCTCCGTATCCAACATGACCCTCACTGACCACATCCCATCCTCCAGCACACCCCGCTGCCCACCGGACCCGTGCCTGGATCCCTTCCATGGGGACCCCGCCACTGCCAGCCGTACCCCCGCCTGTGGCCCGGCTCGGGGCCGTGTCTCCCGGGTGGATGCTCGCTGGGAGCTCCCCTTCCAGTGCTGCTGCCGTGCCTCTTCCCACGGCGCGCAGCCCGCTCCCGCCGCTGCCCTGTAATTAGCCCGGCCGCGGCTGTGATTAGCGCCTCGCCCTGCCCGCACCGCGGTTGAGGCAGGGCTGGGGCATGCGGTGGGGCGAGGAGGAGGAGGAGGGGGCAGGTGCTGAGCAGCGCCGTGAGCGCCCTGCCTGCTGCCCGGGGTCCGTCTCAGTGGAGTTAGGGGATGTTTCTCCGGGCCCAGCTGGTGAAGATGGCCAAAAGAAGCGGTGTTGGAGAGGGTCATCCTGTCTCCTGCCCCACACGCCCCAAACACCCACCCCTGGGATCCCACCATCCTCCCCGTGCTGCGCTGGGGGTGCCGTCAGTGACCCATTTCCCGGTACAGTGGTACTCGGTGGCATGGGGACACGTGGCTTTACAGTGAGGGGAGCAGCTTGGTCAGCCCCACCACGGTATTTTTAACAGGTGACACTCGGGTGAAAGCAGCCAGCCCTGGGTGAGCTTGGGGACTATTTTGGGCGAGCAGAGCAGCAGGAGGGGGCGGCAGGGGCTGGGGCAGGGGCTGGGGCAGCTGCCGAAGCACTGTGGCCCCGTCACAGCCGGGATCCTCGGGCCAGCAAGAGAGGTCAGCTGCCACTGCCCAAATTCTCCACGGCTGTTTCATCCTCTCAAAAATACTTGTCTGACAGGGCAGGACTTGCAAAACACACACCCCCCTCCTCTGAAATCCATATAAATAGTACTCGCCCAACGGCTGGAAGGTTAGAGAAGTTTCTGGGCTCCAGGCTCAGGCGTTTTTTGCAGCTCTCACCGGGGAGCAGCAGGGAAAGTTGCACATAAAGTGCCGGAGAGTGAGAAGTGAGAGAGAAGCTTTTTAATCTCAGGATATTTGGGTTTG